>JAMZEH010000017.1:250000-850000 GCA_024699665.1 Ostrea denselamellosa | reverse complement strand
GGAGGTACATTTTTTTTACGGAAGACTCCTCTTAGATAACACTGTGTAAAATACTATATAGATTCATTTGATCCAGTTATATGCTTCCTAAAAGCATATGGTATACAAGTTCATTTTATTTTATGGCCGAATGTATGGAAAATCAAGATTATAGCGCTGCCTGGGAAGTCGTTTTACGATTCGTGCATAGCTATTGAATTATTTCTAAATTGTAAATGATACATTTGTTTATCAGATTTAACCATCTTGGGAAATCCATTTATCTTCATCAAGGTTCTAACAGTGAAAGCAATATCAGGTGTCATCTTGAAGTCGAAAGTTTTTGCTGTAAAATTTCAATGCCATAAAAAAATGTAAGCCTTGTAAAATTTTGTTATTAATATTTGTGTTAGAAAAATTATTCAGAGGCTCTGAATGAAGGAATATTAAATTATTTTCCCGTACAAAAATCGATTTCCATGTAATGCTACATATTCAATGGAAATAAAGCTGTATTTAGCTAAACTCTTCAAATACAGTTTTGATGTTATTTATGATTACCGTTTGAATTACATACAAAACTATCATAATAGCACATTTTTAACGACCATATCACATTTTCTGATTCCGAGCTTTAGATATCCACTGAATTCATTTCAGTTCCATTCAACTTAAGTTGAAATGACCGTTACATTTCGGATGACATCCGGTTTTATTTTGATGAATATGGAGGCGGTAGGGTTGGGTAACTTCCTAGTGGAGTTGGCTGGGTTGGATAACTTCCGGGGGGTGGGTTCCGGTTGTATGCGTACGGCGAAATTAATTTTCGTCGCCTGTAAGCAAAGTAACAGCAAGCAGCAACCATTCCGGCGAACAGACATACAGTCACGGGCACAGCGATCCTTATCACTGTGGTAAACAGCTCCCAGTCTGTGAGAATGCGAAGTAGTCAAAAATTAATATTATTTAATGACCTCTTATCGACGACAAATTTATAAAGAAACAAAGAGTGCAAAAAATTCATGACAAGCATTAAAAACAATTGTGCGTAGTATATGAAAATTCATAATGATGAAAAGGAAATGAAGCTATGATTAAACAGGGTTCTAATTTGTCTAAAACTTAAAATGTAACATGAGACTTGTTAAGCACATTAAACTCTCTCTCTCTCTCTCTCTCTCTCTCTCTCTCTCTCTCTCTCTCTCTCTCTCTCTCTCTCTCTCTCTCTCACACACACACACACACACACACACACACACAGATATATATATATATATATAATTCTTACTTACCAAATTCGTCTTTAGTTATATTTTTAGTGTAAATATAACTCGAGAAGGCAGCTCTACGTGTAGACTTATTATTACGAAGTTTGAATTCTAAGTGTAGTGTGCCATTGGGCTTGATGCAAAAAGCCGATTTTCTTTGGCAATTGATTGTATGTTCCTAAAGATTAAAAATATACAATAATTTAAAAAGAATGATCCAGTCATGCAACTTTAGACTACCAAAACACTCGTGATCTTCCAAAATAGGAGGAAAAGAGCAAATATACCACAGAACACTTTATAATAGTACCTTTCCGGCTTTTCCATCCTTTTTGTCTTGGACCAGAAGTTCTACAGCGCAATCGGGATCAATGAATTTTTCTATCTTATAGCACAGCTGATAATGGCCAGAACTAGTGAAAGACAACTCATCACAAGAGGAGTTGACAGCCAAACCACTGTACAAGATGGAAACGACCGACCCGAAACCCTGCTCTTCCGCTGTGACATTGCAGTCTTTTCCAAACTGGTCTACATATATAAAGACAGATGATAAGGTTTAAGCATCATTTGCTGAGAATATGCAAACTAAAAATGTGTAATTTTACGAGATGAAACACATCATATTAGATCGGTCATAAATGTATTATTTGTATTTAGACACCATATTTTGGGGGGTTTGTTGTTGTTGTTGTTTTGTTTTTGTTTGTTTGTTTGTTTGTTTTTTTAAACCTGTGAAGGCTTCTACCAGTATATAAACAGTGTACTTGCTCTTGACGCCAAAAATTACGTATTATAACGTTTTGGTATTTTTAACAATCTTAATGACATTTTGACTGAAAACACGTTGCTCATTGTCTGAATATGTATCCCATATACGTATCACATTGTACATGCACGTACACGTATACTGGAAAAGGGTATTGATTTTAGATATCATTAGAAAATATCAATTATATCGTTGGCTTTTAACGAAATTCAGTTTTAAAGTAATATATGAGTATCTATCATCTTTATTCCACTCACACCTCAAAGATGATACTTTAAAAAATATCGATACATCACACTTAGAACAGAAGTATTTATTCCTACATTTTAACTTCTGCAGGACTGTAGCTCTCTGGGCCGGGAAAACCAGGACGGTCTATTCCTATGTTTTCCTAGCGGGTTACTTTTCTCCAGCTAGTTTCAACACTGATTCAATTTTTATTATTCTTAAGGATTTACACATACGTACAGGTAAGATCAAACTTACAGGTTTTATGACTTGGCTTCAGAGATGTGCTTAAATGTATCAGGAACACAGCCATCAAAAGAACCTTTAGAAAATCTGTGAATGCAATACAACAATAATTACAGGATTTGTTTATTACAATAATATTAGAAAGCTAGATTTTTTTATCATTACATATTAATTATAAAGTACATGTGTTTGACAGTATTATGGGAGTCGAATGAAGTGAAATCTTTAGAACTTTATATCTCTCATTAGCATACATGTATGAGAAGGTGAAGATAACGAAAGTAATTAACATCATAACTACTATAAAGAATACAAAATTAAGAGTAGGGCAAACAAGGATATAACAAAAGGTGGGATCGGGTTCCTAGGAAGAGTAAGCATCCCTTGTCGATTGGTCACACCCACCGTGAGTCCTATATCTTGATCACGTAAATAAAGTAATCCGTAGTCAAAATCAATGTGCAAATAATGGTCTCAATTGGTATGAAACATGTTGGACGTTATTTTTCAGAATGACAGAGCATTGATAAATTAGATCGTGGTAACTATCATAAAATATGCGAAATGCTGACTTTATACGAGAAACCCCAACTTGTTTGCCTGCTTCGCTTTAAAACCCGAGCATACGTAGAATAGGCTCTTTCCCCTTGTATCAGCTAAGAGACTCCAACGCCATATACAGGTGATAATAGAATATTACTAGGTAAAGACATGTATGAGAAGTTGACGATGGAGAATCTGAAGTCATCTAGTTTGTTATAAAGCCGAGTTGTTAGTTTGTCGTTAACAACTATAGTCAATAAAATATTTAACAATGAAGCAAATATGGAAGTCTCTATGGTGTGTTTTATTTCGAATTCACTGGGAAATCGAAACGACATCTGAATGAAAATAATTATTGTTAATAGATAAAACGTAGTTGATATGTATTTTAGAAATATCGAGTTGAAGGCCAGAGCAAGAGACTTTCTGTTCTCATGTAGAAGATCCTGATTAATTTTTCCCTCGAAATGATATAAAAACAGGTCACCTGATAAAGGAGCACAAGAAATTTAAGAAATGAATTTCATTTTTGAATATCATGTGGGCGTGACCTGCAACGCTTTACGCACGCATACTTCTTGAACGCACTTCATGAAAAGTATGCTGTCGTGACGCGTGGATGCTCATAACTTCGTGTATTTTAAAAAATGAGATTTATTCTTATATTTACATTTTACTTTCATTCTGCAGGAAAATAAAAACTGATTGAAACAGTCTTACGATATTTAGTAAGATTGATATTTACATTATTCACATTCTTGAGGAAATCGCTATTGTTTCAATATACGAGTATGAAATGGAACAATGCGTATTGTTGATGTTATTTTAACCTTAAATGGATTGATTTTTAGTAACATCATCACCATCACTTAATCGATCGCAAACAAGAATTAAAAACAAATCGAGCACCTTTTTGTTTTCCAAATGTCGGATTAAAAAGTATTTTTAATATCTTTATGCCGAAAAACCGTGCTTTGTATAATAAATACTAGACATGCGTAGTTTGATGGATAAATTGCTGTTAAGATATCACATGAATGCGTGTTACGTAAATTACATTACAAGTACTAACATGTCCTACCTTTACAAACCATGGTTCCGTCACTCGTGTTTAAGACGGAATGATCATATTTACTCTTGCATACATTTATATCTCATAAATAACATCCGGATTCAGCGTAAGTTTAGCATGTCAAGTAAAAGTCAAAATGTGGTACAATATTCATAATAGCAATATATATCGTGTGAAATTTCGTAATCCTGTATCTTTGAGTGTTTGGGTGGAATATGTAGGAAAACATCATTAGGTATTTCTAATGATCTTTAAAATCATTTAAACTTTAAATATTTGGATAAATTTTCCCCCAGTTTCCAATCCTTTGCATTAGACAGTAAGTAACTAAAACTGTATTTCAGGAGTGGGTAAAAATTAATCATTTAATAATTATAAAACACCTAGCTGTCTGATTGACAAATTAGAAACAAAATAACAAATAAACAAATAAACAAAAATCCAAACAAAAAACAAAGAACGTTATATCCACTCAACCTGCCTTCGAGGTGAATATAACATGATTTTTCCAAAAATAAATTGAAAATTATAGAATCAATACGATTAATATTGGTTATCATTTTTAGTCTCCAATGAAAATTCGCCTCTCTATTAACTTTAGAACAGGTCTTCCGCTCTGGCTGTAATATTTAGTACAGTTGCCCATTTTGATGTTTCGAACTACTAGAATTCAGTCATATAACAAAGTAAGAGATCAATACAAAGCTTTACCTACTCTGAAAAAAAACCCCAAGTGAATGTGTACTTCTCAAGTAACTAACACATCCTATTCACTTTAGAATTGTCAACAACTGTACTTATGGGAGGATAGAGGGGATGAATACTTACATTTCCGATTTTTATATCCCAATTTTTATCTATATCACAACTGAAGTTTTTTTTTTAATTTCTAATTGAAATGGTCATTTGTGCATTGCCATAGACAGTAAAGTTATCGCAAAAGAGAACGGTGGTAAATACATTTGCAATGCATAATCCATGGAAGTGCATATAAGCGGGATTTTCATGAAGGTATTATCCTTCGTTGTAGACGACCTTCCAGTGCACTTATACTGTCTAAATCTCAGTTCTCTCCCTTCCTGAACTTGACCTTGCTCAAATGACCCCCACATCCTGACATACGACACCCCTCCAGTCATAAGCTACAAAATAGTACCGGAAATAGTAATATAGATACATCCGGCATAAGGTTATGTAGCGTATTTTTATTAAGGTATTTTTTTCACATGGATGTCCCGAGTTGTAGAACTTTACTTAAGGTTGTATAATAATTATGAGGCCGTGACATGCTCTCTATGTACATGAAATATTTCCTCAAATGAAAAGGCTAAGATAACTAACAGTATTCAATCTCGTAATTCATACAGAAAATACACATCAGAGCGATAGGCAAAAGAGGTGGGATCATGTGTCAAAGAGGAGTAAGCATCCCCTGTTGACCGGTCACACCCACCGTAAACCATACATCCCGATCAGGTAAACGGAACAATCTGTAGTCAGAATCAGTGTGCCAAGAACGGCCTAACAATTGAAATGGAAAACTTCAGACAGCATTTGACCTAATGGAAAAATCTGGCAAACAAGATATAAAGCGATCATAAAATTTGTGAAATGCGGACTTCAGACGAGATTGTACAAACCCCTGTAACATCAACTTCTTTGTCAGTAGCCTGTTTTGATTTCACAAATTCCATCAAATTATAGTTTTCTTAATAACAAAAAAGTCAAGAAAATCAAAATTCTTGCACATGGACATCTTTAATACATCTGATACTCAGTAAAATAAGAAAATTCTAACTTAAGAACATTGTATATTTCTAAATATTCAAATAAAACGGCAAAACTCCGGCAAGGGAATTCGAAATGGCTCGTTTTTACTTGCAACACTAATCTAGAGCAACTCACAAAGAAGCTACACAGCAAGTTTCTTAATATGTGACAGGGAAATGAAATAAAATCAGAAAACCCCGAAACGACGGGCGGACAAACAGACATTCATGTATCATACACTGAGTCAAAAAAGAAACTTCACAAAATTAATTTTGTAAAATATTGAATACTTTCCCCCTGATGATACACCTGTGTAGCCAACATGGGATCCCTATCTGTCGACTCTGGAAAACCGTTAGCCAAACCCACTCATAGCCATCCATTTCTTGTGTAAATGCCTTTCGTGCCAAATCAGGTTTTGCACGTGCATTCAATGTTGTGAACTCCACATCGAAGTTGGATTCATTTGCAAATGTTTGCCATGGCCTCAAACATTAAAAAACACTTTTAAGCCACATTTGTAACAGTACTTGAAATGCCGCGATTGTCAAATGTGCAACGTGAACGTGCCGTTGGCATGTTGCAAGCGGAGCGATCAGTTATTGACATCGCAACAGCAATGGGATGCAGCCGTCGTACTGTGTATGACTTGCGACATCGTCTACAACAAACTGGCACCACTGCTGATCGCCCAAGGTCGGGTCGTCCACGTGTAACGTCACGAGTTGAAGACCGGAACATCGTCCTACGTCACCTTCGTAACCGATTTCTGCCGGCTGCACGAACCAGAGCTGAGATGTTTCAAGGTCGGCTGTCCGCACAGACCATCCGAAATCGGTTGCGGTCTGCCAATCTCCATGCTCGACGTCCGTCTCGTGGGCCAATTTTGACGCCATTTCATCGACGTCAGCGTCTCCTGTGGGCCCAACGTCACCTCCGATGGACCCAGAGAGACTGGAATCGAGTCGTCTGTAGTGATGAATCGCGGTTTACCCTCAGATTTGCGGACGGCAGGCTAAGAGTCTGGAGACGACCTAATGAACGGTATGCCCAGTGTTGTGTGCAGGAAGTGGACAGATTCGGGGGCGGAAGTTGCATGGCATGGGGTGCTTTCTGTGGGAACAACCGTTCCAGACTTCTGGTCATCATGGAAACCTCACAGCTGCTGCTTATCGCGATCAGGTACTCACCCCTAAACTCATTCCCTTCATGGCAGCTCATGGTCCAGGTCTACAGTTCCAGCATGATAATGCACGGCCGCACACCGCGTTGTTGACACGAAATTTCCTTCAAAATGCTGGCATCAACGTCATGGACTGGCCATCGAGGTCCCCTGACCTTAATCCCATCGAGCACGTTTGGGATGCACTAGGGAGAGGGCTTCGTGAACTTAGGAACCAACCGCAGAATTTGCAGGAACTTGGCGCTGCCTTGCAAGATCAATGGCGCCGAATCCCCAACCATGTGTTCACAAACATCAGGCAGTCGATGAGGAAACGGTGCATGGCTGTGGTGAATGCGCGAGGCGGCCATACTCAATATTGAACTGAGACATTTCGACGTTTCATTCTTGTGACTTGACATTCTGTGTACAAATGTTTTGGAACGGCGTGTAGCCTAACTGAACAGATCTGTGGCACTGTCAGTGTATTGATTACATCACACACATCTCAGCAATGAAATAAAATCACTGGCACCATCCTATTATCTCTTGTTCGTTTTAAGTGCCTTGACAAGAGAATGTGAAGTTTCTTTTTTGACTCAGTGTAATATGGCTTATCTAAAGAAGGGCGTATAAAAATGAGTCGTTGTAACAAGCATGGATGTACCATTACCATTACAACGCCGTGGTCACTATGGAGTTCTTATTCCTCCTATCATCTTGAACTTGCATAAGCTTACAAATTTTCAAACCTTTACTTCGTAACCTTGAATTTGTTTATATGACTTGGACTATGGTCGAAACACATTACAAGAGAGTAACTTGTAATTAAAGATTGAAAAACAAAATATACACATTAATTTTTTTTTTAATTTTTTTTTTAAATTTTCATATCTTTTATTTCCCAGAACTTACTCTATAACAATCATCCGTATCTAACTAACATAATAGGGCAGCTGCCAGGGATGGGGCCCTGACTAAGCTCCCTCAAAATACATAAATAGTTCTCCCTAAGGTACCACGCAGGGTCCAACTTTTATTTCAATGACATAACATATATAAAGCAACATACACATGGTGTTTATAATATATAAATAAGGTATAGATACACATATATATAGCATATTGATAGCGTTATATAAATCATATATGTAAATTGTTTGATTATTTGTTCATCCGGTATTTATAAATGCCACGCTGCCACAATGAGTCCACACATATCACAACAGTTCATAACCGACTCATTGGGCAGCTCTATTCAGGGACAGTTTCCCCTGAATAGTGGATTTATAGATTCATAATAATGACTTATATGAAAAAATCAGAGAATAATTATAGCTTGGATATAAAATTTTGAAAAAAAGAGTGTTCTTTGTTTTTACGCAAAAGCTTTAGAACTTGACAATGTTGTCTCAAGTATTCCTTGACAGAGCGAATAACAAAATCATTTGTTTCATCAACCTGTACAACTCTACAATACAGTTTACATTTGTAAATTCTAAATGCAATGAAAGATATAAAATAATTATATATCTTAGACAGTTCGTTATTATCAAAATAAAACCCGATAACAACATGTTTCCAAATAATCGTGAAATTAATGCAGATGCTTGCAATCTTCCAAATATGTTGTACATTACTACAATCAAAAATTAGGTGTTTTGCGTTTTCGATTTCATCTCGACACTGTTTACATTTATTAGTAATATTTTTATCCCATTTGCTGATAAGGAGATTGTTACTCAATAAGTTGTGTATTAGCTTGTAATTAAACTCTGCTAAGGATTTGTCTTTAATGCATTTAACTTTACATAAAAATATTGATTCCCATTTCTTTTTATCTGTTATTTGGAACTCTCTACTCTGCTTTGTAAGAGAGGGTATTTGGAATTTGTGTTTTATCAAGGCAGAGTATAAGTTTTTAGTTTTTTGTTGTAAAAAGAATTTTTTCTCAATTTGTTTTACCAAGACGTAAGGGATTTTTGCAAAATCATATCGGTGTTCAAATTTTTTGAAAATGTGTCGTAATATCTTATATTCGCATAGCCAGTTTGTTTTCTTCTTAAGATTATCACAGATTTGTTTACCTGATTTTAATAGCCCATCCTCATTAAAAATATCTTTAACATATAATATCCCGCTTTTAATCCAATCATCAAAACAAATTGATTTGCCTTGAAAAAGGAAATTCCTGTTAGACCATATTGGTTGTAAAAGGAATTTTTCAGTGCATTTAAAAGTTTGTTTGTCTTATCCTGACAGAGATTGAAACAGGAAAATACCTGTTTATAAAATACCGGAAAATTTTTTAGAATGCCGTAATCGTCAGCTGATGTTTCAGAAGTCTTAACTAGATAATTAATGTCAATATCCAATGGTTTGCAAAAGCTTTCTACATATTTCATTAGGATGTGATTATTTATAATAAGGCGTGAAACCCATGTTGATTTTAATGCTTTGAGTTTAGACTCTGCATCGACTATACCTATCCCTCCATCTTTTATATCCCCTATTAATGTATTTCTTTTAATTCTATCTTTTTTATTCCATAGAAAATTAAATAACAACTTATTAATGTCTTTTATATACTTAGGATCGGGTAACTCTAGGATACTCGCGACATAAGTCATTTTTGATAAAGCCAAAGTGTTAATAATTGTACATTTACCAAATAGTGATAATTTTCTTCTTTTCCATGATTCGAATAACATTTCAATTTCGTGATATATTTTCATCCAGTTTTTGTTATAACATTCAATTCTATCTTGACCAATATAAATACCTAAACATTTTACAGCTTTCTTGGTTGCCTTTATTCCCTCTATTGATTCGAACTGGTTTTTTAGGTTTCCGAATAAAATACATTCTGTTTTTGTGAAGTTTATTTTTGATCCTGCTAATTCACAGAATTTATTAATAGTTTTTAATGCATGTGTTAGTGATTCAGTATCACTTAAAGCCAGTGTCATGTCGTCTGCATGTTGGATATTTTTTATTTCATTTTCTAAAATTTTTTTGGTGAAGCCATGAATTGAATTGTTAGATTTTATTTTATCTGATAGAATTTCTGCCACAAAGAGGTATAAAATCGCTGAAATAGGACAGCTAGATAACGGAAGATGGGGTTTGTGTAAAGTCTTTTAATCCATTTAATAAAATTTGTACCAAAATGGAATGTTTCTAAAGTTTTAAATAGAAAATTCCACTCGACTGAATCAAAAGCTTTCTCAAAGTCGAGAAATAATAATAATCCCTCTTTATTAATACACATTAATTTGATTTTTGTAAATGACAGTCAGATTGATTCCTGCATAGCCACTAACCTTTGTGAAGAAATTCTAATTATTTTCATTGTCTGCAATTTTTTTTAATTGTAGCTAAAATCAGCAAGTTATGGAGAGAAGGATTTCGCACATAGTATATCCTAAAACTAAAGGATAATGGAAGAAAGTCCACAAGCCACACACCAATTTAACTGATCATTAATTCTGTGATTCCAGTTGTACAAATAAACGGTGATCCATAATGAACGGTGATCCCTAATGATTGATTGATTAATTATTTATTGCTTTCCGCCACACTCAACAATTTTTTAGTTATCTGGTGGCATCCAGTTTTTGTTGGTGGAGGAAAGAACCCAGATACAATGTACCTGGGAAGAGACCACCGACCTTCGCAAGTAAACTGGCAAACTTGCTCACATAACGCCGCGGCCGAGATTCGAACAGGCGCCGACAGAGGTGAGAGGCTTTGTGATTTTGAGCCCGATGCTCTGACCACTCGGCCACGTAATGAAAATAGTACGATTCTATATCATCACCTAAATGTTTGTAAAATTGCGAATCGCCATATCTTTTCCACGGCCTTAACTTGTTCAGATCCTAAACCGATTGAGCTGGTTTATCCTTCTCTGGTGGCGCTCCTTATGTCCACGAGTCTCCTTCCTTAACGTATAACTCACAGGGTATCGTGACATTTTCAAAGTAGTTTAGCTTTCCATTAACGAGCTGAGTAAAACCGGCTTTAAAACCATCTTCATTCCTACCTTTAGTAATTCTGAGAAAAAAATTGGAAGTTTAGAAACAAGCCAAATAGCTACAATGGATGACTTAATAAATGCCCTTTGCATTTAAGACATTTAAAAACTTTCAGATAGTATATAATTATAACTATCATACACTATCATACAAGTTCTCTACAAATGCGTTTTCTGAAATCGCAATACTAGGTGATTATCGTAATCTGCATTTAGCTTTCATTTAAATCTTGAGAATATTTGACTGGGCAATAATTTCTTCTCTGATTGTTTCTGAGTTTGTAGCTTTCCCTTCGATTGGGTAACGATCTCTATGATCTTCGAAAGAATTTTACTCTTTATGCATGTGCAAACTAGACCAATATGCTCATTAAGATGCCAATAAATCCAGGCCAGACTGCTGGGGAACAAGACAAGAGCAATGTTCAGTAAAGGCAGCAACAACCCACTATCTGAACAAAGACAACCAATGCCAGTCATGTGTTGTAGATAATTTAACAATGGAATTGTTCATTATCTTTATCTAATATTTCCATTCAAAAAATAATCAAAGTAACATACATTCAACTACTTATTTACATAGATGCAAGGATCCCAAATATCAAAAGTCTTGGTCCTTGCCTCATTCCTAATATGACTAATTTGGACCCATCCTAAAGTCAAAATCCAAAGGTTGCGAAAGTCACAATTTTGGTACATCCTTTTCTGCTTTCCCTAAATATGAATTTAGTTTTTATACTTTAACTACAAATTTAAAGACGTTTTTCAAATGATGAAGACAATAATCACTGCAATAATTTTGGAACCAAAACTTTACTCCTAGGATCATGAAATTTACAATTTAAGAAAGACTAGATAGATAGATAGATAGATAGATAGATAGATAGATAGATAGAGGTTAAATTTGGTATCAATAGCATTGAAGAAGATGTAAATATAAAGACTTTCTTCATATACACTATATATACAGAACCTCTACCATGGGGATCGTGAAATTTATTATTTTGGTGGAGGACGTCTTGCTTTACATTACTATGCATTTAGTTTTTCTTTAACATGTGCAGCTTTAGAGAAGAAGATATTTGAAACTTGGTCAAGTTTTTACAGTCTTTGCCCTGTCCTAAGAACCAAGTGGTGTAACATACCTGAAATTTACAATTTATTTCCCCCTTATCCTAAAGATGTTCCATACCAAATCTGAAAAAAATTGCATGACAGTTATCAAGAAGAAATTAAAACATTCAATTAATTTTGTTAACACATTTAATCGCCGACCACTTTGGTCCTGCCCTAATACCAAAACCCCTACCTCTGGAATCCTGAAATTTATAATTTTGGGAAAGGGCTACCTGCTCATTTTTAATATCGATTTAGTTTCAGATTGGTATCAACAGCATTAAAGATGTTTATTGAATGAGTTACACATAAACACTATACTATTCAAAAAAGTAGGGGATACTGTAATTTGTGATCAAAATGTTCACATATACAAAGGGATACGAAACCATGTTGTATAGTTTCTTTACGAGAAAGCATTTCCAAAGACATTCATCACCCAAACACATCAATCACACTCTCACGATCTGCACGGGATGCTACTGATGATCAAGGGTGTTGTGCCACAAATTTGCATGCCTCTGAATTGGACGGATAGAGCCACTCTAAAGAAATATTTTGAAGAAAAAGCATAGATTATCAGTTGTTGAAGTCGTTCATTAAACAGAGACCATGCACCGTCTAACACAGGATGAGAGGTTAAGTGCCCATGGCATGCTACAGGTTGGCACAAAACAGGTCGCGCTGGCGAGGGCAATGAATGTTTCCTAGTTTGTTATCAGCAGATTATAGTCCAGACATCATGCAAATCATGAAAATTCTTCACTCATATTGAGACATCACCAGCTGTAGGTGAAGTACTACAAATTTAGACTTATGCTTAGCGCTCAGGGCCGTAGGGTTCTTTAACGTGCCAATGCCTACCGTGACACGGGACCTCCTTCTTTAAGGTCATATCCGTGATTCTCACTTCTAAATGCCGAGCGTTTAACGAAGGCAATCACTAGTCTTAGGTTTGACGCGGCCATGGCACGAGCGGGGCTCGAACTCACGACCTCTCGGTTACAAAGCGAACGATCCAACCACTGAGCTACCGCGACCGGTTTTTGAGAGTGACTTTAAAGGGGCATAGGTACGATTTGAGCTGAAAAATTTTCAAACTTTGATTTTATATTTTTAATATTTACAATGCTTAACTAAGGTATATCTAATGGTCAACCAAAATTTGAATGTCAGTTGTAGAGTCACAAGTGAAATACAGCATTCGGAGTTCTTTGATAAGTAAACAAGGCTCGTACTATGTTTATGTATAGCTTGCTTATTAGAAAATATTATGCTTAAAACAAACTGAGATGTGGCAAACACTAGAAGCTGTCTTATTGCGTTCAGACTTAACTTGTAAATTGACAAATTTAGCTTTAAACGAAATTTTACTAGCTTATTTAACTTAGGTAGTGACAAACATGACACGAGTGTATCTGTAATGTAACTCAACAGCGATATTCAGTTTTTGTCGACCATTCAAAATACGCTAGTTAAGCATGTTAAACATAAATTCTCAAGCATTCTCAGTGTATTGCATGCGATACAGAGTCCCCTTCCTACCGGTAGGATAATTCAGTCAATAGTAAGTCAAACAAAACGAAACTCAAACTTGATCTGTAACTATCCAGAGCAAATCCATGTATAAAATTACAGTTGAATATCTTCATCCAATGTGGGGGGAAAGTCCTGAAAACTTATTCTTGCAGGTCATCAAGGGGCATAATTCAGTAAAAAAAACAGATCAAGCGTAACGAAACTCGAACCTATCTGTAACAGCCTGAGAAAAAGCCATGTATAAAATTTCAGTTGAATATCAGTTACCGTTTTTCGGCAAGATTTTATTTACTTTGCACTCGATGCGGGCACATCAACATCCAGTTTTCAACATGAATTTCGAAAGTTTTAAAGTATCAGAATTAAAGCAGTTTTTATTAGATAGAGGAGTTACTTGTCACTTTCATAAAGTGCATGTTAAGACAGTAGGCAGCAGAATTGAATTTAGATGTATCACGAAACGGTGTGTCTCTAATTCCGATGGAGTCATCATCTTTAGTTTGATTCAGGTGATTGATTAATATTTTCACGATAGATAATGTTCCTCGGGTTCCCCATAAAAATTGTAGTTGTTATACCGGAAAAGCTCGGGGTAAGGATGATGCGATGTTGGTTCACCATCTACAAAATGTCTGAAGCATAATCTGCCGTGACGTGAGCGGTTGTTGTCACGGCGCCTTATCACTTCAAGCCATTTTCTGCGCAGTTTGCGCTTTTTAGATGTGGAAGATGGAGACAATTTTACATCAGCCATGAACCCATATCTCTCCTTCTTCCTCGTATCTGACATACATCCCACAACAGAACTTGGGCATTTCGCAGAAGACGAGCTCGTTTTCAATATAACCAATTTTACCGGAAGTGATTCGCCCCTTAATTTTGTAAAAACCACGTGACTCAAGTACAAAGTAATGTTAGAATACTGCCGGAATACGGTAACTCGAAAATGGACTAAGCTCTTATGAAATGGTGAAGCACAATTAGAAATTTCATCTGAATATGAAGAAAATGAGTGCGAGATGAGTGTCTAGACTCCTTTCTACTAGACTCCTTTCTGGAGAAGGTGGTCCAGATGTTTTGGTGTTTTGACACAAAGCAGTCAAATACGACACGTTGATTTTTACCAAAGGCTAGCCCGTATTTCTCAACATACCATATCTGACATTAAATGTTATAAATTTATTAATATAGTCAAATTAAAATGAAGTTTCTAGTTCATAGCTGTGCATCTACTACTTTGGTTTACATTTTGTGAATGGAGTGCTATAAAAGATAATTTTATTTATTCAGAATGCAATTTGGGATTTACTTTGAACATAAAACACGTTCTGTAGTTGGATATTTAAAATGTACCACGTGTTGTCTGGCGATGTGCACATATGTAAGCTATGAAATACAAGAAATGAGAATAATATAACTTTTATTTTCTGTGTTATCAGTGTACAAGCCAACCACTGAAACTTGACCAGCCCCCATGAGCATAATTTCCGAAGGTAGTTCTGATATTCACACGGTCACCGGCATTCAATTTCACTGGCACCACCTGGGTACAACTCAGGTAGCCCGCTGTTGACCCTATGTTGTTGCAGTTGTCCACTTCATGGGAGATTCCATTCACTAGCAATACAGTATCAAAAGCTTTTCCAGGTGCGGTCAAATTCTCCCAACTGAAGACGTATAGTCCAGAAACAGGCGCCGTGAAATAACCAGTTGTGGGGTTATAGGCATTGTGAGTATTGAAATGAACTCCATTATATACAACATTGGTGTGCTGGGCAAGATTGGGTGTGAAAGTGGTTGTTAGATATGCAGAGAAATAGATTGGATCCGAGTCTGTAATTTAACAAAATTAAACTAACATTTTCATTTGAATTCAGAAGCTCTCTATTCATATAAAAATTTATATTTACACATCAAGAAGCGCTTTTGATAAATTGTTAAAATACAGATGTATTTACCCAATATATTGTAGCATTTGTCAATTCTAAGGTTACATGCATGTCATTTAACAGATACTAATAATTGTTATATATATATATATATATATATATATATATATATATATATATCAGTGTGTGTGTGTGTGTGTGTGTGTGTGTGTGTGTGTGTGTGTGTGTGTGTGTGCATATATACATAACCATGCATATATTTACACGGATATTTATATAAATTATTGTACTTAATAGTCTAGCTATAACCTACGAAAGGCAAGAAGGTCGAGTTTTAAAACGTCAAAACAACCGAATTAGTTATAACGACTTGGTATCTCGTTATCTCGTAATAACGAGATTATTGACTTATTATAATGAACTAATGCGTTGTAACGAGATAATTAACTCGTTTTAACGAGATACTAACTCGTTATCACGAGATAACTAACTCGTTATCACGAGATAACTAACTCGTTATAACGAAATAACTAACTCATTTTTAGGAGATAATTAACTAGCCGTCTTTCGTAATAGCGGAATATATACACTTACTGTATTTTTCAACTGCAGTTAATCTTTGTGAGAGTTGTTGAACAACGGATTCTAAATGTGAAATTCTCTCACTTGAGAACTCAGGGCTTGTGCTCAGAAGGCGCTCGAATCTTTTACCATGACAAACGGTTAATGAAATGAAAAAGACTAATTTCGCGACGGTCATTTTACTCACGTATGTTAATGATCAAATAATGTTCAGTTTTGTAGTGTGTGATCCTTACATATCGGAGTCCTTGATCGAAATGCCAATTCGGTTATCTGTGTATAATATGTAGGTGCCCTTAAGGTTCGTAAGGTTAGGTTAGCAGAGATATGAGGTAAAGCTAATTACTCTCAGGGCTTAATTGATTTTAAGACAGGGATAACTACATGTACATTTACCTGTAACACAGCCAAACGTGTGTGTGTGTGTGTGTGTGTGTGTGTGTGTGTGTGTGTGTGTGCATCCAACAAAATGTTGGAAAACCATGACGATCAAATTAATCATCTTAAAAATGGGTTTTATTTATACTGACATCATATGGCATCATCACAATGTTATCAGATAGCTATATAAATTATTATCATGTACTTCTGCTTTCAGGCTGATTTGGAGCCACTCGGACTGATATGTATGATATGGATTTTAAGATGTAATATTCTTTATGTAATTCAATATATATTTAAATCAAGTGATAAAATTAATCAAATCACCGAATATAAGTAACAGAATTAGTTTGTATACTCGAATATAAGTAACAGAAGTAGTTTGTATACTCGACTCTTTTAGATCTGGCTCCCAGATTGGGACCGGACACTCTGTGTCGAGCGAGAGTGATTGACCATAACGGAGTAACGCCTGTTCCTCTTGAAGTTCCTAATACCTTTGACCAGTGGGTAACACACACACACACACACACACACACACACACACACACACACACACACACGAGAGAGAGAGAGAGAGAGAGAGAGAGAGAGAGAGAGAGAGAGAGAGAGAGAGAGAGAGAGAGAGTTAATGAAAATTGGAATGACACATTCCAAAAAGCAAATTGATCCTTCACTACGGTGGAACATGTACATTTAGGACATGCAATATATATATATATATATATATATATATATATATGTGTGTGTGTGTGTGTGTGTGTGTGTGTGTGTGTGTGTGTGTGTGTGTGTGTGTGTGTGTGCTTTTGGAACTTATAGCAATATGAATTGTAAAGCAAGGAAAGAAAACAAACCTTAGTTTGATAACGAGTGTAAGCAAGCAAGAAAATTGTTTATATCAGCTGATAGGAAATATATGAAGTTTAGAACAGAATATGCTGAAATGGATAAACTTGTTAAGGGGAAAAAATACAAAAAACTCATGAATGTTTGCATTAAGAAACATGACAGGGACGTACGTTGTAAAATGAAACAATTAAAAACGATAAATCCCCCAAAAATATTGGAAAATCATAACTACTGGTACAACACGGAGGAATTCAGCTGTGGATATTGGTGCTCTGCTCGACTTTTTAATGAATTATTGGATCAAGGCGAGAGACAACCAGATGATGAACATTTTGTTGCATATTTGCCTATCAATTTTAATCTTGATGGTGTAAATGAAATATGGAATATGCCAATATACGAGGCAGAAATAGGAAAGGCTGTTAAGGGTTTAAAATGTAATAAGGCTTGTGCGGAGGATCAGATTGTCAATGAGTATATTAAACACTCTGCCAATAAACTTACAAGTCCAGTTTATTAACACTATCTTTGATACAGGTATTTCACCTGATGTCTGGCTTAAGGGCAATATAATTCCTATTATCAAGAATAAAAGATCTTCCGGAGATCCAAAATACTATAGGCCTATTACTATTGTTAGCTACCTGGGTAAATTGTTCCCTTCTATATTAAACACTAAGTTATCAAATTATTCCAGTGAGGTGACCTTGATATATGAAAACCGAGCTGGTTTTAGAAAAAGCTATTTTACTATAGACCATATCTTTGTACTCTATATGCTAATTGGCTACTTTATGTGTAATAGAAAAAAGAAACTTTTTTTGTGCTTTCGTTGATTTTGATAACGTTTGGAGAGATGGTCTACGGCATAAGATGCTAATGAATAATATCACTGGTAAAATGTACACCTTAATCTATCAAATGTATCGAGGCATTGAGTAACGAATTATCCATGATAATGAATTCTCAGACTACTTTATGTGTAACAACAGACTTCGTCAAGGCGAGAACTTGTCACCATTTTTATTTTCATTATATTTAAATGATTTGGAGGAATTTTTCGTAATGAATAATGTCACGGCAATTTTAAGTAATGAAGTTAGGGATACATTGGGCATTTACTTTAAACTTTTAATTCAGCTATACGCGGATAATACACTATTGATTTCGGAGATTCAAGATGGATTACAAACAGTTCTAAATCTTTTTAGTGAGTATTGTAAAATATGGAAATTAAAGGTAAATGCTGAAAATACAGAAGTAGTTGTATTTTCCAATGGAAGGCTATCTAATTATAATTTCAAATCTGATTCCCATGATCTACAGGTAGTTGATAATGTTTTTGTATCAATAGAAACGGTGGTTCGGCAAGTAATATTAAGAGAAATGCTCAGAAAGGATTAAAGGCTGTATATGAGATTTTAATGAAGGGAAGATTATATAAACTGTGGGTAAGCTGTCAGTACGGTTTATATTGTAGCATTGTATTATATGGGTGTGAAGTTTGGGGTACTGGTAAATATGAATGTTTAGAAATGCTTCATTTAAACTTTTGCAAACAACCAATGGATTTAAAGCGTTCGACATTTTCTAATATTATGTACGCATTTTGTAAATGTAAATTTGGCAGATGGTACGGCATAGAAATATCCCAAAGAAAATGTACATTATGTAATGATAAGGAAATCAGTGATGAATACCGCTATTTATATAAGCGTAGCATATTTGCTACAATTAGAAATCAGTGTATTAAATGGAGAAAAGGGTCGCCACCAAATGTACTAACATCAAAATCTATTTTTAATTATGATAATATTGTCATATTAAGAAAATCAAGTAAATTCTTAAAAGCTATTCGTCATACTCTGTCCCCTCTATAGTGACTCTGTTTATATTGCTGCAGTTTGTACCTATGTATATATTGTAAACACATTATATTGTATATTTATTTATTTCCCCAATACCTTTGAACTATTGGTAAGGAGAATATAGAAACTTAAACGTATATATGCCTTTGCTTAGCATCGAACTCAAGATCTTTGTCACAGATAGTCAAATGTTATACTGATCGAGTTCAAAGGTTAACTCATTAGCTATAGCCATAGCTTGTAGAAACTTCACGTATCTAATTCTACCACATGTAGATAATAAAAAAAAAAATACGCGTATAAAACTAATACGGCTACTAATTATAACCAGATACTTTAACAAACCATATACATCAAAGTTAATCCAAACGCTTTGGCTTCTACATGTACAACTTTGAGGGGTCATTACAATTCATTTTAAGCGGTTGACGATATGTCAGTTCAAGGAATTGTTTAATGGATTCTATTTTCAGTAAACACGAGATGCGCAATCTGAGTATTGCTCGTGAGACTGAATGTAGTGATACGAATATACCAGTAAAATCTTACATCAGTTACGGATCTCTCGCCACAAATTTGCATAATAATGTGAGTAACTCCAGTTTAGACACCCAGAATAGCTGAGTATTTTGATTAATATATGTACTCGACATTCATATGTGCCCCTTTTTTCCGGAAATCCTGGATCCGCCACTGTACACGTGGTTAGGATCTCTTTAATAACCAATAAAAAAAGGGGGGGGGGGGGGCATAGAAATAGAGGATGAAAAGAAAAGTGTATTCTTTACTTAAATGTTATATCATCCAATGCTGGATTCTAGCACATCAAGATATTGAAACTCCGCGCCTAATTTTTTTGTTGTTTTTTTGTTGTTGTTTTTTTTGTTTTTTTTGGTTTTTTGTTTTTTTTTTATCATCTACTGTGGATGATCGATGCAGCCGTAACTATATAACTTTCAGCGTCGTTACTTAAATGTTTTTGCATATTAACCCCATGGTTGCCATCTAGAGTCATTCTACGCCGATGGGTGGAATTACATGTACGAAATGACTAATACAGTTATTACTTTGTAGTAGTTTTGTTTTCATGCAAGGTGGATATTATTTCATTTTCTATGTAAATGATTTTAATGCATGTATAAGTTTTCGTGATCTTGCAGTGTATTATATGCAATGCATGATTTATTTATACATCACATTCATTTTCACTGAATTGACTAAATACTATAAGACAAGGAAGCTGTGTATTGATATTGGAAAGTCTAGGACTGATAAATTGGAAGGCCTGATCAGTCAAACGTTTTGCAAATCGTGACCACGTTATTCATTCGGAAATCATTTTCTGATCCGGATAAAAATTATTCGACACAAAAATTGCATATAATACCAGTACCTGTTAAGGTATCAAATGGTGCCGCTTATTCTTGTAAAATTGTAAAGCACCTGGGTCACGTGAACTTAGAGGAGTGTGATGTATGAATATTCAATCTATTTTGACAAACTATACGTAAATGTACTTGTCACGATGACTTTGTATGATACTAAACTTTCAATTTTTTTTTTAATTATTAAGTCAAATATGCTGTATGATTTCCTTTGATTTAAAACTACATTTAGTACATGGAAGTTTCTTCACTTCTATACAAACTTTTCAGTGTATGAAAATGTAATCAGAGAGAGAGAGAGAGAGAGAGAGAGAGAGAGAGAGAGAGAGAGAGAGAGAGAGAATAAATTAAAATGCTCATCTTATCTGAAAGGTTAATTAGCTTTTTTGATCAAATTTTGCTCGGCGTCCATCTGTTCGTAAACTTTTCACATTAACGACATGGAACAAATGATTCTTTCCTAAATGGCATTCAAGCTTTTCAAATGAAGGGTCATGCTCCCTCCAAAGGGGAATTTAAAATCTTCTCCAGCACCACTGGACCAGAAAAGTTGAAATTTACATGAAGGCTTAATTCCTAGCATAGTTTGTTCAAAGCATGGCCTCAGAGGTACGATGGGGTATCATAGCTTTACATTGGGATATTGAGCGGATAACAGCTTACAGAACCATAAAGATTCATATTAAAATACAAGCATCCCCAGGTAGTACAGAATCAAGTTTGTTCGAATTATGGCCCCGGAATTAGGGTGGGGCCAACGTGAGCTGAAAGTTTACATGGCGATACACAGAAAAATTCTTCTCAAAAACAACAAAAGTTCAAAATGAAGTTTGTTCACATTAAGAGCCCCATGGATTAGGGTGAGACCACAACATGAGCTTTTATTTTACATGAGAAAATTAAAGAACTTTCAAGCGTAGCGTAAATCATATCGATATACCAATTTCTCAAGGTGTGCGCGGATTCGCGAACGTTTTTCTTTTTAAAAATAAGCAAATGAACTGTCACGCCGGGTTATCGCATTAGATAAATGAAATCCCATCATTTATTATGCATTATTCATGGGTCGAATTTCCTCCATTGCATCACAAAAGGGGAATCAGGTACCCCCCCCCCCCCCCCCCCCCCCCCGGTAATTCATCTGAATGTGAATGTGCTTTTTGTATGTTTACCATTTGAAGCCATATTAAACTCACAATATTGATATAGTAATCTGGGTAAAGTAAAATTAATTCCAAGTTCAGTGTAAGCCAGATGAAATGCCCCACTATACTTTCTAGAGAAAACAGCTGGATCCCCCTCCCCATTCCACCATAGTTCGACCGGAAATCAGTTATCGTTCTTTTCAAAACATATAATCTGTAACTGTGAAGCAAAGATCAAAGTTCAGAGATTGTTGGCCAGTCTTGAATGTTTAAGTGCACGTAGGAAAAATGACAGAGAGACTGAAAACAGTCTTTGGTCATTTGAATTCTGCTTCTTCAGTGTCTGTATCCTTTTTACGCTTAATCCTCCTTCGTCGAATGTTGACTGTTGCCACACAAAGTCATACTGTGTTTCATAGACTTAGGAAGTTGTGTAATAGCTAAGGGCATAGTATAACTTGTGTCGTTGAAGTCACCAAGTCTCTGAAACAAGTGCCCGTAATCTTTGGAAATATAACGGTAAATAACAATGTCAATTTAATTTTACAGGTATTTTTCTTGATGTGTTTTTCTTCTTCTTATACAAGTTTAATTGGAGGTTGAGCGATATTCTTGGTTGTGCGTCCAGTAAGCTAAAAACTTAGAGGTATTTACAGTTAAAAAACAGGTTTGTGCTTCTAGAATGCACTGGTGGTCAGCTGGGATATGGTGCAGTCATCCAGCTGACGTTTGAAGAACTTCAGAGATGGTGCACATGCAACTTCTACAGGTAGTTTGTTCCAGACGTCTTTGGAAAGAAGGATATTGTCTTTGGTCTTCTTTTCTAATGTGAGGTAGGCGAAATGTGTGGCTGCCTCAAGTCCTTGCATCGCTGCATATTAGTTACACATCAGCTTGTATTGTAACCAAGGCATGCTGGATCTTATATAGAAGCCTGATTTTTAGCCACCTAGTCTGTAAGGGCTCTCAGTGAAGATCTTGTATCATCTTGGTAGCACTAGCTGGGTGATGATTGTGGTAGTTTCTGTTGACAAATCTTGTTACCTTCCTCTGAACTTTCTCCAGCTGTTGTAAATGCTTGTTGTTCCATGCGTCCCATGTTGCACAGGCATATTCAAGTGTTGGGCTTTTGAGATGCTAGTAGGTGGTGACCCTTGCTGGTTTCCTACATCCGCTCATATTCCTTCTGACAAAGACTTTATGTTTTGTTTGCCTTGGATGTAGTATTGTTGATATGGAGATTTATGTACTGTGCAGATATAAAGCAAGATATAAGGCTAGTGTTTTGTCATTACGAAATTCAACATGTAGCCTTTACCACATTGAAATTTTGTTGCACCTGATATTTTATATATATTTGATATTTCATTCTCTGTAATGGTAACCTTATATCCATTCGAAATCCAGGTCAAATATAGGTATTGTATGTAATCTGTACCTGTTGGTTACATGATTTTCCTATACATGCTAACTTTGGCTAATCAAGCATAAGCTAAAGTATCGCTCAGAACTGTCACTTAGGTTAAATCTTCAGCAGAGGCAAATGCCATCTCTGTTACATAAATAAAATGTTCTCTTTGATGGACTTAAAATTTCAAACTAATCATTAAATGATAAATATATTTGTGACGAAAACACTAAAATCCAGGATTTTATTCTCATCTGGGTAAATCAGCCCATTTTATCAACATTGATCAGTGAAAACTATGTAGGATAGGAGAGATTTATCCAAAAAGTATTATAGAATTATATTTTTATCCTGTAAATTAGACATGTTTTATAATTTCTGTACATGTAACTGACGTATTTGAATAAAGACCAAGCAAACAATGAGCTAACACTTTGAGATCGATCACGGATGCTTTTTACAAAATTGTGTAACCATTGGCTGTGGATCAAGGTGTGAATGCCAAAATATTTCATAGATTTGTATATTTTGGGGTTTAAGAAACAAGAAGTCTGAAATTTCTCAGAAATTGTGACAGCATTTAAATCCTTAACCACACAGTACATACCAACATTAGCCGCCAATAGGGCTGATCCAAATGTCACCTCTTCATTTCGCTACACAGTAGACAATCCAATTTTGTCACATGAACAGAGACAATTCTACGAGGACAATGGATACCTGGTCATCAGAAATTTGGTGTCGAAAGAGAAACTGGACGTGTACCGGTATATCATTTGATTAAATATGTTGGTTTGATGATGATTAAATAATACTACACTCTATACAGCTGGTATATGTGTATTGTTAGCTCACCTGAGCTGAAGGTTCAAGTGAGCTTTTCTGATCAAAACTTTCCATTGTCTGTCGCTGTCATCGGCATTGGTGGTGGCAGTGTAAACTTTTCACATATTCATCTTCTTCTCCAGAACCACTGGGCCAATTTCAATCATACTTGGCAAAAGGTATCCTTGGGTGAAAGGGATTCAAATTTGTTCAAATAAAGGACAACACCCTTCTCCAAAGGGAGATAATAGCAAAATAGTAAAAAAAAAAATACTGACCAATTTGAAAATCTTCCCCAGAACCAGCAGGCCAATATCAATCAAACTTGGTACAATTCATCCGTGGATGAAGGGGATTCAAGTTTGTTAAATGAAGGGTCATGCCCCCCTCAAATGGGAGATTAATCACAAAAATGCAAAAAAAATATAGGATGGGGTCATTTTAAAATCTTGTTCTCAAGAACCACTGGGCCAAAATAGTTCCAATTTACAAAGGGGAGATTAATCACAAAAATGCAAAAAAATATAGGATGGGGTCATTTCAAAATCTTGTTCTCAAGAACCACTGGGCCAGAATAGTTCCAATTTGCAATGAAGCTTCCTTACATGGTGCAGATTCAAGTTGTTTGTTTCTTTTTAAATCATGGCCCCCAAGGGTAGGGTGGGGCCACGATAGGGGATCAAAGTTTATATGTATGCAGAAATACCCTTGAAGGGCCAGCAATTTTTTTTTTTTAAATCTTGAACCTGCACAATAGGGAATGAAAGATTTATATGCATGCAGAAATGTAAGGAAAAATCTTCTCAAGAACCACTGAGCCAGAAAAATTGAAATTTACATGACATCTTTCTGACATAGTGCAGATTCACATTTGGTATAACCATGGCCCCCAGGGTAAGATTGGGCCACAATAGGGGATCAAAGTTTTATGTGCATATATATAGTGAAAATCTTTAATCTTGGCAGGTGAGCAATGTGACTCCTCATGGGCCTCTCATTATTATTGTCATTATTATTATTCTTTTGTTTTTGTTGATGGCAAAATGATTCAATCAGCCTAAAGAATTGAACAGAACTTATGCACCAGTGCAACTATTCATCAATTTTTTTAGTTGTGTGGATTACTAGTCTATATAATTTATAAATCATCAGAGTTTTGTTCACTATAAACTAGTGTTTGTTTTTACTTTTATTTTTTATCTCAATAGAGCCAAAGGCTCAAGTGAGCTTTTCTAATAAATATAAAAATATTTTGGAATGAATTTTACTGTAACATTTACTTGATTTGGTGAAAAATGCAGTGTTAGGGGAAAAAAAATATCTGGGGAAAAAAATCATATCCTACTAGATTTGAACTTGCAATCTTCAGATATTGCTCCTTAACCTACTGAGATAACTGGCTAAACAATATAATTTAAAAGGACAAGGAGGGCTCTACATTAACTTTCTTTCCTACTTGTCCATTCGGACAAGGGATGAAGATGTTCACTTGTTCGAACCTCAACTTCACTTGTCCGAAAAATTTTCAAAGAAGATCTAATATTGTCAACTTGAAAACTCTATTACTTAAAATATTAGGGCTGAAATGATCCACCGAAATATCGATACTGTGCAATATAAAGGCTCGATTCAATGTTCGATTCATTGCCTTGATCTTCAGTTCGATACATTTTTAATATCATGTTCGGTAAAACACATCGGCCTTAATATTTTTATATGCACAAGAGACAAAATGGTGTCCGTTAATGGTCAGATTGTTGTTCGACTCGAGTCTTACAAAACCAATAATGAATTTAATCAGTTTAAACTACAGAGCCAACAGACATCTTACTGTTCGGTGATTTGGAAACATTTTGTGTATAAAATTGTGACTGTGAATCTTCATAATTAAGTTTTTCTTCAAAGTTATTGGTTTCCTCTGTAAAATGTATCGTATTGAAAATATTGAATCGTGGCAGAAGTATTGCAATATGTATTGCATTGTGAAGGGGTCGTATCATTTCAGCCCTATAAAATATGGTCCATTTTATACTTGCTTGATTGTTTTTTGATCTTATTCAATTGATAAAAGAACAAAATACATAAAACAAAATTTCATTTAGACTTCTTGTTTTGAATCAATGACAGAGAAAATAACAACAAATGAACATAAATGTTCACTCTATAAGTTGCCAACATCAAACATTTAATCACTATCACATGATCTAGAGAATCCAAAGTCCGTAGGGTTCGGGTTGTTAGAATAGATCCTCAGTACTCTTTGCTTGTCATAAGAGGCGACTAAATGGGGCGGATGAGACCACAAAACCCAAAGCAGGTGTGGCACGTTAAAGATCCCTCCCTGCTCAAAGACCATAAGTGCCAAGCATAGGCCTAAATTTTGCAGCCCTTTACCGGCAATGGTGATGTCTCCATATGAGTGAAAAATTCCCGAGCTGGACATTAAACAATATATAATCAATCAATCTTTACAAAGTTGAAAGTAGTATGCAATAAGCGAACACTAATCCTGATTGAGTGTGACTCAGTTAGTTTACATAGCTATTAATATTGGGACTGAAGTTCATTTTTCATGCTTTTAACTACCAGTAAACTTTTCACCAATCATTCTTTTTTATTATTTGGAGACTTCTTTACATAAAAAAAAACATTTTGTCCAATTGGACAAATGCCCAGCAATATTCACTTGTCTGAATTTTTTTTCCACTGGTACCGGACAAGTGGATAAGCGTTAATGTCGAGCCCTATCAAGGAATATATGGTACTGATACTTTTGATTCAAAAAGAAGTTGATAATCATGATAATGATGGTGTGTTATTCATCCTTAACACACAGTGAATTTTCTGTTTGATACTTTGTTTTCTTTTAACACATTTTTTAAAGAATTTGTTTGAGCAGATATTTATTTCATCCATGTTACTTTAAGTTCTGCAAGCCTTTTCAAATGTCTCACAATGCACAGAACATCAAGCTTGGAATTTTTTATAGGAAGACCAATTAAACGTATGATGACCAGCGATATCTGCATTTGTTAATATTCATTCAGTTATGGCATAAAAATTCTGGCTAGTTATTGATGTAGACTCTGTTGATTGGTATCTGAGTGCTTGATTCACATTTTAAAGGGAACATTTTGAAAAGATATGCAGAAAGGAAGTTGGTGTACCTCTTGGATTGACTATTATGAGAGATGTGGCCATTGCACGATCGGAGTTTGTTCCAGGACAACAGGCCATCACCAAACTTCAGAACTTTGAAAATGATGAAGTATTATTTGGTTATTGTGCTTTACCAGAGGTAATTATGCACAGAAGATAGGTTAATGATACGTGCAAAAACTGTGCAAGTATGCATATGTACATATGTTTTGTAAATCTCTCGGATCTAGTTTAAAGTTTAGAAATTATGGTAGCTCAATACACCAAGGCTTATGCACTTTATGACACAACATCGCAAGACAGTGATTTTATATGTTTGAACAGGTGAAATTGTTTGTATCGATTGATTTGGTTTGTGTATCATTTTAGTTCAGTGGTTAAAGCATCGGGCTGGTTAAATGCAGAGCCCCAGTTCAAATCTTTCAGAGGCTTTTGTTCATATTTACTATATTTTTTTGAAAGTCACATTTTTTTGTGTCCAATATTGCATATCTCTGCCTTTTTGACCTATAGTTATCACATATCTGTCATAATCAAATCATTTCGTGCTGATTTGAAGAACTCTTTCAAGGTGTAATGAGCCATCTTAATGCGTGAAATTTTTCAGTGGATTCGTTGATATGCTTTATGATCTTAGAACTGTACCTGTTTGTTGTAGATTGTTCAATATGTCCAGGCATTTACAGGAAAGACTGCAAAGGCCATGCACACTATGCTGATCAACAAACCACCTGATCCAGGTAATATATGTGTAGCTGATGTCAATCTAAAATGTACAGCAACATCGTAACAAAATTGTTTTTCTAGTCTATTATTTTTTTTTGTCCTATTTATGTTACTGATGAAATGTTGTATCAAAGGTTAGCAGCCAATTGACTTAAAATCCCCAATTTTCATTTTTGTTTGATTTAATGTGGTGACACAAACACTATGTAATCATGCACAACGCTGCCAAAATTTCAACTGAAATATCTCAGGTAAAATAAACTATTTAGCAGTTTTCACTTTATTACATTCATGAGATTGACAATAGATATAACTCAGTATTCAATGCATAACAACTCCATTCTCAAAAGTGGGTTTGTACATAATTTATCCAAGGTAGCAAAAGAATGATAAAATTGTTATCAAACATTTAATGTTGCAGAAATGTCACTAACATTTGAAACTACACCCAGAAACAATTAAATAATTCATCATTGTATTTTCTGAAAAGGTGAACTTAATATGGATCTATAAGTCATATTTCAGGGTTTAATGTCAATTTTAGCAAAATTTTGGTTTGGCTATGATCAAAGGCATCTAGTGTTTTGTTTAGCAAAGTTCTAGAAACTTATCTTGTCTCAGAAAATTTTAGATAGAGTTGGGGTGTCTGTTGATATTGATTGAACTCTTTTTTTGAACATTTTGTAAACATACCAGGTTGTTGAATTGTTGGAAACGAGTGCAGTTCAGCAAATAAATTAACATAAGCTTAATTATCTTAAACGAAAACATTTTGTGTGTGTATAATCTTTTTCTCTTAAATGTTTTTTTTGTTTGTTTGTTTTATTTTGTTTGTTTTGTTTTATTTGTTTGTTTTGTTCAGGCAAGAAGACCTCCAGACACCCTCTGCACCAGGACTTGCATTACTTCCCTTTCAGACCTGCAAACAGGATTGTCTGCTCTTGGACAGCCATGGAGAAGGTGAACCGAGAGAATGGATGTCTGGTTGTGTTACCTGGTTCTCATAAAGGGGAACTACTCCAGCATGAATATCCAGAGTGGGAGGTAAACATTGTAGTGCTGTGATCAAGAGCTTGCATTTACATATCAATATCAATACTATAAAATATTTCCAAGTTGCGAGATGCTCTTAAAGTTCAAAATACATTTTACACATTATGAACAAATTATAAAATTGTACATGCATGTTAGTCAAGCCATTTGTGTGTCGAGTTTTTATTAACACATCAATCTATTGACTCCATAATTTTTTTCTTTGTATGAATACATGTGATTTACGTTAAGTAAAGGGCCAGTGAGAGTTACTGCAATCACTTGGTATCTGCCATCTATTAATTGTTGGTACTTTTTCTCCCCCAGTGGTCACAGAGAACTATTTTTACCTTCAATATTCAGATATGACTAGTATGGCTTTTAGCTGTCGACATGTACATACAACTAACTTACTTGGAACAGGTGCTTGCCAAGTCTTCCTTTGAACTTACTCTACTCTACTAATTTCCTTGGACTTTGGTCACTGGGTGGATGAAACAGGATCTTAGGAGTCTTTAATTCATTAAACCTAATGGCTATTGGTGCATATGAATGCCACTTCAATACCTCTTATGCTTCATATAATTTCTAAAGTCTTTTTCAAACATACATAAATTTTGTGGATTTTCAGGGAGGTGTTAACAAGTTGTACCATGGAGTGCGAGATTTTGATCCTAACGCTCCAAGAGTCCATCTTCCCATGGAGACCGGGGACACCGTCTTTTTCCACCCTCTGTTGATCCATGGATCAGGAATGAACAAGACTAAAGGTTTCAGAAAGGTATGTGTGAAACTTATAAAAACTTTCTTGTCTGAAAAACACTAAGTGAACAATATATTGTGGTAAGAAATTGTTCGACATTATCATATACTGTAGATGAAAAATATCTCATTACATGTACTGTATATCCTAAGTTTGTTGTATATATAGTCAGGGCATAAGAGATTACAAGATAACAAAGGTTTTATCAGTTTTAGAATATTATCAGTCATGTGTGAAAATATCTGTGAATTTGTAGTTTTAGAAATTCCAAACTTCTGTGAAATTGGTGTATGATCATTTAGAAGATATTTTACAGTTTTTAGGTAACCAAATATTAAGGCCTAAAAAAAATGTATAGTTTCTCGGGTTAAAGACTGCTGCATTGATCAATTCTATGGGTACATTGAAAAGGGAAATAACTCAATTTCATATTTTTCCAAGTTGAATATTCCCCTTTTCATATGCAAGAAAATAGATGTTTTTATTCAATTTCTTGCTAATATGGTATTTTATTAATTAATTTTTATATCAGTGGTTGGAAAAACATTATTTAAAGTTGAGTACAAATTATGATTAATGTAAGAAATCAAAAAAGTAAGAATCAGTTGTCATCTTCTTTTGTTCATTAGCTGAAAAAAAAAACTGTCTGTCACATTGAATTTTGAAATTTTTGACCTGAGAAGCTAAAGATTAATTTTTTTTACCTAACATTTCTTTTCTTTTAGTAGGTTTTCTTATCACATTTTGTCTGGTGTCTCTGCATAAACTTTTAACATTTTTAACTTCTTCAGAACTATTGGGACATTTTCAACTAAACTTCACACAAAGACTCCTTTGGTGAAGGGGATTCTGTTTTGTTCCAAGGAAAAGGCAGGGCCTCTTTTAAGGGGAGATAATTAAGAAATCTCCAATCATTAAGTGAACTTTTTCACATAAGTTTCTGGCCCAGTGATTCATATGTGAAAGCTTCAGTAAAGATCTATTCAAAATTGTTCAAATCATGGCCCCACTAGGGTAAACATGGGATCACAACAGCAGACAAATGGGGACATGCAGAAAAAAATCTGTTAAAATCTTTTTAAGAATAACAGGGCTTTTTTAAGTAATATTTATATGCAACCATCATCAGGTAGTGCAGATTCAGGTTGGTGCAAATCCTGACCACAATGGGCAGGGTGGGGCCACAACAGGGGATCAGAATTGTATATAGGAATGTATAGGGGAAAACTTGAAAATCTCTTACAAAGACTTCTGCTGTTTGCAGTTGTACACTCTCCTATAAAATGATCCCAATGTACAGCTTATAATTTCTTCAGTACTATATATACATGTTTAATAAATTATTTTAAAAAATGAACATGAATACTAGCTAAATTTAATCAATATTTATAAAAAGTACTCTATCAACACATACCAAGTTCGCCTGAAGACCTCAAGCACGGAACTAATACAGATGACTAAGATAGGTACATAAAAAGATGGAATAATATATTTCTACAAACTTTTTGAAGATTTACAAGATGTGAAAAAGTGAAGGCAGGCTAATGAGAAGGAAGACTCGTCTATATGTACTGTTGCATGTTCATTAGCACCCGACAGATATGAATGTATGCTGGTTGAGTACCTTCAAGCTGGAGGTGGCAATAATCACATTTTATTTGCGAGAAGATTATTTATGCTTAATTTCATAAGACTATTCATTCACAAAAATTTAGTGCACACTAATAAAATCACAAACATGTTAAATACAGAACACTTAAGCACTCATTTATATAATGATTCCTGAAAGTTATGTCTTGTGAATAGATACATCATTGGTTTTTCATGAAAATTAGGTCTTGTAAAATGAAAGTGATCTACAGTATGTATGTTTACATACAATGATTTAACAGTAGTAATGCTGTAGTTTACAGGAAAATGTAATCTGGCTCTTTGTTACTTGTACATGTAAGTGCACTCAAGCTGTAGAACAATGATCGATAAAACAGGATGGGTGGCAGTGATTACCCTGATACCTAAAATTTGTTGTTGAATGACATTTACATTATTAATAACCAACTTCACAGTTGTTGCATCATATCATTTTGATATCTTGAAATTTACATAGATTTGCAAATTGCAAAGTATTCTTATATATTCTTGAAAGAAAATAATTTCAACATGTTTCAGATAATGTTCTTAGTACATATTTATTTTATTTAGGTGATAAACAAACAGTGACGATATGCTTGTGTCAGTCATTAACACCTCTGGCTATTGGAGTTCTAATGCTTGGCTTCTTACATGTCCATTTTAGGGGGTTGGCCAGTGTCTATGTGTATATGAGTCTTTTGCTGACACTTTAAAAACTGGTCAATTGGGGAAGGGGTGGGTGGTTACTTGTAATTAGGCATTCCATTGTATAGAATTTAGTGAACCTCTATTTACTCCCATTGTGTATTGCTGTAATAAATGCATAATTATAATATATGCATAATTATGATATACACATGATTGTAATATATGCATAGTTTTGATTTATAAATATACATGTATTTATGAAAATATGTATTATTACTGTCTTCAAGTGATGTGTGTTATACAATTTTAGTCCATATCGTGTCACTATGCTTCTGGAGAAATCAACTTCATTGATGTCAAAGGCTCCATGCAAGACAGTGTAGAGAAGGAGCTCATAGATATGGCGTCAAAAATATTGCTGGCAAAAGGCATTGATCCCAAGCAAGTGACAATGAAGGTAGATATAATTCAGCAAGTCTTTTTGAAGAATAAACTATTTCTTTGCTGAGGTAATGCATACTTCTGTGATTATCCACTAATAAAAGACTTTAAGAGAAATGGGGGGGGGGGGGGGGGGGGGGGGGGCAGGGGGGGAGGTATGAGTTATCATCAGCAAAAAGGGTTGGAAGAGATGTGGGGATAATGTTAGATAGAGTAAATACAAGTGATAAAGGTATTAGGGCTGGGTATCACGGACTAGTACACAATATGGTATGCAGTATGATACAAACATGCAATACGTTGTGTATCACAATACATTTTTCATGACTTTATTATAGGGGCAAGGACATGATTTTTGATTGATGGAAATTGACAGGTTTTCTTTTTGTTGTAGAAATAAAGATGTTTTATAAATAAGTGGGTTAAAATATTTTCACACAGAATACACTCTGTATTTGCATAAAACCAGCACCCTAAATCATGTTTGTGAACACAGTGTTAATCTATAGAAAGAGATGAATGCACACATATTTCTTAGGCTTGTAAACCACATGCAGAGGTGAGAACACCCAAGATTTCTACACTAAAAAATATGTCAGTAGCATTCAGATATGAACTCGGGATCTGTGAGTCACTAACCCAATACTTTATCCACTGAGCTTCAATGAAAGGGAAAGAATTCGACCAATACAAATAATGCTCTCTTGGGGTGAAGTGTCATAAAAAGTAAATGTTTTGGTGTGATAAGCTTCCTGAAGGCATGATTTGGTCCTCTAAAAGGACTTTAAAGTCTACTGTAATTTAAGTTACATGAGTATACCTGAGAGGCAAGTAGGTGTTTATAAGAATGGGAAAGCTTACAGATTAGGGCAAGAGAATATTATGGAATTGTTAAACCCTCTGTCATCAGGTTCAATGCTTGTTAATGCTGATTTAATTTTTAAAAATTTTTATTATGCAAGTAAAGGTTATGAAAAATGTTTAATTAATAATAAATATTTTATGATAGGAATTTAAATTTTTAATCAGGAATTTTAGATTTTTATGACCGGAATTTGCGGTGTAAAACAAGATAGAGAGGTAAAATATTCAATATATAAATCAAGACTAGTTTAAGGTGTAGGAATAGTGTATATAAATATATTGTAAAACAAACTATTCAAGTTTCAAATAAAATCATGCTCATGACTATTTCTTTCGCCGCATACATGAATATGACTATTTGAATATGAAAGGTGTTTATAAATAAAATATAAGTGTAATGTAGCAGGCATTATATTATTTACTTTTAAATTGTATAAGTATTCTTCATTGCTAAGTGAGAGTATATTAAATATTCATATGGGGGTGATCTCCCTCTTTTTCTGACAAAGATCATGTCCTTATTATTTGACATGCAAAAATAAATATGCCAGCATAGTGGTCTCCATCTCCATGTTGTCCATCTGTCCTGATTGTGTAGGCAAAGTGCAAAATTAACCATAAGCTCCAGGATCTTACAACTTGGTACATTTGATCACCATGAGGAGAGGAAGATTCCTGTAGTTTTTCAAGGTCGAGGTCATATTATCAGTTAATAGGAAAACCTTGTAGGCAGGATACAGATCGAACTACATGTACTTGGGCTAAGATTGTCAACCTTGGTACACATACTCCTCATGCAAAGTGGAGGAAACCTTTTGTTCTTCAAGGTCAGAAGTCAAAGGTCAAGGTCATACTATCACTTAATAAGAAAACTTTGTAGGCAGGATACAAACCAAATTGTTTCAGGCTAAGACTGTCAAACTTGGTTCACATACACTTTATGCCAAGCGGAGGGTGCTTATTGTTTCTCAAGGTCAAAAGTCAAGGTCGTAGTAACTCTCAGTAGAAAAACTTTGTTGAAAAAATTACAGGTTGTTGAAGTTAGTTCATTGTGAGAAGATATCATATTAAAGAAAGAACATTTTTTGTCCTTTTAAACTCCTCACAGTTTTGAAGCTAGGGCCTTTGTAAATAACTTGAAGATTTGCATAGTGCAAGGATTTTATTTTTAAAAATTTTTTTTTATTGATATATGAAATATTTACAGGCTGTTGAACTTAATTAAATTTTGGGAACTATTTTACATGCAGAACTCTTGGTTTGCCTATCTACCTTCTGTCACAGTTTTTAAGTTAGGAACTTTTATTCACATGATGCAAAAAAAAGAATGTCACAGCTTGATGATGGCTGATACTACCTTGAGTCAAGTTTCATTACTCATGGCTTAAGAATAAGTTGTGACAGGCTTATTATGTATCATTTTCTGTACTCTTGTTGTAACTGCGGAGCTGTATTTCTCTGGGGAAAACCTGGCCTATCCCAATTTTTATTACCAGAGAACTACAATTCAACAGCAACTTATTGCATGTTATTGCAATGATCTGACCATTTTTCATAAATGTCATATAAAAGTAATAAATTGCACCAATCAATCTCAAAATTATACAATGAAAATGCACCTAAAACTTAAACTATCAGAGACAGCATACAATCAGCAAACATTTTTTTGTGAAAAACTGAACAAAGAGACTTGAGCAAGTCTACCATATTTACCATGATTAGTGTCTGAATTATTCTTCACTTTTTAGGACATTTGGATCTTCAAAAGTCGTGATGTGTTCTTGCCAGAAGATGGAGGGCAAGATTGAATTGTGTTGGAGCTTCATGTTTAAACTCAAACATTCTGTATTAAATAAATGTGATATTAATGACAAAATAACTTTATATATAACTTTAATTGGTTATCTATACCATATGTTACATGACATTTAATTGAACTGAACTGAAATGTTCGAATAGAACATTTGGATGAATTTTGTCAAAGGATGAAATACACAGTATTTTTTGATCTGTCTATATATCTCTCAATCTCACCATGTTGTAACTATTTGATGAACTTGAAACTTGTATATAAAGTTTCAACTGTTGATTTCTAGTCTCTATGATAGAATCTAGTATTTGTATCGCATTGTAGTTGTATTAACATGAATGACTTTGTATTTTGTATTGATATGAAATTTAAGGCTCGTTGTATAACGAGGTCCAATGAAGTAAGTCTCACTAATGGCAGATGCCAAGATTTGATTTTGCATGTACTTAATGTCAGCATTTGCCATGCAATTGTAATTATGATGGTGATTAATAATATTTTCATTTGTTATGTTGTTGGATATAACAGTTGTTGATTTATAGGTTGATCAATTTCCATTAAAATGTTTGTCTCCAGTTTTAAACTTGTCTACATTTCATTCAGATACAGAAAATGTATTTACCCTGAAGGTAAATATATAATTGATTTGGTCTAATTTCATCCTTGCTGTATCCTTTTTCACTATTTCACATTGCATAGTATTATGATAGTTGGCATGCAGATGCATTACTATATGAAGATATGTCATTTACCATTGTGACCTTCATGTGATCTTGTATAGTAATATCAAGGCCAAATTACTAATATATATATATATATATATATATAGAGAGAGAGAGAGAGAGAGAGAGAGCAAATCTTGACCTCGCCAGATTTATTATTTCTTCTTGGATTCTGATATTTGGCATGTAAATGTATATCCATTGGACTTTCATATAACTTTTTTTTAGTGATCTAGAGGCCAGTTTACAAGAAAAGTTTACCTGTATAATAACTTGTCACCTTAAAAAGTCAATGAAGGCTGATCATTGTTAAAATGATTAATTATACAATGTAAATAGCAAAAAAATAAATAAATGAATAAAAATTTTAAAAAAGATATGTATGTAAGGTCAAGGTCACCATAGAAAGTTTACATTTTTCTCAAACTTTGATTGTAGAGATATTAGATTTTCAAAATTGGCATATAAGTTGCTTTGTCTAAATGTACACTTCTAATCAAGATTATAAAATCAGTATTACTACTTTAGTTTAAACGATATTTATTCATGGAAAGGTAATACAGGAGTTTTTCGCGATAAAACAACTTTGTTAGTGAAAGCATAGATACCACTAACAGAAAAAAATTCAAAACCAAGACTATGCCGCGCTTAAGCAATGAAATGCGCAATTGGGCACTTGGTATGCTGCAAGCAGACGCTAATCAGCGTGAGGTTGCAAGGCGTTTTAATGTCCATCCTTGTACAGTTAGCCGGTTGTTGTCACGATTCCATCAGACAGGGTCCCTAAATGATCGCTCAAGACCTGGTCAACCGTTTGTGACAACGCCACGGCAACAAGCGTTCATCTGCGCAATAGGTTTACGGCCACCACGTCATGGAAGGCCTATTCATCCTAGAACCGTTTCCAGAATTTTGAAGCGCCATGGGATCCGTGCAGAAGACTTTATAAGGGGCTACAGCTTAAACCGTATCACCGACGGTACAGATTGCAATGGACAAGGCAGCATCTGGTTCAACGTCAAAATTGGTCACATGTTTTGTTCTCAGATGAGTCCAGATTTAACATTAGCAACGCAGACGGCAGATGTCGAGTTTACCATCGTTTACATGAACGTTTTGCAGACAATTGTGTCCTCGAACGCGATAGGTTTGGAGGGGGTGGCGTCATTGTCTGCGGTGCGATTAACCACAATTTTCGGTCACAACTGGTCGTTTTAAATGGAACCCACACTGCTAGGAAGTTTGTGGACGGAATTCTGCAGGCTGTTTTAGCATCATTAATGCAGCAGCATAGGCAAGGGAATGAGTTAATTTTCCAACAGGACAATGCGCGCGCAATATACAGCAAGATTAAAACAAAACTTTTTTTTTCAAACGAACGCCATTGACGTCTTGATTGACCCGCTATGTCCACAGACTTTAATCCAATCGAACATTTGTGGGACGGGCTGGGGAGACGTGTGCGCAGCCTCAGAATTCGCAAGAATTAGGGAAAGCCTTGTTGGAGGAATGGCAGATTATTTCTCAGAGGACCATCCGAAATGTTTGTCAATCAATGTCACGTCGCCTTCGCGCCGTCATTACTGCAAATTGAGATCATACCCGGTACTAGTGAACAAAACCACATATTTGACGCACCACTCATTGACCTCCATTTTAACTGTAGCCTCTTTGTGAATAAAATGATGTACAAAATCAAATAATAGTGTTCAGTTAACATGGTTTGTAATATAGTACTATGAATTTGTTTATTAGATATATGATGGGTTCCCCCATCTACATCATGTGGTCACACACTGAAAATAGCAACCCAAACGATTGGTAACCAAATCATTTTGTGATTTGTTTCCCAGTTTTACCTACTGAATACAATGAAATGAAGGAGCCTGCCCATAAAAAGTCAAAACTCTGTATTGAATCAGATGATATCCCTGAAATCACCATGGACGAATGAAATGAAAAAACGGATATTAAATCTGATGACAATGAATTTATTAAGACAACAGAACATATTAAAGATAAAACATCTTTTGACAATTTGGATGTTTCTGATCTTGGTAAAATTGTAACAGGTGCAATAAAGTTGAACACAATGTCCTCAGCTGAAAAGATAAGTTATATTCAGAATCAACCCTTGCCAGACGATGTTAAAAACAGGTCGTGCTCAAACAACGAATACGGGTGAACTCAAAAAGACTATCATTTCAATCTTCTGGGATGAATCAGTTTTCATGGTTGACCTTCGGCAAACTGTTAAATGGCGGTCTGTGCAAGTTTTGTGTCATGTTCCCTCAATCAGATGTCCAACAGCAAAATACATTTGTTACGCAACCTTTTACTACGCATAGGAAAGCCCTTGGAAAAAAATCTGCCCTTTTAAAGCATCAAAATTCAGACCACCACAAGATTGCCAAATCTGTTTATCACACAACCAAGATGACATCCGAAGTGCCATCGTCGTCTCTTCCGTATAAACTCAATCAGTAAAATCAGGCACAGTATCAGCATGACATAAAGTTGCTTGAGAAAATAGTAGATGCGATCATTCTTTGTGGGAAACAAAATATTCCTCTCCGAGAACACAGAGGTGATACCACGTGATTCCTCAAATAAAGGTAATTTCTTTGCAATATTATAGCTGTTGGCAAAGCATTATGAGCAGCTGAGGTCTCATCTACAAAAAGCAAAAAAGGAATGCCTTATATACCAGCAAAACCATTCAGAATGAGGTTATCCAATTCATTGGAAATCACATCACACGTAAAATTTTGAAGGGTTTACAAGGAAGGGGGTTTTATTCCATCATAGCCGATGAGGTAACTGACAAGTACGCTAACAAAGAAGTTTTAGTCTTGTGTCTCAGATTTCTAGATACTAGAGAACACCCTTCCATCATTAAGGAGGAATTTCTTGACTTTGCAAAGATAGGCAGAACTACTGGGAAAGCAATTGCTGATAAACTTGCTGAAATCCTCCACTTGCTTGCAATTCCGAAAGAGAACATGCGAGGGCAAGTACACGATGGTGCAGCAGCAATGACATCGGAAAAACGGGGGTGTCGGGGAAGAATCAAGTCTCTAAACCAATTAGTTTTGTACACACACTGTTGGAGTCCTGTATTGAATCTGAGCATCGCTTCAGCCTGCAAATTACTCCTTGTGAGGAATATATGTCCTTAATTCAGTGTTTATTTTCTTTGACAGAAAATGATGGGTCTGTAGATTTTTCCAGAAAGAAACTAGTTGGACTCTTTCAGACTAGGTGGGTTGAGCGTTATATCTGCTTTGATGTGTTCTACACTATGTACAAGTTCGTCTACAGCACATTCTCAATCAAAACCTTGATGAAAGTACCAGTGAAGACTGGTCTTGGGATAGACAAACTAAAGTGACCGCACAGGGGCTTTTGGCTTTGATGACGTTTTTCTCTGTGTTGATAACATTTGTGTTTGTAAGGTATGTCCTAGATACAATAAAACCTTTGACTCTCAAACTTCCGAAAAGAGATATTGACATTTTCACTGCAAGTAAGTTAATTGAGGAACACGTGGATAGGATCAAAGAAATTCGTAGAGCGGTAGATACCAATTTTGAGTCTTGCTTTGAAGATGCAAAACAAATTACAGACAACCTTGATATAGTGATTAAAACCCCAAGGGTTTGCTCCAAGCAGCAACACAGAGAAACCGTCTCCACAAGTAATCCAAGATATTATTATAGATCTGTCGTGGTCATTCCTTTTCTGTACTCTTTCCTCAGTGAATTAAATTCGAGGTTTCAGAAAGACAATCTGGCGCTATATTCAATATGGTCTTTGTTGCCTATCAATGTGACAAATATTTCACCCAAGGAATTGTCCAAACTTGCCCCAGAACTGATATTTTGGGGGAACGACCTGTCTTGTCTTTCTGTAAAGGACTTGGAGAAAGAACTCAGATATTGGAGACATTATTATGTTTACATGGGCAGAGAAACTTCAGACAAGCTCTGCAATCTGCTCAGTTTTATCAACTTTGTAGATGGGGACGTTTTCCCGAAGGAGAAAATTCTTCACATTGGATGTGTTTTACCTATCACAACATGTAAGGCCGAAAGATCATTTTCTGGATTAAGACGCGTCAAGAGTTACATGCGTAGTACTGTGCAAGAGGACATATTGACTGGGCTTGCACTAATGCATCTTCACCATTCATTAGAAATTGACCAAAAGGAAATTGTACAATCATTTATCAGACAAGGAAAACGAAGATTATTTCAGTCAAGCCTCTTTAGCTAAATAACACTTCCTACCAGAAAACATTAATACACGACAAAAAGGTCGCCCGCGTGGTGCAGTGGTTATATAGAGCGTTTCCGTCGAGAGTTGGAAAATAAAGGGTTGAACATTACATCACGGATTCGATTTTGTGAATAGTTTCGAACCCTCCCCCCCCCCCGGAAAAAATTCTGGATCCGCGCCTGCAATCCATTCAATTATTGTTCTCATCAAGTGAATTAATGCTCGCATCTAATTAGTTATTGCTGTCATCAATGAATTAATGCGCGCTTCGATTCATATATTGTTCTCATTAATTCAATTTGTGATCTCTAGCATAGCTATGATGGAAATATTGCTCTCAAAATTAATTTAGAGCTCAGTATAAATGATTTGTTGATCTGTTAAATACCACTGAAAACATCTTAACACGTAATTATTACAATGCTTTTGTATAAGCAATTAATGTGTGCATTTAGTTTTTAGAGAGCAACAATGTAACCAAAGAGATAATTATAATTCAATTGTGGATAAGTTGAATCGAAGATATCTCTAACTATAAAGTCTCTCTCTCTCTCTCTCTCTCTCTCTCTCTCTCTCTCTCTCTCTCGTCTGAGCTCCGAGATCGATGCACTTCTTCACAATTAAACAGGGCATTACACAGACAAGTAGTGCCCTCTTCAATGTGTGTGTAGTTTTACTGGATTGTGTATTCAAAGCAGAGTGATCAAATAATTACATCGCATTAAAATAACACTTCATCATCACACTACATGTATATATGCTTGAAATATCATTCCAAATAGTAGAGGGTCCCCCGTGGCCGTGTGGTTAGAGCATCGCGCTCAAAATCACAAGGCCTCTTACTTCTAGTTGGCATGGGTTCAATTCTAGCTTGCGCCGATATATGTGAGAAAGTTTGTCAGTTTACTTTCGGAAGGTCGGTGGTATCTTCCCGGGTTCACTGTATCTGGGTTCTCTCCTCCACCAATAAAAACTGGACGCCACCAGATAACTGAAAAATTGTTGAGTGTGACGGAAAATAACCAACAATCAATCAATCAAATCTAATTTGTCTGAATGATGACAAGAAGTAAGTAGAAAGGAATAAAGATAGTGGATCGTAATAGTAGGTACGTCCCTTCACTCATCCCCTCAATATAGGTATTCTAGGTGTGGGCGAAAGAAAGCGGGTTTTTTTGTGGGTTTTTTTTTAATTGACAGTTGTTAAGCAAATAAACGACTCCATTCTCCTCCAATTCGCTTTCATCCCATTCAAATTCCCAACTTCGAAAAACGATACTGTATGCCTGCAATATATTATATTTAAATTCACCTCATCCATTAATTTGTGCTCCTATCCTTTGATGCGCTCACACACACACACACACACACACACACACACACACACACACACACAGAGAGAGAGAGAGAGAGAGAGAGAGAGAGAGAGAGAGAGTATGCAACTTAATTAGACTAATTTACCGCTTCACGGAAATCTTCTCCGGACCTATTTGAATACTATAAGTTATGTTCGTTTTATCTTTTATCTCGGGTATGTGACAAGGGTTCATAGTCTAGTATTAGACAGTCAGTCCTCTCTTTTATCTCGGGTATGTGACAAGGGTTCATAGTCTAGTATTAGACAGTCAGTCCTCTCTGTTTTGAGTTGTGTAGCAGTAGGCTATATATCGGATAATACTGGATGTTCTAATGTACATAGGAAGATGACGGAGAGACTGAAAATAATATTTGGGCATTTGGATTCTGCTTCTTCGATATCCGTATCCTTTTTCTTATCCGTGTAAAAAATATAGAAGAATATTTGATTCAAGTGACTACAAGCACTAGCACTAGTGATAGAGGAAAACAGAAAATAATCTGTCTGAATGTTGTGTCGAGCTCACAAAAGTGTGCGTGTAATGATCAGATGCGCAAACACCGAAGGAAATACGAAAAATGAAATCGGAACTTTTCGCTTAGGTAGTGTGTACCCACGAGCTGATATTCAAACTCGCTTATCGTATTTCGATCTGGTAACGCCGTTATCAAAATATTTCCTTTCATCATTAACAAAAATATTTTCGATTCCTATTTGTCATAAAATGTGCTATTTTGAAATACACAAGATCCGCATTAATTTAATTACATAATATTTCTACTCTTATTCACCACAACACATAACAAGAACAGCAGTATTATAGATAAGATTACTTCAGTAAGGTCAATATGATTATCAGGCACATAGCATCGGTTTAAAATAAAAACAGGAGGAGGGGAGGCCGGAGAAGACTTAAAATACAAAACCTTTAAATGGAAGGGAGGAGTTGGTTGGTTGCCAAGAAGTGAGAATTAAAAAATAAAAATATTATAAAACAAACATTTGTTGACCGTCTAACTAATTTTTGAATTGGGGTGGGAGTATTTCAATTCATCAGATCAAGTTTGCATACTTACCATTTAATACTTCTACTAAAAGGTGGCTAAAATAAAGCCCCCCCCCCCCATTTTACGTGGTGGATTACCTCTGAATCCTTTTGAAGTAACCATACAATGTATGTTGTCAGAATCATATGATGCATTATTACATACATGCTGTACATTTATAATTGAAATTGATGTATTATGAATCCTTAACAATATGCATAGCATATTCCAACTTTATCCACCAGTGAAGTTGGTCCAAATATCACCTCTAATTTTCGCTACACGGTAGACAATCCTATTTTGTCGTATGAACAGAGACAATTCTACGAGGACAATGGATACCTGGTTATCAAAAATTTGGTGTCGGGAGAGAAACTGGATGTTTACAGGTGAACATACTACGCCAAACTGACTCTGATAAATGTTTCGTACCCCTTGTACGACAGTCGGGTTTCCTTATTAGTTATAACATATTTTGTTTGAGGTAGGGGATAAGACAGTCCAACAATCATTTTAGGTGAGATATAAAAGGTTTATAAGGTTTACTCTATCAAAGGTTCTCCTGTGGATCCATGTAATAACAAATGAGTAACACCAAAGTGGCACATCCCATCGTCCAGCTCTGCCCCTTTTCTTTTTTTTTGTTTTGTTTTTTTTGTTTTGTTTTTTTTTTTTTTGTTTTTTTGTTGTTTTATATTTTGTTTGTTTGTGGGTTTTTTGTTTTTTTTTGTTTTTGTTTTTTGTTTTTTGTTTTTTGTTTATTTTTTTGTTTTTTGTTTTGTTTTGTTTTGTTGGGTTTTTTTTTTTGGGGGGGGGGGTTGTTTGTTTGTTTGACGTCTCCTCTAGAATTCCTCACTCATATTGAGACGTCACCAGCTGTAGGTGAAGTACCACAGATTTAGACTTATGCTTAGCGCTTAGGGCAGTAGCAGTGAGGGTTATTTAACGTGTCAACGCCTAACCTGATATGGGACCTCCGCTTTTAAGGTCATTTCCGAAAGACCCTTGATTCTAACTTCTAAATGCCGAGCGTTTGGCGAAGGAGCAATCGCTACCTATTTTTACGTCTTAGGTTTGACGCACGAACGAGTCTCGAACTCATGACCTCCCGGTTACAATGCGAACGCTCTAACCACTGAGCTAGCGCGTTATGTGTGTGGTATTAGTAATTGATATAAGATATCATTATCACAAGTATGATCTATGTTTATAGAAATATGTCCGAAACACTAAAATACACACATCTTGTTTCGTCAGATGATTGAACTCGGTAGCCATCACCAGGGCTTCGTCCTAAACCCACTAAATGAGCTTCAAGGCAGTCCCACACAGCATTTACCCCACCCACCCCCGTTCAGAAATCGCTACTAGTTAGTTATGAACAGTCCTGACGCAAGGTAGTACGGATAAGTGATTCGGTTATAATCTTTAAGCTCCTTTTTTTGCCTCAAACTTTCGTGTGTAATCACGAAATCCGTATTTCTTGATATAAAGTGAGGTGGATCTACATTGGTTCTATTTCAAAGTAAGATCTAAAATGAAAACTGCCGTGTTACTGTCAATTCAACCGACCTTAAATTATACCCCAACCTAGAATATTTGTTAACATTTTGTGAAAAAGATCATTCCAGATTCAAGTAACAATATTTTGAGGTTGATATTTGACAGTTATAGGAATTAACTTGTACCAAAGCATAACAAAGGATGTTTACTCTTTTTGTTCATTTAAAAGTTGCATTAATAATGAAAAATCAGTATCCAGTATTTATTATACTGTAATATTCTGCAACTTAAATGGTTGGTTGTATATTGTTTTACGTCCCGTTCGAGAATTTTTCACTCACGTCAACATTACCGATGAAGGGCTGCAAAATTTAGTCCTAAGCTCGGGGCCTACGGTCTTTGAGCAGGGAGGGATCCTTATTGTGCCACACCTGCTGTGGTATGGGGCCTCCGTTTTTGCGGTCTCATCTGAAAGACCCCCTAGTTAGAAACCTCTTGCGAGAAACAAGGGGTACTGAGGACCTATTCTGACCCGAATCCCCACAGGAAGGGAAGAAACACAAATGAACATTGTGATCACTATGTTTGTTTATGTGTACTCTTAAAATAAAGTTGCAGAAGAAAAGATAATTGAATTTCATTGCCTACCGACATACTCTATTTGCTGACTTGAATGTCAGTGGAAACATAACATTTTATATTATTGGCCTAACATGTGACTCATCAACAACGTTCTCTTAGAAGATTCCAAATATGCTATTATGATCTTCATAAAAAATGACTCATGACAACTCTTATATAGTTACGAATGGGCAAGTTTGAGTATAAAACGTCTTTTTCACATTATCATTATAATACATGCATCACACGAATTTCATCATTGATATATTTTTGTCTGTGCTATTGTATGTCCCCAGGGTTTCTGAAGGGACTCACAATGCTGTGATGCTGTATAGTACACAATACAATATTACCATATATTTTTAAAGATAGATATATATACTGCATATCAAATTAATGAACATATGTTAATATTCATTTACTGCTGGTTTAGAAATTACAGCCAGTAATTGAAGCTGATTTTATTAGCTCAACATTAAACTACCTTTTTTAAGGAACCGATTTGAGAAGATATGTACAAAGGAAGTTGAAGCTTCTTTTGGCATGACCGTTATGAAAGACGTGGCCATTGTAAGGTCGGAGTTTGTTCCAGGACAACAGGCTATCACTAAAATCCAACACTTTGAAAATGATGAAGTATTATTTGGTTATTGTGCTCTACCAGAGGTAATTACAAAATATATCACTTTATTCAGTAACACCCTGTACATATTATGAAGTGATCAATGTGCACTCAAGACACGACGTGCAATGGCATCAAAAAAAGTGTGTCAATGAATTTTTTATAATCGGTAAAATGGACTTTTAATTCAAATGTCAATCATCTGAAAGTTCTTGAACGGTATGGAAGAGTTGCTGTAAAACGACAAAATTTTGCGCAGATATATTTTAACGCAAACGCCAGAGCCAGGGCATTGGCGCAAATTAATTTTGGCGCACAAGCATATAATATTTGGCTCAAATATTGAGGTTTGATCCACACCCCTTTTCTATGGTCAGTCAAGCGTATGCTGACTATCTTCCAACTGATTACACAGGTATACGTATTTAGGTACATTATCCATCACTTTTCCCGTGTAAACGCAGATAGCCGGATGGACTCGAATAAAACAAAAGTCTATCTTTCACTAACTTGCATGTGTTTTTTATTACATAAATTTTAGTGATTGGCAACGGTTTGGTCTCTATACAGTATAAATTGTATACTGGTAAATCGTAAAATCACATTGTAAGCGTGTTCAATTATCGCGCTGGATTGCGTTTTCATATCCAGCCACTGAAGAGATTTGCCTGTTCCTGCGTACATTAATTGCACACAAAACACTAACACAAAAGTTTGCTAACCCGTGTTTATTCAGCAATTATGTCTTAAAGAGATAAAACCGTTCACTTGTATTGTTGCGTTTTCACAATGGCCTGACCTTCCGACATTAGATAGGCGAATGCATCTCGTATGATAACAGATTGGCATTAAACGTTGCAAAGAATGATTCTAAAATACAAAACCTTTGGCGCACAACTAATTTAAGCACTAAAGGTTCTTTGCGCTGATAAGCGCTAAATACAATAGAGCGCCAAATTTTCTCGTTTTACAGAACCTCCCCTAAATATCAATGATTTTAAGCTGCTTAACATTTCGTCGTGGTCTCAATGAAGTTTCCCATCAATTTATTTTCATATGAAATTCAGACAAACTATAGGGAATGGCTACTTTTTCGACATGTTTTCAGATAGTAGGTTTTGGACAAAAATAAAACTGTACCAAATTAAATTTACAATGAGAAACTCTGTTTTAGCTATTATTAAAGGCACTATTATCAAAAGCATGTGTATTTCTGATTTTTGTATAAGTATAGATTTTTTTTTCAAAATTCGTATATTAATTTCTTTTATGTACTTGACATCTCATGATAATATGAAAACTAAAGCTGACTTCAATGTTGAACTGAGGTGGAATTGAACTTTGTGTACTCTGATAATTGGTAATAGCTATGTGCACAAAGACTTGTACATTTATTGTAGGTAGTTAGGTATGTCCAGGCATTCACAGGACCAGGAAAAACGGTCAAAGCCATGCACACCATGCTGATCAACAAACCACCTGATCCAGGTAAAGGCATAATAAAGACTGAAGTATATTCTTCATATCTGTAGCAGGATAACTAAGTGTATTTGCCTGTGTTGGTGTTCTTGTTTTCTGGTACATTTGTGTGTGTAAATATTTGTTTCTATAGTTGATTTTTTTGTGTAGGCCTGTTTGTTTAAACTTGGATTTATATATAGGATAGTTTTTTGAACTAGTCTTGTTTACGGAATGAAACTTTTGAAAACTTTATGAATACAGGGAAGAAGACCTCCAGACACCCTCTGCACCAGGACCTGCATTACTTCCCTTTCAGACCTGCAGACAGGATCGTCTGCTCTTGGACAGCCATGGAGAAGGTGAACCGAGAGAATGGATGTCTGGTTGTGTTACCTGGTTCTCATAAAGGGGAACTACTCCAGCATGAATATCCAGAGTGGGAGGTAAACATTGTAGTGTTGTGATCAAGAGCTTACATTTACATATCAATATCAATACTATAAAATATTTCCAAGTTATCTATAGTAAGTTAAATATTTCATTTGAGCTTTGTTCAAAATTCAGAATGATTGTAATGTAGTGTTCATATAAATTGCAATGTGTAATGAAACATTCTTTTTTAATCAAGATGCTTTTCATTGAACGCATCTTTGTTATGAATAAAGTACGTTTTGACAATTTGAATCTGTATAGTATTCAAATATCTCTTAAATTATCTCTTATAAATTGCATATTTGTGCCAAATGTCAACATGCAACATTAAATAATAATAAACAAAAAGAAATGAAAAGACTGATATAAATTGATCTATTGTTCAAATTCTGAAAACAAAACCTTGTAAATGGACTTGCATTCGTTTCCCCAATGATGTTTTAACATGGATTTACAGGGAGGCGTCAACAAGTTGTATCATGGAATCAAAGATTTTGATCCCAACGTTCCAAGAGTCCATCTTCCCATGGAAACAGGGGACACCGTCTTTTTTCACCCTCTGTTGATCCATGGATCAGGAATGAACAAGACGAAAGGTTTTAGAAAGGTGTGTGTAAGATACTAAATTCATTGTTTCATTGCGTATACGGCTATAACGTTTTTTAAAAAGATACAAATCCTTAATGAAACTTCATGATCTTTTATATACTAGATCTACTAGAATTTGAAATTATTAATGGCAGGATTAAGTGAAGGGGAGTTAATGGGACATTTAAACAATTATTACCAAAATTACTAAAACATCTTTTGCTTTTATTATGAAAGATATGCATTTCAAGATTTATAAATCCTGCTAACATTTTTTGAAATTTTAACTGAAAAAATTATTTTGTTTATATATATATTGATTATATATTGTTTAACGTCGAGCTCGAGAATTTTTCACTCATATAGAGACGTCACCATTGCCTATGAAGGGCTGCAAAATTTAGGCCTATGCTCGGTGCTCATGGTGTTTGAGCAGGGAGGGGTCTTTAACTTGCCAAACCTTCTGCGACACGGGACCTCGGTTTTTGTGGTCTCATCCAAAGGACCGCCCCCATTTCGTCGCCTCTTACGACAATCATGGGGTACTAAGGATCTATTCAAACAACCCGGATCCCCACGGGGAATTTTGTTTAAAAAGAAGCAATAACTGTAACATTATTTGTATGAAAACCTTAAAAAAAATAACCAATCCATAAAAATCTTCAAATCTTTACTCATGGGAGTCTAGAAGATGTGTATTGTCATGATGAGTAAGGAATTGCCTTGGCGAAATCGTAAAATCGTTGGCTCCATGGACAAGGGACCATTGTTTTATGTGGTTTTTTATGATTTATATAATAAAATTGAAGCATTCTTTAAAAATTTAATTCCTGGACATTAAATAATGACACTGATATTCATAACTTTAGTTATGATTTACTAATAAATACTTCAGTTAAATAAAACAAGAAGTTACTACACTGTGCCAAAATTGTAAACTTGATGGCTCCCGGGTCAAGGTTTTTTCGGAATTAGGTAGGAGGTGTTTAGCTCACAATGTAAGCATGTGTTATTTATAGTTATTTAGCAATCGTTTTGTCAACCAGACTGAGTAGATTGTAATGATAATGAACAATCTACCACAATGAAAAGCCTCTTGGTCTGGATTCTGGTACTAAAGTGGGGCTTTATCGATCATATAATGAAAAAGAATAATTTCTTTAAAAAGTCATTTTGCCTCCACCAAACTGAGCACATAGTAATGATACGTACATAAACCTGTATGGAAATTGCTATGAACATCTGGCACAGAGACTTGGAATGTATTCATGGTTGTAATGGTTAGAGTACAGATACAGCTATACACAAACTAAAGATTCTTGTCCCTACTTCAACAGGTTAGGCCCACAGAATAGGGGAATATGGATCATCTTGTTAAAAGCTACCACGGAATAGAATTTGAATTGTTAAGAACTTTCTATATTCTTGAACATATATCAAACGAATCAAGTTCACAGTACTAGTCCCTACAACCAAGGTTTAAATTTTGTAGAGGATTCACGATCCCTACAACCAAGGTTTAAATTTTGTAGAGGATTCACGATCCCTACAACCAAGGTTTAAATTTTGTAGAGGAATCACGATGTACGTCTAGTATCTGTTTCTGTCCACCCCTCCCACCATACCATGCATGTTGACAATAACACGAGATAAAGAGACGCTTGGCACAACGCTGGCTGATTACGAGATGATGTGCAAAGATTGATCAGAGAATCAGACACCCACTCTGTTCTCCTGTTTCAAAAGATTATACAAAATCCCACCGATGTCCATCAACATGAAAAGCATCTGATTCACATGCAAGGTAGTTGTGTAATGTAATACCCAGGTGACCATCAAGGACCATGGGCCTCCTGTTATTGTTTTGTATATACAATAACATACATATCACTAGTGTTATCTAATATTTAGCCCCAGAAGATGGGATGAATGTATGAATGTATCATGGCATTGTAAAAAGTGAATATATCATTGTCTTTAAGTTAAGATGTATTTTTCAATCATAGTCCATTTCGTGTCACTATGCGTCTGGAGATATCAACTTCATTGACATTAAAGGATCCATTCAAGACAACCTGGAGAGAGAGGCCATTCAAATGGCAGTAAACAAATTAAATGGAAAAGGCATTGACCCTAACAAAGTTGCATTGAAGGTAACCTATATACGAGTACATTTCTTGTATTATTTTGCATTAACACTATATATTTTGTTCATTACTTTGCACTAGAACAGTAAATGTAATTTGATACACTCATTATTTTGACTCTTTTGATGGTACATTGAAGTACAATGACAGGTTTATTCCATCTGATCTGTTAATTGTCGCTAGCCCTCATAATTCGTAAAGTTAACATGAATTTTATTATAATCCTGTGTTTCTTTTGTTTTATGCATTGCACTGAAGAGACATTATTTGTCGAAATGCGCGCCTGGTGCATTGAGATTTGTGCCGTTTATGGTTTATATTACAACCACTGGGTCGATGCATATGCTGGTGGACAGTTAGTCCCCAAGGGTATTCACCAGCCCAGTTGCTAAGTATTTCAATACTAGCATTAATTACGGATAAAAATTTGCTGTGATAAAATTAAGAAATTCATTTTAAAATTAAGGATTATCTTTCTCATGCATAGCTCTGATCCTTTGCCGGATTTGGCTCCACTATTTGGTATTTTTGGTTTTTGCAGCTCTTCCAAGTTTGTTCTTATTTCAAATTTCCAACATTTTTGACTTGCGAATCACTGAAGAGACATTGTTTGTTGAAAGGCGCGTCTGGTGCATCGAAATTTGTGCCGTTTATGTTTTATATTGTGCATTGCCAGGGCTTGTGTGAATCCGTTATGTCCATTTTCTTGGTAAAAGCATGCCAATTATTCCGGTCTGGATTGTTATTTTAAACTCGTTTCTGACCTTGATGAAAATATGGTGTTTGCGCCCAAATTCTCATATACCTGAATGTTTCTTTTCCTCCTTTGATTGGTTGATTGATTGTTTGTTGTTTTCCGCAACACTCAACAATTTTCAGTTATCTGGTGGCGTCCACTTTTTTTATTGGTGAAGGAGAGAACCCAGATACTATGTACCCGGGAAGAGACCACCGACCTTCCGAAAGTAAACAGGCAAACTTTCTCACATATATCGACGCGAGCTTCCTTTGAAAACAGGGTACATATATAGGTTTTATAGGCTGAATGCAGCTGTTGGTCTATCGGTATGTCGATCGGTCAGCAGACCAAGTATTGGGTGTTGCTTCTGACGAGTAGATAACCCATAATTTTCAAATTTATTCTAAATTTTAAAGTTTATACTTTTCAGATATCTGCAGGGGCATACATGTTTCTAAAACATTTTTTTTGTTTCTGGCTTGATTCTTCCTTAACTATACTGAGGATGTATTTTTCAGACCTGATACATAGATGTTCATGCTTAAAAGCTCAAGGCTCCTTTTCTGACGAAACTCTGCCTTTTATCCGTCGTATTGTTACAACCTTTCACATTTTACAACCTTTCACATTTTAAAGTTTTTTGTGTCCACTGAGTCATTTTCACGCTGACTTGCCATAAAGTGTTACTGGTTGACGGAAATTTCATTTTGTTTGAATGTAAGATTACGTCCTTTCCAAGGTGATTCTGACCACCAGCCAATAATGCAACCACAGTTGGATGTTTAAAAAAAATTATGTAGATTCAATTGATCAGAAGAACTTGTTCAAACCATGTCTTTTGGAGTACAATAAAGTATAAAGATTGCAGATATACGTGAAGGATAAGTCTTCAAAATCTTTCTTCTCAAGAAATACTCTATAATTTGTCAAAATGAAAACGTGCACAGTTTTGTATAATTTTTCTTTCCACATACAGAAAGTGTAACATTCTTGTTAAACTTTTAAAACAAAGAATGTCAGAAGCTTGAAGTTTTGGATCCTATTCATTTTATATGAGGTCTGTCAGGTTACGGTTTTTTTTTTCCATTCGCAGCTTCACTGCCTTCTTGATTGTTTGTATACGTTGTTTATGTCCCATGGGAGATTTTCCAATTATACAGAGATTAAAGCTATATGCTGAAATGAAATATTCAATGTAATAATATGTACCATGATATGGATTTTATTCAGTACTCAATATTTTTAAACAGAATACAATAAACTTAAGTTTCTTGTATGAAACAACTTAGATTTTAGATTTTACAACATTTTCATTTTTCAGTAAATTTAATGTTCAATTTTCAAATAATTCAAGAACCGCGGTAGCTCAGTGGTAGAGTGTTTGCTTCGTAACCGGGAGGTCGTGAGTTCGAGAGTCGCTCGTACCATGCCCGCATCAAACCAAAAGTATAAACGTAGGCAGTGATTACTCCTTCGCCAAACGCTCGGCATTTAGAATTGAGAATCGTGAGTCTTTCGTATATGACCTTAAGAATGGAGGTCTCGTGATGCGGTAGGCGTTGGTACGTTAAAGAACCCTCACGGCCATGGGCATCAAACAATTTTTATGGTACTTTACCTACAGCTAGTGATGTCTTTGTATGAATGGAAAAATCACAACGGGACGTAAAACAAACAATCAGTACAAAGATGCAATATTTCGAAATATAACAAACACTACAACTGCAATGTCAAGAAAGCAAGTAACAAAATGTATGATTAAACTGTTTTTGGTTATTCATAAAAAGTTTATGAACATTAAGTCTGTATTAATTCCTGTTACTATTGGGCCAAACATGACATTGAACCATGATCATGTGGCCTAAGTCAAGGTCACTGAAAAACAATTACATGTCTGCCTGGAATATCACATTGAAATGGAAAGCTTAAAACAATTCGTGTGATCTGACAAGTTGTTCTAATAATTTCCGAGTGATCTGTTGATCAAGATCTTTTAGGTATATATCGTCCAAATAAAGAATAGAGTGATTACTTTTACTTAGTGAGTACATGACACTTGCTAGATTATGTCATAATAAATTCCTCGTTTATATTTAGAAATTTAGAATGTTGTAAAATTAAATATACATGTATGTGTCTTAAAAAAATCAAAACTTTCAGGAAGTTTGGAAGAAGAAATGTCGAGATGTCACTTTGCCGTAAGAGTTGTAACTCAATGACAGCAGAACAAAATGCACTTCATGTGATTTAATGGGAACAAAATAAGGAAGCGGAGGAGTGAAGTATAACTTTATAAAATCAATGTTCAATACACTATATATGATTTGAAAAAGAACCATTCAATATAACATGAAACCAGGACAATGCGATACCCAAATGATTGTACAATTTTTTTTGTATTTTCAGTTTTGTATATATATATATATATATATATATATATATATAGAGAGAGAGAGAGAGAGAGAGAGAGAGAGAGAGTTATATTACCGTATGAAACTGCCGTATTTAGTTTCTTTCATGTACTATTGCACAGAAAATTGATAGAGAGAATTTTATGATTATACCTTACCTACAAATTGCAGGCCCAAAGTTGTAAATGTAACAAAACATTTGAGACAGAATGAAATATGTGTTGATCTACATCATTAATACTCAATACTATTTAAGCTGAAATCAACATATAAAGTATACCATAAAGAACATGCATATAGCCCTCACTAATTTTAAATGTTCAAATTCGATTCTTTAGAAAGGATATTAAATCATGCTGTCTAGAGTCCATCTTCATAGCAGCCTTTACTGGTCAACAAAGCTTTTGAATTAATGCTTGTCTCCTAGATTACAATATTTCATGTATGTATTACAATATTGTATAAGTCGTAATGTATTTTTGGTTGTGTTGTAACTACAGATCTGTAGCTCCCGCAGACCACGATCTGTCCGAATACTTTCCTACAGAGCTACAGCAAATTGTTTTGTTGATTGTTTTGTTGATTTATGTCCAATAAAAGGTGTTTTCATTGGAACTTTCAAGTTGGCATTTTATGATAGTACCCTTGATTCAAGTATAGAATCATACAATAGAGCACTTGACTAATAAAGCAATCCTTGGTTTGATTCTTCGTCCAACCCACAAATTTTTTCTCCCCAAATATTACTAACAATAATAGAACCACACGATAGAGTAGAAAGGTTTGTAATCAATCTCGTGGCATTATAGACATTAGCACGAGTAGAATTCTTCTTTCTACAGCCTTACACACCAATTTGTAAAATATGCCTATGACATTGAGGTCGCAATAAAATACAATACAACATGCATACAAACAAACAAGCCTATGAACCTTTCACATGTACTTTCCAAATGTCTCCATATAGTTTAAAGAACTAGGAAAGAAAAAAGGTTTATAATACATATTTAAAATGTGTTCATTACCAGATAAACAATTACACATAACATGCAAATTGTTTTCATCATTGAAGTAAAATTTGGTTGAGGTACAAGTATACAGGAAATAAATCAAAAATATCATATTGGTCACTTGGAGTTACAAAGTACCATATCATCTTGAATCATAAATGAATGTGTCCGAGGGTAAAATCCATTATAAGCTTCTCTGCACACTCAGCAAGTGTTTATACGTATTTATTTACATGCGCAAAAATATGGTGAGTCTCCTTGTACTTTAGTGATCCAATAGCAAATCGTGTCAAAAGAGAGCTTATTCCTCAAGAACATGGTTTTTTATTATAAAGGTGTTACACTGAACACAAGTTCCTGTAAGTCTGATGATTTGGCCTGCCAAGATTTCAAAATCCTCAGTGTCTAGCACTACACTGATAACAATAAGCATCCAGATTTCGAGTTACCCTAAAATAAATGAAAATGGCATATTGTTAATGGTGACCTATAATATCCATGATATACCATGCAACATTTAGGAATATTGCCAGATATAAAATAATGATTAACTCTGAATAACCATCCTTAAGCAACTCGCCAGTCTGGATTTAACAACCGTATTCTCTGTACACAAGTTTCCTAAGAGCAAGGTACAAAATTAATTGTTAGCAAGTGCAGTCTGGTTTACTCAAATTAACAGCCCTTTTTGCTCCATTAAATTTTCGCTAATGTCCTATCTTTACATTTGGTAATTTAGACCTGTCAGGATTCGTATATGTTAAAACATATAACGGGCTTCAGATCTTGAATGTCAGGACACATGGCGGTATGTGTCAAATAGATTGCATCACCAGTAAATGTAGCACATTTAGATCATCAGTAGCTTCCATCTAATATAAGGGTAGGCTCACTGGGTGCCGTCAGGGAAAATTTCAAAACCAACCATATTTCAGTTGCTTAACCGCCGTAAAATGGCTGAAATATTCCCAAATCGGCGTCAAATCCCAATCAATCAATCATCTAATATTCAGGAGATTATCGTAGAAGTAAAAAGAGAAATTCAATGAACCATACTGGAATTTCACCACTAATCTAATTAATCTTGGATCTTTTGAACCTCCATCGTTTTATAACAAGGATAAATAGATGACAGTAATTGTAGAAACGGTAGAAAAACGTATTAAGACGTCAAGTTATTACCTTGGTTTGATACCACCCAAAGATAATTTATCCTTCTACAGAAGATATTGAAAATTTGAAACATCAAATGCTGCGTTTGTTTCTCATTTACTACAATTGTGTCAGAGATATTTATTTAGCGAAACAGACACGATCTGGAAGATACTGCTGATCGTACTGGCCATGGTACAAGCTTCTGGACCTAGAGGTATAATAGCACCTGCACCTGTACTGCTTGGGTTAGGCCTGCAGATGCATCATCATTTTGATTTACGTTTCTTAATCGATACGCTGTATAGTCTTGGATTTTATAGTACAGAAAATTGAGATGAGCACAGCAGTTTCCAGAAGCTCAGTAAACACTATTAATAGTGTCTCTTTTTGTTGCTGACAATGTGGACCATAACACAAGAACGCTTGATGGACATTTCGTTCCATAGAATGGTTAAAACTGTAGCCTCTACTGCTGGCATTGAAGATCATGATATATCCCTCGTGTGAACGCAGCGATAAATGAAATTGGTTTTCAGGGGGGAAATTAATATTGAATTCTACATAAATGAATAACTTGTTATCAACATTAAGGTTCAACATTCACCTGTCGCGGTAGCTCGGTGGTTAGAGCATTCGCTTCGTAACCGGGAGGTCGTGAGTTCGAGCCCCACTCGTGCCATGGCCGCGTCAAGCCTAAGACGAAAAATAGATAGTGATTGCTCCTTCGCCAAACGCTCGGCATTTAGAAGTCTTTCGGAAAGGACCTTAAAAGCGGAGGTCCCGTGTCACGGTAGGCGTTGACACGTTAAAGAACCCTCACTGCTACGGCCCTGAGCGCTAAGCATGGATCTAAATTTGTGGTACTTCACCTACAGCTGATGGTCTCAATATGAGTGAAAAATTTTCGACGGGACGTAAAACAAACAAACAATCAAACAATCAATCAAAGAAGAATGGACCTGGTGGAAACACGGAATATGGACCGCTATCAAAAGCCTGCCGGTCTCCTTGTCTAAATGGCGGTTGGTCTTCACTCATGGACGTTCTCCTGGAAAATCAAATAATATGTTCCTTCCAATGCCCGCGTGGCGCAGTGGTTAGAGCGTCGGGCTCAAAGATCTGATGATCCTTGAGTCGGGGGTTCGAATCCCACTGTGGGACGTGGGTGCCGGTCTTTCGGATGAGACCGTATAAACCGAGGTCCCGTGTCGCAGTAGGTGTGGCACGATAAAGATCCCTCCCTGCTCAAAGGCCCTGAGTGCCGAGCATAGGCCTAAATTTGCAGCCCTGTCACCGGTAATGGTGACAGCCGCCGGATAGCTGAAAAATTGCTCAGGCGGCTATAAACAAACAAACAAACAAAAAATCCTTCCAATGATTGACTTCAACTCAAGCAATGCGTCGTGCATCGTCTCTACAATGCATTTGGTTGGAATGAGGCACGCAAGAACAGGTACACCCCGATATTTACCTTTGACCAGCCTCAGTATTGGAAGTCAATGCTGTTGATACAAAAAGAACCTGTGGACGGTCCTCCGAAGTCACTTGTACTCAAGACTTGGAGTATTCCATATAGAGATGAGCTTCATGAGGACTATTGGGTAAGTCTGACGAGTCTGCTCGACACTTGTAAAGCACCAACTGCAGTTTCACACATGAATGTGGGACAGGGCTATCAGGGGTTGTTTCTTAGTGGATACTGCTCTTGAAACGCTGGTCATGTCTGAAATACATCGAATTTACTGTTCCGAAATTAAAAGGCAGCGTAGATAAAATAGTATACACAATGTAGTTATGGCTTCCCGAGAAAAAATTATGAAATGTACCTCAGAGCATATCGCACTATATGACGTCAGAATGCGAAAGTACGTCATGGCGTACATATCTCAAGTTGTATCGCGGGGAAATGTCAAAATATGTTGTTGTTATTTACTAGCTTTATCAAGTTAGATATACGTAAACGTGCATGTCAAAAGATTTTCAAGTTATTTCTTTTAAATTTTTCTTTGATAATATATAAGTATCCCTATTTTTTAATTAGTATGCGCTACAGTAATATGTACATTACTTAAAATCGTCCCCAATCTATGAAGTAAAGTCGATCGAAGTAGTTGATGTAGCAATACTAAACGCGATGGTACAGGTGAATGATGCCTATATTTTCTTTTGATAACGGCATATTCCAGAAGGTAACTAGTTGCTGATATAAGATTTAGAAACGGAAGGTCTGCTATTTTGCCTAGTTTAGATACGATTTAGCGATGAAAATGGGAACTACCCTATATTTTGAAAAAGATTGTAGAAATTGTGAAGAACCAGAGGATGGTGTCCTGACCCGAACACATTTTAAATTTAGTATATCAATATCGATATATTAAGCCCAACAAGTGATTTGAGTGCATTTTCCATCTGTACCGAGGTCATAAACAACTGAAAGTCGAAAGGATAACGTAATGGTTCAACGAGGAGTTTCCCTTTGTGCCACAAAATTTGATTTTTATATATTGACAAACGATTATTAATCAAATATGCGATACTTCGGGGATTGATTGATTGTAGTTTTCTATAACACTGAACAATTTTGAGTTGTCTAGTGGCGTCAGTTTTTACAGAAGGAAGAAAGAACTCAGATACAATATACTCGAGAAGAGACCACCGACCTTCCGAAAGTAAACTGACAAACTTTCTCACATATAACGGCACGAGCGAGAATCGAACCTGCGCCGACTAGGGGTGAGAGACCTTGTGATTTTTAGCGCGATGCTCCAACCCCTAGGTCACGGAGGTCCCTGTGACGCTTGGTAGAGTTTTACGTTAATTTGGTTGTGCTGTTGTTACTTGTTAATTTTACTCGTGACACTTTAACCCTACGCAAACCTTACGCAAAACAATTTTGATTTGCAAAAATATCCACACAGAAACACTGAATAACAGCCACTGCTGCCCAGAAGAAATCAAAGAGACAAAATACCTGTTGACCTCTTTCCACAATGGAGATGTGACTTTGACCGACATCAGTCAGTGTCTTGTCGGATTTGGCTCCAGTGTTTGGTATTTTGGAGTTCTTTCAGCTATTACAAGTTTGTTCGTATTTCGGGTGTTCAACATTTTTGACTTGAGAATCACTGACGAAACATTATTTGTTGAAATGCGCATCTGGTACATCAAAATTGGTACCGTTTATATTTTATATTGTTAAGCAAGCAAACTTCCTCTTTCTCCTTCAGCCGCCCCCTCTTATTTCGCACGTTAAATGAAAAAGATGCTACGTTCCTTCAATATTTCTATTCGCCCATTGATTCCTACTCCTATCCCTTGATGCGCCCACGAGAGGGAAGGAGTATGCAATTCAATTAAATTAATTCACTGCCTTCCCGGAAATCTTCTCCGGACCTATTTGATTACTATGAAGGTCTGTTGATTTTATCGGTAGTTTGTCTCTGGCTATCATATTGAAAGGGAGCAACTACAACATTTGGGTCATAATCCAGTGCTAGACAGTTCAGGCCAGTCATTGTCAGTTGTCTAGCAGTAGGCTATATATCGGATAATAGTGGATGTTCAAATGTACATAGGAAGATGACGGAGAGATTGAAAACATTATTTGGACATTTGGATTCTGCTTCTTCGGTATCTGTATCCCTTTTCTTGTCCGTGTAAAAATATAGAATATTTGATTCAAACGACTACATTTGTAGTAGCCCTAGTGATAAAGAGAAAAAAAAACCCTGACTGGATGTTGCGTTGATCCCCTAGAAGTGTGCGTGTCGTGCTCAGATGATCAAACACCAAATGAGAGAAAAAAAAGAATCGGGAAATCTTAGCTCAGGTAGAGTATACCCAATGAACTGATAATATCCTCCTGTATCGTATTTTTGACCTGATAACTGTTATTGACGTTTCAGCGAGTTCTTTGAAAAAAAAAATTAGAATTCCTATCTGCTATCAAATGTACTGTTGACTATATAGCCCATAAGCTATGATTCAGTTTGACTTGATTAGTAACTATCATCAAGTTATTCAAAAAGCTACTTTTGTTTTCGATAACTTTCCTTGTTTCCAAAGATAGTAAGATGGTGGTGGACGCGCTGTGGCGGATGTAAGCGGATGCTGCATTAAGTGTTATTTGCTAGTATAAAATTAATATCTAGCTTGTGCTTTCAACAAAACTTCTTCGTTTTTATTATTTTTCACTATTTAGCTATTTAACTAGCTACAGTCCAGTGGTACGATCACGTGGAAAAATTAAAAGTTGAATATCAAAATTCACAGGATCCGCATCATTTGTATAATATTCTCAGCCTTGGATCCACTCTTATGCACACATCATTATATACATTACAACACATGATAGGTACAGAGTATTATAGATAAGATTATTTCAGTAAGATAAAATATGATTAACAGGCACGTAAATCAGTTAAAAATAAACAAAAGAACAGGCGTGGGGTGGTTGTGGGAAGGGGGCAATCGGAGATGACTTTAAATACAAAACCTTTAAATTGCAGGGGGGAGTTCGGTGGTTGCGAAGAAGTACGAATTAAAAAAATACAAATACAATAAAACAGACATTCTTTCACCAACATACTAACTTTCAAATCAGAGTAGGGTTCATCAGTTCAAGTTTCCATTCTTACCATTTAAGATCAAATCTATGTAAGAATAAAAAAATTAGCGGTCTGGCCACTCAATATCACAGATTTACTTGATTTTCACAGTATTAACTTTACTTGCACTATCTTACACAATTTTAACCCCATCGCCAAATTTCTACTATCAATTGCCATGGAAACCAACAGCAGTCTATGAAGACTGACTGAACTGCAAAACTCAGCCCATTTTATCCATGTTTTGTCCATGTAGTATATAAGAATTTAAAATTAAATACAAATCCTCTCCATAAATCTTTATTTCTCATAAGATTGCCTTTTTATTTATAATACTTATAGTCATTCACGGTAAAGAACGTGTTGCTGACCCTTATACCAAGGTATTGCAATTTGGCACTTTGCCAAAAGGTGTTGTTTTTATTTTGCTGCATTTTATTGATGAATTTTGTTTGTTTGTTTGTTGTTTTCTGCAACACTCAACTAATTTTCAGTTATCTGGTGGCGTCCAGTTTTTGTAAGTGGAGGAGAGAACCCAGATACAATATACCCGGGGAGAGACCACCAACCTTCCGAAAGTAAACTGGCAAACTTTCTCACATATATCGGTGCGAGCGAGAATCGAACCCGCGCCGCCTAGAGGTGGGAGGCCTTGTGATTTTGAGCGCAATGCTCTAACCACTCGGCCACGGAGGCCCTTGATGAATTTATTTAATTTGGAAAATACATACAGAATAATCACCTGTTATCAAAGGATGTTCGTATCGAAGATATTTAATGCATATAAAAGATTACTGGTGAAACGTAATGCAATTGATATATTATAGTACGAAAACTGTAGGTTTGGTCATTTTGCCATATCTTCAATTGCTATTAGCATAGTGGATCCCTCTTTACTTTTAGATTTAAACTGGTCTGTACACGATGATTTATGCGGAAGCGATCAGTTCCCTTTTATTGTTAAAACAAATGATCCTCCACAAAACAATCCTGTTAAAAAAATGGAAACTCGACAAAGCTAATTGGCCATATTGGACTTAAATACAATGTTGATATTAAAGAGTAGCTTCATTTTTTTTATTATTATAGGGATTTTTTCAGTAATGAAAGACATTTGGGGAAAAAACTACTTTTCATCACGTAAAATTATACTGAGCATGGATTAGACCAAGTCGTTTTAAACATTTCCCCATGAAAAATGATTTTGCTAATATTCCCCAATTCTACGGATCCTGAACACTGTGTGAATATGATTAAATAATCTGATTGAATTTTATATAAGGAACATATTCTATTGTACACCAGTAGCCTGATTGGCAGTAAAATAATTGCAGTGGGATTATTATATGTTTAATATATCTCAATTTTGTGATATATTTTAATTATACTTCTCTTTAGAATTTGGAGTTTTAACGACACTTTTCTAGGAATATGACTGTCGGCCTTCTGTATCCCTAATCGCTTTTTTTTTTTTGTTTTTTTGTTGTTTTTTTTTTTGTTTTTTTGTTTTTTTTGTTTTTGTTTTTTTGTTTTTTTGTTTTTTGTTTTTTGTTTTTGTTTGTTTGTTTGTTTTTAATGAGATGTGATGCAATAAACCGTCAAATTCCACGGTGTATACTGTTTTTGACGTAGACGATATTGATTACTCCTGAATGGATATTGGTACTAGGCCTAATCAAAGGACATTGGCAAATATCAAACGGATTTGTATTCCACGGAATAAACCGGATTCTGTTCACACAGATAAAGATAAGGACAAGGATGATGACAATGAATTAAGTGAAAAAGTACCTGATATAGAATAAACTTCTAAGGAAGAAATTGAATAAAAACTTTGATTTCCATCGCCCCCCATACTGGAAACAAATGAAGGCTGTTCTTATCTCCAATGCAAGAGAGTGTCTCAAAGGACAATAACTCTTTACAGTGTATTTTGGTTTGTGTGTCAGAAGAATGCACTGGTTTATAAATTTATCTTTGATTTCTCCACAAATGTCTTTTTATCTATGCTTAAAGTAAGATTGAATACGTTTTTCCAACATGTAAGTTTACATCAAATGATTGAGCAAATATATTTTATTTCTTTCCAAAAATACATATGTTAAACCCTTGTATATTACAAAAAATATTTGCATTGTGTTCATAAATAAAAATAAAATTTTAAAAAATAATAACTAACTAAAAGTTTCCTATTGGTATTTTTATTAGCAATAGCATTTTTGGGAATTATTTTAAATATTACATATTTTGCTCTGCCGTTGTTAGAGGATAGGTTTCCATGGCAACCGTTGTTAAGTCAAACCTTTACATGCTATTTCTGTCTTATACCTATTATAATATCGTCATATACAAAGTTTCATCAAAATCCACGATAAGTCGTGGGCACTGAATTTTGATTGTTACATAGAATCAGTCTTAATTCTCCTACTAAAAGTGGGAGGGATGGATATATCTTGCATTACATGTGGAAATAACGGTTAAAATAAAATTTCCACCCCAATTTTACGTGTCTGTGTAGTCCTAACTAGTACGGGTAGTACTTGAAGTAGTAAAAATGTAATGCCATGCATACTACAATATCAAAACGTAATTCCTTCCCAAAATTAAATTGATTGATTATATATTGTTTAACGTCCCGCCTGAGAATTTGTCATTCATATGGAGACGTCACCATTACCGATGGAGGGCTGCAAAATTTAGGATTATGCTCGGCACTTATGGCCTTTTAGCACGGAGGGATCTTTATCGTACCACACCTACTGTGACACGGGGCCTCGGTTTTTGCGGTCTCATCCGACGGACCGCCCCATTTAGTCGCCTCTTACGACAGGTAAGGGTTACCGAGGATCTATTATAACACGGGTCCCCACAGGGCTCCCAAAATAAATCGTTTATGTATAAACTAAATTGTGTATATAACATATATGAATTTAATAGCCGAAAATGACATCACAGCATTGCTCGCACACATTTACATGGGGAAATAGGATAAAAACACAAAACCGTCGAAAATTAGATGGGTGATTAAATATATTTTATAAAGAATGAAAACTTTACAGGGAATGCTGTCAGAAGTTATGATACGAGTATATTATTACATACATGCTGTACATTTAGAATTGAAATTGATGTAGCGTGAATCCTTAACCACATGCACAGCATATTCCAACCGTATCTACCAGTGGAGTTGATCAAAATGTCACCTCTAATTTTCGCTACACAGTAGACAATCCTATTTTGTCGTATGAACAGAGACAATTCTACGAGGACAATGGATACTTGGTTATCAGAAATTTGGTATCCAAAGAGAAACTGGATATATACAGGTATTTTATGTCAACTTGGTAACTATATTAAGCCAAATTAACTCTGGTAAATATCTAGTACTGTGCACACCTCTCCCTCTACGAAAGTGAGGTTCCCTTAAATGATCTTGAATAATATTGTTATTAGTTATTACATATTTTGTTTGGGGTAGTTGATGAGGGAGGTCAACACTCATTTCAGGTCATGTATAAAAGTTTATCCTACTAAGGGCCCTCTGTGGATCCATATAATAAGAATTGAATGACATCATATAAAGCAGTGGCGGGTCTTATCCCAACACTGCCCTCTTATTTATGTTATATGTATGTGAATGTTAGCGGAAATATAATGATTTATATTTTTGGTTTAACATGAGACTCATCAATAAAGATCTTTCAGAGGGTTCACTGCGTTATTCTGACAAAGGTGCTATAGTGCTCTTCATTAAAACATATCTTGTATAGTTAGAAATGAGGAAGTTTGAGAACAAATGTGTTATTGCAATATCAATATGATATATGCATTACAAGCATTTCATCATTGATATTTGCTCTTGTCTATCTTATTGTTTGTCCTCAAAGTTTCTCAAGTGACTCGTATTTCGGTAATGATATATAGTATATAATACAATCCTCTTATATCACTTTAAAGGTAGATATCAATTGAATATTAATTTAATGATTATGTGTATAGAATTACGGTCATTAATTAAAGCTGATTTTATTAGCTCAGCATTTTACTACCTTTTTTTAAGGAACCGATTTGAGAAGATATGTACAAAGGAAGTTGAAGCTTCTTTTGGCATGACCGTTATGAAAGACGTGGCTATTGCAAGGTCGGAGTTTGTTCCAGGACAACAGGCTATCACTAAAGTCCAACACTTTGAAAATGATGAAGTATTATTTGGTTATTGTGCTCTACCAGAGGTAATTACAAAACACATCATTTAGCATCACTGAAGAGGCATTATTTGTCGAAATGCGCATCTGGTACATCAAAATTGGTACCGTCTATGTTTTATATCATTGTGTTTCCGTGAAGCTTATACAGTTTATGAAGAATCAATGTGCATTCTCAAGGCACGACATGCAATGACACAGAAAATTGTTTATCAATTAATTTTTTAATAGCAGTGTTAAAATGAACTCCTAATATAAATTTAAACCATTTAGGAGTTCTGGTCACTCTAGTGAGTTATGTACCTTCCCTGAATATCAGTAAAAACCTGCTACTACTTCGTCATGGCCCCAATAAAATTTCACAAATTTCATTTTCATCTGAAATTCACATAAACTATAGGGAATGAATATTTTTTCTATATGTTTTCATTTGAGGGCTTAAACCACAATAAAATGCATTAAAATTTATAATATTTGTCTGATTTTTTTTTTTTTTTTGAAAACTCATTTTGTTTGTCTTTGTTTTATGACTTCATATTTCATGATAATATGAAATACTCAAGTCTACCTCAATCAATGTTGAGCTGAGGTGGAGTGGATGTTTTTGTACTCTGATATTTTGTAATATTATAGGTATTTGTACAAAGGAATTGTACCTTTCCTTTTAGATAGTTCGATATGTCCAGGCATTCACAGGATCAGGAAAAACAGCCAAAGCCATGCACACCATGTTAATCAACAAACCACCTGATCCAGGTAAAGACGCAATTGATAATGAGACCAGCTACCTGTAAATAAGTGTATACTTGATAATAGGATACCTTGGTTCAGTTGTCTGTGTGGATCGGCTTGATTTGTCGTCGGTTTGTCTGTGTGGATCGGCTTGATTTGTCGTCGGTTTGCCTGTGTTGATGTGCTTGTGTTGTGGTTGATTTGTCTTTGTAGATATACTTGAGATATAGTTGATTTTGTAGATGTGGTTGTGTTGTGATTGATTTGTCTTTGTAGATATACTTGAGTTATAGTTGATTTTGTAGATGTGCTTGTGTTGTGGTTGATTTGTCTGTATATATATACTTGATATACTTGAGTTATAGTTGATTTTGTAGATGTGCTTGTTTGTGTTTGGTTTGTATGTGTAGATGATTCTGTTGTGGTTGATTTGTCTGTGTAGATGTGTTTGTTTCTTGGTTGATTTGTGTAGATGTTTGTTTTGTGGTCGAATTTTCGTGTAGATGTTTGTTTTGTGATTGATTTTTTCTGTGCAGATGTGGCTCTTTTGTGGTTGCCTTGTTTATGTAAATATGCTTGTGGATTTAAATTTAAATGTTTATAAAGAATTCTCGTTTGAGTGAGTTCAGTTTATTGAATGAAAAATGAAAATATTATGAATACAGGCAAGAAGACCTCCAGACACCCTCTGCACCAGGACTTGCATTACTTCCCTTTCAGACCTGCAGACAGGATTGTCTGCTCTTGGACAGCCATGGAGAAGGTGAACCGAGAGAATGGATGTCTGGTTGTGTTACCTGGTTCTCATAAAGGGGAACTACTCCAGCATGAATATCCAGAATGGGAGGTAAAGTGTTGTGATCAAGAGCGTAGATTAACATGTTTATGTACAGTGATCAAGAGCGTAGATTTTTATACCAATATATAATGTACCCACTTTGTCTCTATTATGAAGTTAAACATTTCATAGATGGCTTATTTCAAAATACAGTTGTGTACATATGAATTGCAATGTGTAATCAAGGAATGTTTAGCATTCAAGACATCTTTTTATGAATAAGTACTGCTTTTACTACTTAAATATGTAATATAAAGACACTGAAATGCATTGATCTTTTATTTAAATTTTGATAAACCTTGTAAATGGATTTGCATTCTTTTTTTCGATTTTTTAAAATATAATATTTGAATATGGATTTACAGGGAGGTGTTAACAAGTTGTATCATGGAATCAGAGATTTTGATCCTAACGCTCCAAGAGTCCATCTTCCCATGGAGACAGGGGACACCGTCTTTTTTCACCCTCTGTTGATCCATGGATCAGGAATGAACAAGACTAAAGGTTTCAGAAAGGTGTGTGTAAGATACTAAATTCAGTGTTTTATCGTGTATACCACTGCAATGTATTTAGAAAAATATCTACATTCTGATTTAAACTTTTAGGTCTTATATAATATGAGGTTTTAAAATCATTAAAGATAGGATTAATTAAAAGGAAGTTAAAGGTGTATTTTGTGTCAAAGTCAAATTTAGCCTTTGCATTTATTAAATAATCATGCATATTAAGTTTCGTACATCTTGCAGCCTATTTTGCAATTTTGACTGAAAAGTTGATTTTGTTTATAAAGAAGCAATGGCTGAAGTATTACCTTATATATAGATAAGCAATCCTATAAAATCTTCTTTGCTTTTGACCATCCAAAATACAAATTAGCTGTGTGTATTGGCCTGATTAGCATGGAATTACCTCTGCTAAATTGGACAATATATGATCTAATGGCAAGGAACTCTTGTGTTATGGAGGGCTTTATGGTTCATGTAATGAATAAAATCTTAATCCATGGGTATTAAACCATCAATCTGACAACATAGATATAATAGGAAAAGACACCACTCTGTTTTTGATGCTAGGGTGGAGTTTAAAAGTAAAAGAAAGAAGTTACTACACTAAGGGGAGGGGGGGGGGGGGGGGGAGGGGGGCTCCGAGGTCGAGTGGTTAGAGCATTGCGCTCACAATCACAAGGCCTCTCACCTCTAGTCGGCACGGGTTCGATTCTCGCTCGCGCCAATATACGTAAGAAGGTTTGCCAGTTTACTTCCGGAAAGTCGGTGGTCTCTTCTCGGGTACATTGTATCTGGATTCTCTCCTCCACCTTCATAAACTGGATGCCACCAGATAACTGAAAAATTGTTGAGTGTGGCGGAAAACAACAATCAATCTCGGTCTAGGTTATGATACCAGAGATGGCCTCTGTGTGCCGCATAGTGCAGACATTCTGACTGCATATATAGTTATAATTGTTGGAGATACACACAAACTAAAGATTTGGGTCTCTGGGTCAAGAGTTCAGCTGGCCCTAGGATAGGGGTACATTAATCTTCATGTAAAAACTAACGTTGGATAAAATTGTTAAGAATCGTCTTGAAAATATCGCAAACAACTTAAGTTTATAGCAAAAATCCCTGCAAACAAAATTTAATTGGTATCGATGTGTGTATAGAATCTGTCTGTCTTTTATCCACTTCTCCCACCTAACATCTAGACAATAGCATGTGATAAAGAGACATTATAAGCTCGTACGTGGCACAAACCTGGTTGTTAGAAGATGTTGTGTAAAGATTGATCACAGAATCAGAAACTCATTCTGTTCTTCGCCTGTTTTAAAATACTGTACCGAGTTCCCCCAATGTCCATCAACACGCAAAACGTCTTATAAACATTCATGACGTTTGTGTAAAGTAATACTCAGGTGACCATCAAGGCCTATGGGCTTCCTGTTACTCTCTTGCATGTACACTAACATAGATTTCACCAGTACTGATATATAGTCTTGGAAGATGGGAGTTTTAAGAATGTATCATGCCATTGTAAAAAGTGAATGAAAAAACTTTTTAGCGGTGCATGAACATATATTTATACAAAAAGTACTTTTATAGCACATATATATATATATATATATATATATATATATATATATATAAGGGTTGTTCGATATGTAATGTGTATAGTACGATATCTCGACTCAAATAGTGAAATGAACATTACATCCCTTCAAAGTATCCTCCGTAGTTTAAAATACATAATTTCAATATCTGAATACATTTCTGAAATGCATCACGGGCCGCTGATTTAGGTAGACCTCTCAGGCACTGACTGATGCTGAGCCAAGGGCTTGTCGGGACTTGTAACGACGACCATATAAGAGCTTTTTAAGTTTTGGGAAAAGGATAAAGTCGAATAGGGATAGGTCTGAAGAATATGGTGGGTGTTGCAAGATGGTTACCTTCTTCGACTTAAACATTGCTTCACAAGCTCAGATGTATGTGATGGAGCATAATCATGAATTAGACGAATATCTCTAAATCCTGACACAGGGCGTCGTTTATGATTATATTTCATGACCCTTTTACTAAAACATTTCGGTAATACCGACCTGTAACACTTTTCCCCTTCGGCACCTGAATTTTAACGGCTATACCATCACATGGGAAGAAAAAGCAATAAAGAACCTTCTTTGTGCTTATGGTTGTTTTGACAACTACAGGCCTTCTACCGTGTTTAGTTAGGCCTATTTTCGTACTGATTCGAAACAGTGAACCCATTTTTCGTCACCAGTAATAATGTTTGCAAATTGTCTTTGATTGAATTTGGAAAACATTTTGAGCAATTGTTTAGCGCTTTGTACTTGTACCCGTCTTTGGTCATCTGTCAATATATGCGGTATCCATCAGGCAAAAATCTTTCTTACTTTCAAATACGCTTCAAAATGAACCCTAATGCACCCGCGATAGCGATATGCCTACAGCTTTGGCAATGTCACGTATCGTGTGCCTGTCATCACTTTCAATTATTCCCCTGACCACTGCCTTGCCTGTTACAGTTACAGATCGGCCAGATTGTGCTGCATCTTTGACGGACTCTGTGCCAGTCAGATATTTCTTTCTCCACCTACGAACTGTCTCATAAGATACCTTATCAGACCTATAAACTTCCCGCAATTCAGTAAAAATCTGTATTACCGAATCACCGAGTTTTATACAAGCTCAAATTTCTTCAATATTCTCAACCCATTTCCCAACCATTTTACAACAGTGGTCCATGACTGGCTCTGTTGAAATGAATATAAGTTTAAAACTACGTGGAGCTGAAAGCTCGTGTTTATATCGTTGGAAAGGTATTATCATCGTCCACGAAATCGTGCAAAGCGTTATCATGTTGTGGTACCATACACATTACATTCGATTCTTGCTCGCGCTGGTATATGTGAGAAAGTTTGGTAGTTTACTTTCGGAGGGTCGGTGGTCTCTTCCCGGGTACATTGTATCTGGGTTCTCCCCTCCACCAATAAAAACTAGACGCCACCGGATAACTGAAAAAATGTTGAGTGTGGCGGAAAACGGCATACAATCAATCATGCAATAGGGTGTATTCTTTAATTTTAGTCCATTTCATGTCACTATGCTGCTGGAGATATCAACTTCATTGATGTCAAAGGCTCCCTGCAAGACAATTTGGAGAGGGAGACCATGGAAATGGCAGCAAAAACATTAACTGCAAAGGGCATTGACCCAAAACAAGTGACATTGCAGGTAACCTATATATGAGTATAATTCTTACATCAGTGCACATGTTTTGATAATCATTTTGCATTAGAACTGTAAAAAAATTTATAGAGATACTCATTATTTTGAATTTTGGTGATAAATTGAACCATTGCGACAATTGGTTCTATAGCGCTATCGGTTAATCATTGCTAGCCCACATAATTCAAAACGTTAACTCGAATTTTATTATACTCGTGTTTCATTGGTTTTTATGTCTTGTACATGGCTTGTACTAGTATTGAAGTAGTGTTGGCCATATTGGCTTTCGTGATAGACTCATGGACACGGTGCCCAAAAGGACCTGGATTTTATGTTTTAAACTAGTTTCTGATCTTGCTGATAGTATGATATTTATGCCTAAATACGTCTATTATCTCTAAATGTTTTGATGCTCCCTTTGTGAAAAAGAGTGCATATTAGTTTCACTCGCTAACTGCAACTGTTGGTCAGCAGTGTGGCGATCGGTCAGTAAATCAGTGTTGTCCACTCTATATCTTAAGAACCATTTGCGTGACAAATGTTTAATGCTTGTGTCCCTTAGAGAATAGATGACCCCTATTGATTTTTGTGGCCAATATACTCTAGACATAAGAAGATATTTTCTAATCATTATGCAGAGATATCATGACAGACATCCAACTTGATTTACTGGTTCCCACTAAGAAGTAAATATCTTCTTCTGATCTTGAGGTCACAAAGTCAAATATCAAGGGTCAAATAGATATGTATATATATACAATAAACATGTTTTCCATTAAATTCGATTGTTTTAAATGTGGTACACTTTGGTTAGTTGTGTAAGGCAGACAATCAGTCAGCAGACATCACTACGTTATTGATAAAGGGAACAGCGATTGAACGTGACTTAAGTAAAGGTATGCCAACACAAAGACGTCATTTACAAGCAAATAAGTTCGATCAAAAAACCGGACTGCTCAGGCTGGACAACTCAAGTAAGTGCAATCCGGTTTGGTGTTCCCCAGAGCGTCATCTCTAACCAATGTATCGATATATGCATATCCGAATGTTTTGATTTGCTACGAGTGAAAAATCAGGCGAAGTTTGAAGCAGGTGAGGCAGACGACGTGAAAAGAGTTGCATGCCTTCTCCTCTTATAATCATTCATAATGTAGTTTTTGCTAATTCGTGACAGAGACAAAATAACATATTTGGGTATCTTTAATGCATATTTACAAAATATAAGTAGACAAAAATAGTGTCTATTTCAGATCAGAAAAAAATAATAAAGTGATAATGTGGGGGTGGGGAGTTATGTGGAATGATCATGATCCATGCCCCCAAGTGCCTGTGGTCTGGACACGATTTCAGGGGACTGGAACAGGCCTAGGAGTGACAGACCCCGTGCCACAACGCAACGCCAAAGCCTGTACATCGTAACGTTGGCCCGGAGCAGCGCTTTCAACCTTCTCCAAGTCTGATTCGTCAGTCTGATGTTGCCACAGGCTGCAAATTACGCCCAAGCCGTTGAGAAACAAACTTCATGCTACTAACCTCAGGGCTTACAGGCCAGTAGTGCGTCCCAAACTTTTCCCACGTCATCTACAAGCACACTTGGAATTCGCACGTCAACATGTGAATTGGGATAGACGACGTTTGGAACCGGTACTGTTTCACAGATGAGTCCCGATTCAGATGGTCATGGTCGTGTGTGGAGAGAGGCCAGACAGAGACACAGTCAGGCAATGGTGGCTGAAAGAAAGAAATATCTGACTGGCACAATGATGATTTGGGGAGGAGTCTCTCTGACGGGTCGCACTGACACGGTAGCCATCATGAAAGGCGTACAAACTGCTCTTCGATACAGGGATGAAATCCTTCACCCAGTCGTCAGGTTGTTTGCAGGTGCAATCGGACCAAATTTCATTCTGATGGACGATAACGACTGGCCCCCATCGTGCTCATGTGGTTCAGGAGTATCTGCAGAGGGAAACTATTGAGTATATGGAGTGACCTGCTGTCTCAATGGACCTGAATCCCATCGAGCATGTGTGGAATCAACTTCAACATAAACTTGGTTACCTTGAAAACGCGCTGAGAGAGGAATGGAACAATCCCCCACAACAAAAGATTGTGAATCTCATGAATATGCACCGCCGATGCAAGGCTGTTCTGAGAGCAAACGCAGGTCACATCAAGATTTTATGAAACTCTGAGTTAATTTTGGACAGGTTCTAGCTATCTTTCATCCCAGATTTCTTCACATCATTCTGTGACATGCTTTGTGCACTATGACCCCAAATCATTAAGGGGAGGGGGGGGGGGGGGGGCTCCGTGGCCGAGTGGTTAGAGCATCGCGCTCAAAATCACAAGACCTCTCACCTCTAGTCGGCGCGGGTTCGATTCTCGCTCGCGCCGATATATGTGAGAAGGTTTGCCAGTTTACTTTCGGAAGGTCGGTGGTCTCTTCCCAGGTACATTGTATCTGGGTTCTCTCCTCCACCAGTAAAAACTGGACGCCACCAGATAACTGAAAAATAGTTGATTGTGGCGGAAAACAATAAATAATCATTCGTTTCATAATCGAGAGGTCATGGGTTTGATCCCCGCTTGTGCTACGGCCGCATCAAACCTAAGACATAGCCAGAGGTAGTGATCGCTCCTTCATCAAACGCTCGGCAGTTACAAGTGAGAATCGCAGATCTTTCGGATATGACCTTAAAATAGAAGCCCTGTGTCGCAGCATATTTCGACACCTACAGCTGGTGACGTCTCAATACGAGTGAAAAATCCTCGACTGGACGTAAAACAAACAAACAATCAATCAATCGACACGTGAAAGAACCGTCACTGCTACAGCCTCGATCTCCAAGCATAGGTCAAAATTTGTGGTACTTCAGCTACAGCTCATGATGTCTAAATTATATGTGAAAACTTTTATACGAGACAAAAAGAAATCAAAAAACAAAACCAAAAAACCCCCAAAAAACAAAACAAAACAAAACAAAAAAAACCAAAAAACAAACAAACAAACAAACAAAACCAACAAAAAACCAAAAAAAACCCAAAAAACAAAACAAAACAACCAGTCGTCTCCATATGAGTGAAACATTATCGAGCAGGACCTTAAACAATACATAATCAATCAATCAACCAACCAAACCAAATGATACAATATTTCAGATAATGAAAACCACAACTGCAATGCCTAGAAAGCAAGTAGAAAATGTATGACTAGAAAGGCAGTGTTCTTGTTTAGTCATAAAATGTTTGTGTACTGATCCCTGTCGCTGTGGGTTCAAAACATATCTCTGAACTATGATCATGTGGTCTAAGTCAAGGTCACTGAAAAAATGATTTACATTTCTGTCTCAGGGACATCACTTTATAATGGAAAGACTTTAGAAGTTCATTATACTTCGTAGCACATGAAAGCAAAGTTGTTCCAATAATTCTTAAGTGATCTGTTGATCAAGAGGTTTTAGGTATATATCAGCCAAATAAAGAAATGGGCGATTACTTTGATTTCATTTGTGAGTAAATGGTACTTCTTGTTAGATATGTGATAATGAATTCCTTGTTTATATTTAGAAATTTACAGTAAATCTTTGGAATTTTATAATGAAATCAACATGTATGTATATTATAGACTTCTAAACTTTTTAGGAACTTTGGAAGTTCAAAAGTCGTGATGTAACTCTGCCACAAGAGTGAGGACTCAGAGCCAGCAGAACAAAATGCACGTCAATTGTGATTTATTTTTTTTAAAAAAAAGACAGAGTGGAACTTACAAGAAATGTATATTTACTAATGAAGATCAAAGCTACACATATGATTTGAAAAAGAAGAATTCAATATGACATAAAACCAAGAAAATGTGATACCCATGTGATTGTACACTGTTATGTATTTTCAGTTGTGTGGATATTGATGTACCAACTGCTGCACTGATGAGTTTTGTTGTGATTATAAAAATGCTATGATTTAATAGTAACACTCATGAAACTCCTTATCGCCAAGACAAAATTTACAGTTTGTTTCAAGTATTACTAATACACAGTAAATTGAGAGAGAAATTAAATTCATAATAATAGCCTAGCTACAAATTGCAAGACCAAAGTTGTAAACATAAGAAAACTTTTTGTTAAAGAATGAAATATGTGTTGATCGACATCATTAATATACTAAATTATTAAAGTGAAATCAAAATAAATATGTATACCATAAAGTACATGTATATAGATCTCACTAGTTTTAAATGTTCAGATTTGATTCTTTACAAAAGGTATTACGTTTTGCAGCCAAGAATTCATCCATATGACCATCTTCATAGCTTCCTCAGTGTTGGTTTCTGGATTACAATTTTCATGCATGTATCAAAAATAGTGTACAAGGTATACTTTTTTTTTTTTTTTGTAGCTGCAGATTTGTATCTAATGGTGTTGTTGATCAATTGTTTTGTTGATTTATTTCCAATAAAAGGTGCTTCCGTTGCAAGATTCAAGTCTTTCTTTTATCATAGTACTCTTAATTCAACTATAGTAGTTAAATTTGATTCTTAGTCCAGCCCAACTTTTTCTCCTCTCCTTATACTACACATAGTTAGAACCACAAAATGTAGTACAAAGTTTTGCATTCAATTTTAAATAGGTCATAGATGGGAAAATTATTGTTAATTTTTTTGTAAACAAGTCATTTATACAGTAGATCTTACTAGGAAATCTAAAAACTTTAAGAGTCTTATCTTCAAGAGTACTTACATCAACTTAGTGTTTGCAATATTCATCAAATGCATGCAATATGTAGCCTATCAGTTAGGGGGCTTGTTTTGTAACCTGGAATTTGATTCTTGATCCCAGCATTTAACATAGGTTGTTCCTTACCAACCGCCTGATATTAGGTGTGATTCACATGTCTTTCAGATATTATATTGAAACTGGAAGTCTCATGTCACTATAGGTATTAGCATGATAAAGAACATTTCTACAGCTGTAAGCACCAATTATAGGTCAAAATTTGTAGGAACACACAAACAAGCCTCTGATATCTTTTTCCAAGTACATTTTGTGCTTATGTTTCCATATAATTTAAAGAACTAAGAAAGAAAAGAGGCTTATAATACATTTTAAAAATTATTTATTACCTAATAAACACATGTTGTTATACACAACGTAAATTGTTATCATCAATAAAATTAAATTTGGTTGACATACAAGTTCTCAGCAAATAAATTAAAAATATCATCTTGTCTTGAATCATACTTGAATGTGTCCAAGGGTAAGCTTCTCTGCACACACTGCAAGTTTTTTTTTTATGTATATATTTACAAATGCAACATACACATTGAGTTTCCTTGTACTTTAGTGGTTCAATGGAAAATCTTGTCAAAAGAGAGCTCTGTGCCATCCCTTAAGAACATGGTTTTTTATTATAAGGGTGTTACACTGAACACAAGTTCCTGTAAGTCTGATGATTTTTCCTGGCAAGATTTCAAAATCTTCAGTGTCTAGCACCAAATGGACCAATGTTTTACACTGATAACAATAAGCATCCAGATTTCGAGTTACCCTAAAATAAATGAAAATGGCATATTGTTAATGGTGACCTATAATATCCATGATATACCATGCAACATTTAGGAATATTGCCAGATATAAAATAATGATTAACTCTGAATAATCATCCTTTAGCAACTTTTCTGTCTAATGAAAAGGATTTTACAAAAATATTCTCTGTATAAAGTTTCTTGTGTTACTCATATACAAAATGTTCAAAAATTATAAGAATTGTAGTCTGCTTTACACAACCTAATGGCCCATTCTGCTCCTTCACATTTTCTTTCCCTATCTTTATATTTCATAACTTAGACCTGTTGAAACATAAAGGGGCCTCAGATCTTGAATGTCAGGAATCATGACAGTTTCTGTCAAATAGATTGCAACACCAACTCATACAGCTCGTTTTCTACATTTAGTAGCTTCCATCTGTAAATGTCTTTGTCCCCATAAACAATCAGGTTTTCCCCTAGCAGTCATTTTTTTTTTCACCAATCAGTTCTAAGAGCCTGGGGGCAGCTTAAGGAGGAATGCTACACCAGAGGCATTTGATGTGGATGAAAAGTGGAGGGTATGAACAACAATAGTTTAAAATTGAAAATATTTAAATTTTACTTTATTTAGTCAAAAAATGCAGTTTTATCACAAAGCAGTTTGAAAATAATTTAACACCCCTGCTGGACTTCAACCCACGATCTATAGTTTAGCAGTTGGTGTGCTAACCTATTGAGCATCTCAGCTAGGCAATATAATTTGAAATTAATAGACAAATACTGCTGATACTCACATTTTCCGCCATTACAATGCTATAGAGTACCTCCTTAAACTAGCAAGTGTATTGGGATGGGCAGATATTCAATGAAATAGATCAGTGTTAATATGTAACAGGAAGGGATAAAAATGCAATGGACAAGACCAGGATTTGAACTCATGCCCCCTGAATCTCTAGTCAGATGCTCTGCCAACTGAACTATCTGGCCACCGGTGATCAAGTCCAATCCTCCCTCCATAAATGTCTTCAAACCTTGAAGACATCAACCCAGGATCTTTATCCTTTGGTAGGCATTTTCACCTGTCAGTTCCTAGGGGATGGTCAGTGGTAACAAATGTAAGAGGGAAGGAGAAAGTACAGACAAGACCAGGATTTGAACACAAGGCCCCCTGAATCTCAACTCAGGTTCTCAACTAACTGACTTATCTGGCCACTGGCAATTATACCCGAGTTTATTATAGTGAGCTCAATGAGCTAGTGCAAAGCGCTGGCTCTAATAACAAAAACATGGAGCTGCACATTTGTCTAGAAACTTTTTGTCACCAATTGCAGTGTAGCATCAATCACCAGGATGCCAGTTTACAATTCCAGAAGTCTGTCATCAAAAATGACAAAAAATCTAACAAAGCCACATCTCTTCTAAATCGATCTCAGATTATGAACTTACATAGGTTATCTCAATTTCATCCTAGTCATATGATATCCTACACAATGCAGTATGCCACATTGGGCCTAACGTATAATGAATTGTAATACCAAGCAAGGCAACATATGCATGATGCTAAGATCTCCATTTTGATGTCATAATACAGCTGAAGCAATGGCTGATCTAGATTTTTGAGTTGAAGGATGAATTTAGTATGCATGCACATGACAATGAAAATTAATCATGCCAATTATTCTGTGACAGAGAAATTCATTATTGTACACGTACATATAAATGCATGTTTATATGAAAACTTGATTAATTCTAGGCTTGTGAATGGATTTCAAAGTAATAAAATAATTACATGTATTACAAAAGTGAAAAATGTTCAAACAGGTAGAAATTTATTTACTGTCACTTGAAAGCTGAAATACTTCGTTGTGTTAATTTATAATGCATTAATTATTGCTATATGGGTATTATTAGATACCTTTAATTTTTAGGATAATCAGTGCCTTGCCATAAAATAGAGAGTTTTGATGATTTTTATTTATCCTATTGGCTGTGTAATATTAGTAGACTGCAGATTCCCCCCCCCCCCCCCTCCCTTTTCTTTTAGATCGAAGATCATAACTCCATAGTAGAGAACATGTCAGACACACATATATAGGGTCCAAGCCTACCACCTACAAGTTAGGTAAAAAAAAAAAAAAAGTTGGCCTATATTTTTCCTATTTATCATATGCACTTTCCAATTGATTGTTAGTCCAGAGTTTCAACTGGAGACCTTAAAATGGGACGGTAACCCACTTTTTGTACTGGATCCGCTCCTATCATGTGGCTGCGCTCGCTGCTCCATCAACATATAAAGACTGCTTTACTACTTTTCAAACTTATCTTAGAAGCTGGGAGCAACACAGGGCCTTCCATATATATCATAAACTCAAATAAAATGCAATCAGACGTTCTGTAAGACTATGGGGATACACCGTGTTTATTTTTTTTTAGAGAAGTGGACAAGCATAGCCGTGGATGTAGGTTATCGTGCCTGTCCACTTCTCTAACCCTGTGTTCTGAGGAAATTCGAAACATTGACAATTTGATATTCAATGATTTCCGAAATAGAATTGTAAATACTAACCTTTGTACTTTCCACTGTTGCCAACACTTATAAAATACATATCCGAGTGTCATCTTTCAATACACATATTCGGTTCTTACCCTCCAAACAGCAGTGAAAATAGATGTCTTTTTCTTTTATGAAGTAAACCGTACGTAAACTAGTCGTTTTATGTATATACAATATACAGGTATTTTGCAGTAATTTAAATCTTCAAATAATATTTATGGTCATATACATTGTTTACATAAATATTGAAAATGGAAAAACAAAATTGGGAAATTTTCAGCTTCCAGCTCCAATCGTATCTATACATGTCCATTTAATGTCATACAAGACATTTCTGTCACCCCCCCCCCCCCCCCCCCCCCCCCCCTTTACGGTGGAACAACACACCGCCAAAATTTAAATCAGGATATTAAATGGAAACAAATTTGTTTAGTCAAAAACTGCAATTTTAATAGAAAGTAATCTGAAAAATCAAAATAATTTTTGGACTCGAATAAATCAAAATAACTGTTGACTCAAAATTAAGCAACGCCAAAAAGAAATAGAAAAAAAAAATCTCAAATAATTGAAGATATCTGTAATTATTTGAAGATATCATCCATAGTTTCCGCTGTGGGCATTGCTCCCTAGGTGGCGCGAGCACTTCTGCTTATAGATATATATTGATCAATTCAAAATATCTTCAAAAGATTAATGGTATCTTCAATTCTGAAGTATTGCGCGCATTTAATTATTAAATTGAAGAAATCATTTATTATTCTGCTGAACTGATGCGCGCTGTAAGTGAATTGTTGCTCTTTTCGACTGAATCGGTCATATAAACATTCCAATTGATGCTATGCGCATTAATTAAATTAATGCGAGCAATAATTAAATTAGTGCTCTCTTTCAATAGTCCATTTTCGAGTTACCATATTCCGGCATGATTCTAACATTTACTGTGTACTCGATGCTGGCACATCAACATCCGGTTTCAACATGAATTTCGAAGGTTTTAAAGGACCAGAATTAAAGCGGTTTTTACTGATGGAGGAGTTACATGTCACTTTATAGAAAAATAACACGTTAAACTAAGTCAACTTGCAGCAAAACTGAATTTAAGTGTATCAAGGAACGTTGCGTCTCCATATTTCGATGGCGTCATCATTCCGGTGATTGAATAATTTATTCTAGTTAGATGATATTCTCCGGGTTCCCAGCAAAAAAAATGTAGTTGTTATACTGAAAAAGCTTGGGGTAAAGATGATGTGGTGTTGGTACAGAATCTACAAAATGTCTGGAGCACAATCTGTCGTGACGTGAGCGGTTGTAGTTACGGCGCGTTCACACTTCAAGCCATTTTCTGCAGAGTTTGGGCTGTTTAGGAGTGGGAAATGGAAAGAATTTTACATCAGCCGTGAACTCATATCTCCCCTTCTTCCTCGTATCTGACGTACATCCTTCCACAACTCAACAGAACTTGAGCATTTCGCAGCAGACGAACTTGTTTATAACAAAACCTACTTTACTGGAAGTGATGCGCCCCTCAATTTTACAAAAATCACGTGACTCAAGTACTAAGTAAATATTAGAATACCGTCGGAATACGGTAACTCGAAAATGGGCTATTGATGATATCATCAATGCAATCGATACTCACAGTTCTTACTAAATTGAATTATTGCTCTCTTCAATTGAATTAATGATATCATTAATTCATTTGATGCGCACAAAAATTCTTTCAGAGAGAGAGAGAGAGAGAGTTGTTTTCCGCCACACTCAACAATTTTTCAGTTATCTGGTGGCTTCCAGATTTTTTTTTTATTATTTTTTTTGGTGAAGGAAATAACTAGATAACTAGATACAATACACCCGGGAAGAGACCACCGACCTTCCGGAAGTAAACTGACAATCTTTCTTGCATATATCCGCACGAACGAGAATCGAACCCGTGCCGACTAGAAGTGAGAGGTCTTGTGATTTTGAGCACAATGCTCCAACCACTTGGCCACAGAGGCTCCCGAGAGAGAGAGAGCATTGGATTTGTGTTGAAACGCATATACTATTCTATTAAAATACATAATTAGATATACATTGTAATGGGGAAAACTACATTTTCTATTTCATTAAGTAGTTTTAGTAGCCATGAAAAAGTCGATTTACATGTGGCATTACACTACTAATTTTGAGACGATGACAGAGGTATATATATAATTGTAAGGAACGATAACTATGGATACAGAAATTGGAAGCACCGATATATACAAGTCAGTGTTTATTGATTGTTTGTTTTTATACATTTTTTAAAATAGTTTCCCCAGCATTTCAAGAAAGTCTACACATACAACAATGCACGTGTGAGTATTCTACATATCACATATCTTTATTGCATACTAGTCGTATCTTCACACCCTGTGGAGATCAGGGTTAGAATAGATCCCAAGTAACCCTTGCTTGTCGTAAGAGGCAACTTAATGGGGTGGTCCTTCGGATGAGACCGCATAAACGGAGATCCCGTGTCACAGCAGATGTGGCACGATAACGATCCCTCCCTGCTCAAAGGCCATGAGCGCCGAGCATAGGCCTAAATTTTGCAGCCCTTCGCCAGTAATGGTGACGTCTCGATATGAGTGAAAGATTCTCGAGAGGGACGTTAAACAATATAAAATCAATTAATCAACGTATCACCACTTTCATGATCAGAATAAAGCAAGAGAGGGAGGGGGACTATAAAAGTGTGTGTGTGTGTGTGCAGCAATGTTAGCTGTCATTTAGGTGTTGGAAAATATTTTAAAACAACTTATATGCGATGATATACCAACAATGTGTTTGTAATGTTACAAAATGTCTATATATTAAATATCTATACTATATTAAATGAAATGATTACGTTAAAGCTTACAAAAAATTCAATTATTAAAAGATATGAAAAAAATATTCATCTAGTAGTTCTCAAGTAGTACATTTGAAAAGTTTTGAGAATTTTCAAACTTTGTTTGGAAGACGTTTTGCTTCTTCGATAGCCCCCTGTAATTCTTATCAACTTTAAACTGGATGATAAAATCATATAGCATACAGTTAAGTCTTGTACAACTGTGTCAATGTTTGAAGCTATTTCGTTTGGTTGAGGGTGGCGGTTTATGTTGGTCCTTTCCGTTTGCTATATTTTGTCGGTGGTGAGTATGATAATGATGCGCATGCAGCATCGGAACTGACGAAGGAATGGGATGTACGTCATTAGAACTTGCGATGGACATGCGCAGTCCAGGTTTCTGAACATTGAATCGATCAATTAGTTGCTTTTTCAGAAGAGTGTTCTCGTGTTTTTCTTTTTCTAGTTCTCCAAACACTCTGCTCAATTTATTAGATGTGGAATCTACACGGCTTTCGAAGACCTTGGCCTTGATTTGGTCGGATATGTCGGTGCTAGACTTCAGGTCTTTCAAAGGAATATCCGGGTTCGCAAACACTTTCAGACACTGATCCAAAACTGCTTTCGAGTTTCCTTTATCGGCTGCTCTTGTACATTTTAATAATATTTCCGGTGCGTTATCGCGTCTGAATCGCTGTGTCGGTGGACCCTTTGTATTAGAACTAAAGAGTGAAGAATTCTTTTTCAGATGGTTTACTAGCACGATTTCACATCTTTTTTTCAGAGGTTGCATATCATATTCATCTGCAATTGGTAGTAATCGAATCGCTGTTTTCTCTAGAAGGAAGAAGAAAAATAATTATTGAAGGTTGGGAATTTAAGATAATGAAATGAAATTTTACCATACTTTTAAAGTATTTGAAGTGTGTGTGGCGGTATTCTCCGTTAATGTCACTAAAATTCATACAGCTGTTACCTGTCAAGTCCCGAGCGACTCCGGGATGAAAAAATGCGAGAAGTTCCAAGAAGTCAGTATATGTCTTGTCCTTGATGACCACTTCCGGTTTTGTCTTCTTCTCACCCGCTGCATTGACTGCGTGCGCAACCGTAAAAAGCTTCTGAAAGTGTTCTGATGCATATCCAAGCAGAGAGCGATGGATGTAAAATTTTTTGCCCTCCACAACTAAAATTGTATCTGTGTACATACTCTCCTTAAGAAAAGGAAGTATTGTGCTTTCGGAGGATGTAGGTCCAGTTTTACTACCAAAAGCATACACATTATGCTGGACTGCAGCCTTGCCTCGGGGAGAGTTTCCGGGGGTGTAACCTAAATTGACGTATCCATTCTTGTCCTTGGGTTCGTGTGTGATTTTTCGTATAGATCCACTGCTGTTGTTTTTTCCAAGCAGGACCGGTTCTTTAACCCCTACCACAACACCATCATTTGTGGAGGGTTTGGCAACTTGTTCAATGTCTTTTCGAGGGGAAGGTTGTGCACCAACCGCTCGCTTAACACTGTCCGCCATGAAGGTGGACTTCACAGTGAACGTAGTGAATGTGTATTGCCATGGGACGACTTTTCGTTAGAACGGTTTTCATTTGTTTGGTTTCAAGTTTCGTACTATTGTTTTTGTATTTTTAACCGTTTGTAACGGTTGGTAACTCTGTATAAAGACCTCTTTTCTTTAAACAATACATCTTCTTTATACAATTAAATTCACTAACGCTTTAACACTATGTATGCAATAGCTGTGATTACGGGTACGGGGATTTTTAAGGTGAAATCGCGGGCATATACATTTTGAATGGAGATAATAGAAGTCGGGAGACACATTTTGAATAAAAAAAAGTCATACTTTTATTTCGCCATACCATTTTATAAAATCGTTTCGTTTTAAGAGACAGGGGCTAACGTTAATTTGATTTAAATGAAGGTGAACAAAGTGTTTATCAACTTTTTTATTCTAGCTGGATTAACATACTTTAGATATTCTTTATTGAAATCTCTTTCATGATTGTATATTAAAAACGTCAACATTTTCAACTAGTTTAAAGATATTGACCCTATCAATGACATCATAGCTTCGTTATATAAAAAGACCTTTCATGTTTTCCCCATATGATCCGTCCTCGCTGCTCACTATCATGCCAAATGCTATGCGATACTATTGTCGCAATTGCGATAATTAATGATCTATCTATTTACATTAAAATTGTTTGTTAATGATAAAACTTTGCATGCTATCTACATGTACATATACTCTTAGCTTGGTTCTCGATAAGAGCACTTACCTTTCAACCTGGCACAAAAACCTATATAATTGTGAAAAGTCAAATGACGAAATACAAAGAATATTTTTGTATATGGAGGATTCTTGCTTCTATTTTTTTATTCATTTAATTTTTTTTTTTTTTACATAATTTACAGAGGTGACAACATAAACTCATCGTCGTTTAAAAATAAAATCAAGGAATAATAATCTATCCACGGGGAAGATCCAGTGTGATTTATATATCTCTCTCTCTCTATCTCTCTCTCTCTCTCTATATATATATATATATATGTGTGTGTGTGTGTGTGTGTGTGTGTTTGGTCGGTTAGAGCGAGAGAGAGAGAGAGAGATGAATGGCAAATGAGCAGCAGATCTAAAAAAATTTTTATAAGGATTAGGACCATAGATTCAGTAACGGATTTAAAGCCCCTCTCCTAAAATTTTCAAATTTAACGTAAATCATGGTCTCTTTCTTTGGAAAAAAAAAAAAATAAATAAAATAAGCGGTAAAAGAAGCAATCATTTTTTTCACTCTCGGAGGAATAATTGACAAGATCTTTTGATTTATCGTTACTTTATTCGGGAGAGCTTATATTTCCTTCCCAAAACCCTTAAAATGTGTATCATTTTATTAATTTTACCTCATTGAAAATGACAGGAAATAGTAAAAATGACTACTTGGATACACCATTTCAAGACCCTATAAAATCTATAAAATCCAGGAGTTTTCCGGAGACTTCACCCCTAGGCCCCCACCAGGGCTTTGCCCTTGACCCACTGGGAGTCTTAGGCGACCTACAGACCTCCTGCCTCAAAAACGTTGCGCCCTTAACTTTCATTCCAGATCCGCCCCTGAGATTGGCTTTTATAAAGTGACCACATATTCCCTTTGATCTGATTGTAAATGAGTCTTGTATAAACATTTTCCTTAAATAGATAAGGATTTAATTTAATTAATCGTTTAATTGGAATAAATAGATAAATCTTTATTCAAGTATATATAATATTCATACAAATATGCGTACATACTAACGATCCATGATTCCCCCTCATCCTCACTGCACGGATTCATAAGTACAGATATATTTTTTTCATATGTTTCATTTCAAACAAATAACGACATCTTTCGTGATCTCGAAATGGCAAGATATTTTTATCTTCCTCGTTTCTTATCTACTTTGGTGTATGAGCAGTACCTTTATCCGGGATTCTACTATTTATCTGTATGAGTTTCCTCACCGGAAGTGATTAAAACTTTTAGGCTTATCACTTATCTGTTATCAATATTAATATAAATATTAGGCGTATTTAATTAGCAAAGACCCGTGTTATTAATATTTCGCCTTTATGTTGTTATGTCGAAATAGGAGAAACTAAGGAATATGCGATGATAATCATTTACATTGAGTAGAAAAACTAACAAACAGGAGGAAAATGGCGAATCAGGGGTTTGTTCCTGGTGGAGCTGTAAACCCATCAACTCAAGTTGAAATCAGCGTTTCATGCAAGTAAGTTAAAATTTACTTAGGCCTGTACTGTACCAACAGTCTTGTTTCATGTCTCCGTAACAAAGATTTACTAGAAGTCTCGTTTAATACTTCTCTAACAAGAATTTAACTTGAGAGACATTTTAAAGTAAGGACCAAAGCAGGTGTCAAACCCTGGTCCCTAAAATCTCTAGACATTAGACAGGTGTTCTACGAATAAAGCTAGACCAATCAGATTCAGCACAGGCGATCGAATCCATCTGACTACCACATAGTCCCACTTTAAAGGTGACATGATGAAGTTGATCAACCCAGAATGGTTAAATCCTTTAGTTGTGTGTCAGTAGTAATTTTTACCTATTAAAATTTATGGAGCTGGTTTATGGCACTAAAGACATATATAGACATGCACATTATATGTCTCTGGTGGCACCAGTGTAACAGGAAGGGAAACATTGTATGGAACTCTGAAGTGACCCTCATTTGAACCCAAACCCCTTGAATTTCTTACCGCTTTACCAACTGAGCTGTTTTGCAGGGTTTAAATCATGATGCCGTCTGTGTTCCTAAAAATAAGATTTTAGCTGCACAGGTTTAAAGTTGGTTGTCCAGATGAAATTGATGAGACAGATAGTAAACAATATGTCAGTAATTTATATGTATTTAAATCCTCAGAGGATTGGCCTTTCTTTTTCCAGGTTCCCTTTCCCCCTGTATGTTTACATTCATTGTCCTTCTCATTCAGTAACTTGAATATGATCAGACAGCCATGTATTAAATCAGTGTATGAAAGCGTTTAAATGACCAATTTTAATTTCGAAGTGAAAAAAATATGCAACGTAACTGTGTATGTGCCAGTACTCAATATCTTTATCCCCTGGGAGACATTTTCACAGTCCTGAGTTACAGGAGCTGAATTACAGTACCATATTTAACAATGATGGAGAAAATGTAGTGGACCAGAATTGGATTTGAACCAAGCTTCATGAATTTCTAGTCAGGTGGTTATCTGGCACTAGTGATCAATTCTGGCTGACTGCAATATCTTTATATCACAGGTGCTTGACGTTTTAAATATATATATATATATATATATATATATATATATATTTATATATATATATATAATTAAAAAAATACCTTCCTGTAAATAAACTACTTACCATGTATATCACACTGCCATCTTGGTTTTCATTTTTACCAGCTACATTGCTTGCAATTTTTGGAGAAAAGTATCATATAATATGATAATTAGACCCCAGTTTACAAACAACTTTTTCAAGGTCTTACCTCTCGTATCGTCCTGGTGATTTGGAGATAAAGTTCATTTATTGACTCTAATCAACAGTAAAACATTGTCTATTGATTCTTAAATGTGAAAAGTTGGTAAATGGGGGACAGAAGTTGACATAATTTAGGGATAGCCCTTTTTTCAATGGTTGATAAAATTAAAAATAGTAAATATCATTATAAGCAATATATGTTATAGATCATGGAGATAGTGAGGTATTGCTATAGATTTACTAAATGTCCTGTGCCAGCCTGCACCAAAACCACACAATTTTGCCCTAATTTTATTGTTTGCAGGGCTGCACACTACCTTGAATTCAGTGTCACCCCTATTTCCCCACGCAAGTGTCAGAGGGTACATCAACAAGGGAATTCTCATTTGCATAATTATGTCAACTTTTGTCCCCCTTTTACCAATTTTTCGCATTTGAGAAGCAGTAGACAATGTATAACAGTTGGTTATAGCTGAGAATTGGACTTTATTTCCAGTTCATGATGACCATATGATATATATATATGTGTGTGTGTGTGTGTGTGGCCGGGTCGTTAATCAACACATGATTTGAACCAGTTACAACATTTATTTGATCCACATCGAAGATGTACAGATTCTACAAAAACAATACAAAGTAACAATGACATTAATTACAACATGAAATCACAGACTGATATGGCAAAGAAATAATTTGATATGAATTTCATTAATCAGATAAATAAAAATTACTTCTTTCATTAGATTATATCAGTAGGCATAAAAATATAAGTAGTTAGATTTTACCTAATCAGATTAAGAATAGATTACATCCAGAACATATAATGAATTGATGAACATATCAGACACCACAATAAAACATGATAAACTACACATATCACTCCCTTACCAAATATGTGGTATCAGAATCCTACTGATCTATGTGGATATGGTCTGGTGTACTACACCTGATTAGCAGATAGAAGTGAAGACAAGTCCAAATCTCTGATCACTTATGAAAAATACTAAAATCAAATGCCCAGTTCAAAATCTGAATTTAAAATTGAAACTCTCACTGACCAAGAACTGTCACATGACCAATAATTCCAACCCTAACCAATGAACCATGAAAAACAGTCTGTAACCAACCTAAACTATAGCTGACCATTAGGGAAATACTGAAATGTTAAGAGCTATACCTAATATGGAAACCTATTTATGATATATAATACAGTAATTATCATTAAGATTAAAAACACTGAACAAATGGATAGATATACATTAAGGATTTCATTAACCCAGATGGGAAAGGATTAATTATTATTATTAAGTTGAAATATATATATATAAGTTGAGATGAAAATAAAATTCATTGCTCAAAATTTATGAATGAAAGAAAAAACTGCAGACAATGTCACAATTCTTGTAAACATTTTGTTATGATTGTATCTAGATCTGTAGATATATGAGTTTTTCTGACATTTTGTTTTAAACAAAATTAAAAAATAACTGTTAGAATATGAATTAAAATTAGCCCACAAATTAAGATTCCCATTAAAATTATTGTTATTCAAAGTATTTTTCATAAGTCATTTCCTTTCCAATTTTAATAAAATAGTCTTTTAGAGATGGTTGCCATGGTAAGAAAAAATATCTGTGTAATGCATTTAGTGGTGGGTGTGGACAAATAAAAAAAACCCCTTAAAATACTGTACAACAGTTGCTGTTTGATAAGATGTGTTACATTTCCAGAAACCTCCAGGATAAAGATACATTCTCCAAATCTGATCCAATGTGTGTATTGTTCATTAAAGACACAAGAACAGGCTCTTATCATGAGGTAAGACGGAGCAGGAAATGGCCGAGAGACTCCTACAGTTTAAAGGTGGTCCGCACTATTAAGTATATGTAAAGGATGATACAATAGATTACATGGACAATTTAAAGACTTCATAGAGAAGTAAATGTATCTGAATTTGAGACTTATGCAAGAGTGCATTATACTGCTAAAATATAAACCAGCATTGATTTCATATGACATACATGTATATAATCAGTGAGCAAGGAATTCGTAGGATGTGAAACAATGTTTGAGTCTGAATTTTTACTGGAGTTCTTAAATATTTTGTTGTTTTTTTTTTTTATCATAAAATGTTTTGTTTCATTAACAGTTTTCCAGAACTGAGATGATTAAGGACACTCTCAATCCAGACTTTGTGCACAAGTTTGTGATGAACTATTTCTTTGAGGAGAGTCAGAAACTAAAGTTTGAAATGTAAGGATAAATTAATTATTGTAAGATAGTTCATATTTAGTATTATACAATTAAGTGGCTTGGTGCTCTAGTTTCCTGTTTACACAACACAACACAAAAATGCTGCTACAAGTGCCAGGGCCAAGGGCAGCTTTTAGGCCCCTTTGAGTCGAGGGCACAGACCCCAATCTGATTAAATTCAGACCTTTGATCTGCTCCGTTAATGTTATGGAAGGGAGGCTCTTCTGCAGAAATTGAAAAACTACAAAAAAGTACAGTTCCATGCAGGTAGAATCATAAACGGGTCTGCCTATTCTGTCATCCCAGGAATCATTATATATAGAAACAGGGTGGGAACCACTATATATAAGATGGGAAAATGCTCAGTTAATTACTATGTTTAAAATCACTATAATCTTGTACTACAATAGTTAGTCGACATCATTGATAATTGTTGAGTGTGGCGGAAAACAACAATCAATCAATCATCAATCATTGAAAATTTTCGAAAGGATACATCTCACTACAGTACACATCATGAAGTTGACTATATGCCTCCTAAAACTAGGCTAGAAACTGAGAATAAATCCAGTTCAGCTGTGGATGCACTGCTTTATTATGTATGATGTTGTCTTGTTGTAGATATGACGTTGACTCCCCTAAACAAGCCCTAACATCTCATGTGAGTAAACATACACATACTGGCAGCAAGTATCCAAGAACTAGAAATGGTGTAGTGACTAATGCACAATATACTTTTTGTAGATTACACTGTCACAGTCTTGAAGGTAGCTCACACTTATAGGTGAAAGTGAACAGCATATTTATATGTTTATAGGTGACAGTGAATAGCTCATTCATGTTTATATGCAATAGTAAACAGCTCATTTATATATTTATAGACAACTTTGGACAGTTCATTTATGTTTGTAGGTGAAAGTGAACTGTTCATTCATGTTAATAAGTGACAGTGAGCAGTACATATTTATGGGTGAACATGTTTATATGATTGACTGATTGTATATTGTTTTACGTCCCGCTGGGGAATTTTTCACTTATTTGGGGACATCACCATTGCCAGTGAAGGGCTGTAAAATTTAGGCCTATGCTCGGTGCTTATGGCTTTTGAGCAGGTAGGGATCTTTATCGTGCCACACCTGCTGTCACAGGGACCTCATTTTTTGTGGTCTCATCCAAAGGACTCTCCCATTTAGTCACCTTGTATGACAAGCAAGGGGTACTGAGGACCTATTGTAATCCGGATGTTCATAGGTGACAGTGAATAGTGCCGTCATGTTTATAGGTGACTGAAAAGTGCCATCATGTTTATAGGTAACTGCAGAACAGTAGCGTTATATTTTTGTTATGGTCAAAGACAAAAATATAAAATCATAACGCTACAGTTCTGCAGCTAGTTTATAGGTGAATTGAACAGTACCATCATGTTTATAGGTGAATTGAACAGTACCATCATGTTTATAGGTGAATTGAACAGTACAATCATGTTTATAGGTGAATTGAACAGTACAATCATGTTTATAGGTGAATTGAACAGTACCATCATGTTTATAGGTGAATTGAACAGTACAATCATGTTTATAGGTGAAAGTGAACAGTGCAATGCTTGTAGGTGGTAGGGAACAGCAGAATTGTGTTTTGTTAGTAATGAATAGCACATGTTTATAGGTGAAATGTTAATGTGATCTTATGTTATAGAACTCCATACAGTCAATAAATATACAGTCCCAATTTTAGTACTTTTCTATAACTAATATATGTAGTCTTGATCACTCAACTTTCAATTTCTTGAAGTTAAATTTAGGTCCAATAAAGCAAATTTTGTATTTTGTACTCTTGATTTCTGGAAGTGGTGGTAGCATATACACATCATCAACCAAATATGTGATTATTTTTGCTTGGACCTTACTACAATAATGGTGAATGCCTGGGGCTAGCGTGGCTTTGTTTATATAGGAGACACATTGCCCTGCTTCTTTTGGGGTGGATAGTGAAGTACTTTGTTGGCCAGTTTTATCTCTACATTTGTGCTGTGTTTTTGTTATATAATCTGACTATAAATAACATTTACGATTTGATTTGACTTGACAATGGAACAGTAATTTTGAAAAAATGATTTAGAAATATTCCAATGAAAAATTATTATTTTAAGAATCTGTGTATTGTGTAAAGTGACTGGAAATAGTGACAGTGATGTTCCATTCAGTTAGTGGCTCAGAAAAATGAAAAAATAAGTATATAAACTGTAAAAATGCAAAATAATGTTCTGTATTATTGACATTGAAGGACGAGTCAAAACTATACTAGGATGTTGTAACTATGCAATCTAGTTACAAATTATGGTCAGAACATTATTTTTTGGACTTGACTAGACCGTTGATATCACAATCTCTTGAAGTTTAATGTATTATTTATTAATTTATTAATATATCACAGATTCTGAACTCTATTTAGGAAATATATGTATAAAACAGTTAATAGATATTCATATGTTACAGAACTATATGGAGGCGATAAATTTATATATTACAGGATTTCATGCAGTTAATAAATGTTGATACATGTTACAGGACTTCCTCGGGAGACTGGAGTGTACTCTTGGTGAAATTGTTGGGGGTTGTAGTGGGAGATTAGATGCAAAGTTACAGTAAGTTATTGAGAATTCATACTCCCTGAAAATAAAATGCTACAAGCTATGATACCCATGTCATTACATTAACTTAAAGAATGAAATTGTCTTGTTTGAATTATGGGGTATAAAACTAAGGGAAGCATTGGGTAACCTGGTATTCTCAACATGGCTAGCAGACTCTCTCTCTCTCAAACACACACTCACGTCTTTGCTGTTGTTGTAACACACACTCACGTCTTTGCTGTTGTTGTTTTCTGATGCTCTATAATACAAACAAACTAGACATTTCCTAATATTTAAATTTTGTAACAAAACATATTTTTATGTACAAGTATAGGCTTTTACATCAAGTTGAAAGGTCACTTGCCATCACAGCACCTTTATCAAGACATAAAAATGATTAAACATCTCAGTTTATTACAGACAAAACATTGAAGAATGTAAATATTTGTATGTTGTATGTCACAAGACTCGTAAGATGATCTATGTGATAGAAATGTTAAAGATATTTAAGTCTCTGCTTTTACAATTACAGGGGATCAAAGGGACATGGGCAGATTATTGGTAAGTAAAGACAGGCAATTAAAGTGAATATCCATGATAACATTGTAATACATTGTGTTTTAAGTTCAGAATGAATTAACAATAAAGACATGTTGTCACTTTCATCCATCTATTAACTGTCTTCTGATGATATACAGTGTAAAGGGGCCTCCGTGGCCAAGTGGTTAGAGCATCGGGCTCAAAATCACAAAGCCTCTCACCTCTGTCGGCGCGTGTTCGAATCTCGGACACGGCGTTATGTGAGCAAGTTTGCCAGTTTACTTGCGGAAGGTCGGTGGTCTCTTCCCAGGTACATTGTATCTGGGTTCTCTCCTCCACCAACAAAAAATGGATGCCACCAGATAACTGAAAAATTGTTGAGTGTGGCGGAAAGCAATAAAAACAAAACAAACAATTGATTTGAAGTTTGTATATATGATATGAACTACGGAGGACAGGTTACGTCATAATTTTATTGTTTCTTGATAAAACTGACAAAGAGTGAACTTTGAGGACTACATCTTCATTTATGTATGATTGTATGGATTGGACAAGGGTTTATATATGTACCTATTACTAAAGCTATAGTAACACAAAGCATAGAACTTACCAACAGAGCAACATCAGATCGTAATGTCATGGTTATTACTAGAGTATTAAGTGATTCCATAGAGTGTGCTAGTCTAAAAATAGACAATTCGTACAATAATGTGATCACTCTTGAAAAAAAAAATGTTGTCTGCCCTTTCCTAATCCTAGTATTAATAATTTGGGTACTTACCTGTAAGTGGTAGACAAAACCTTTTCTTTTTTCGTGAAGTTAAGTTTGCATTCAATAACTACTAGACATTGTGGATACAATCGGAATGCCTATAAAATTCCAATGAAAAACAATGAAAACAAAACTCCAAAAAAGGAAATGTGAAGAAAAAAAACCTTTCGTGTGTGTTACATGTATTTCAGTTGGTCAGGTAAGGAAAAAAAAAACCCCAAACATTTTTATTTAAGCCTAAAAAAATATTTTATACACTTGCATACTTGAATAAATGGGATGTAAAAGAAGATATCATAGCAAAATATAGCAGAAAAACAAGATGAATTTGAGCTGCATGTTGAAGAAATATATACATTCAAAATTATTTTGGTGGTAGTATTTGTGGATTCATGGGATAAACTCAGATTTATATTCATTTTAGTACGAGCAGAAGAAATGAGCTCCTCAAAGGTACAGTATGGATTAGTATAATACATTGTATGTATACTTTTCTTATGAGTATGAATTGAATCATCTTCCAGTCTATGTCACGATAATACGGAGTCTCTGATTGAGTCCATCTATCCCTCCTTGTTAAAATGATCTCTCTTGTCATCTGAAATCAATGCAATGTACGAGTTCATGAGATTATGTTTCTTTCCTATTAGGAAATATTAACTCTTCAATTCAGTGGAATCAAGTTGGACAAGAAAGACTTTTTTGGAAAATCAGACCCTTTCCTAATCCTGTATAAAGCCAATGAGGATGGCAGGTATGTTGCTATGGTAACTGATAGGTAACTGAATCAGGCTGTAGGAAGTATGAAAACTGCATTCTATGGATTCTCGTTGTAATACTGTAAAATTATCTAAACCATACAAGCTTGGTAACAAGAAGTTAATTTCAGATTCCATGCTTTGTGTTTAAATGCATGTTCTTTGACGTGTCTGTGGATAAGGAAAGAATGTCCAACTAAAATTCTTTTTTTTTTTTTTTTTTTAACTCGCTAAAGATGCAGGCTAGTGGAGTTTCTGTTGTTTCTTTTTTTTTTTTTGTTTTTTTTGTTTTTTGTTGTTGTTGTGAATTTCGAAAAATAATGAAGGAGAGCTTGAGTTGTGACAACTTTCTCTCCCTATTCCATTCTCTAGACTACTGTGGGTTCGAAGGTAAGATTGATATGTGAGACACATTTAAAAAAAAAGACACCTTGAAAGTGATGTAACACATAGCAGTAATGGAATAGATAGAGATACACATTTTGCATTAGCTCCCCTGAGCTGAACTAAGCTCATCTTATCAAAATGTGACTACCCTTAAGTACATGTAGATATGTCTGTCAGTAATTCATGGCTTTTTTTTTTTTTACTTCTCTAGCACCACTGGGCCAGTTTTAGTCAAATTTGTCACAAGCTTGTGTTAGATGAAGGGGATTTAGAATTATTTAAATGGAGAGCCATGTCTCACTCCATTAGGCGATAATTGAGAAGTAAAGAAATAAGACTGAGTGTTTAAGATATTCTTTTCTCAAAAACCAAAGTTTCAGAACCACTAAAACTTACACAAAAGTTTTTTTTAGATAATGAAGATACAAATTCAAGTAAACCATGACCCCATGGGTCAAGGAAAGGCCACAGAAGAGAGTTAGTTATGTCATGTAAGAAAACTGTTACATAAGCATCTAAGGAACCACAAATGTACCATCTGTCAAATTCACATGCAAGCATCCTCATGTAGTGTAGATTTCAGTTTGTTTACTCCATTCTTCCAAAGGCAAGAGTAGGTCCGTGATAAGGGTCTGACATTTGCATAGGAATGTATAAGAAAATTTTCATATCAGTATGCAAAAATGTTCATGTTCCCTAAAGTCAAATTTGCGAACAATGCTACTCTAAAGTGTGAAGGACGGAGTCCTGATAGAGGGTTTAAAGTTTTACCAAAGGATACATATAGAGAGAAGCATAATCAGTAGGAAAATCTTTGAAATTTGTATACCTTTTCATGACCTTTTTCTCTAGAACCACAAGGCCAGTCTCAGTTGAAGTTTTCTTGAGTAAAGAGGATTCAAATTTGTTCAACTAAATTCTCATATCCCTTTTAAGGGGATATGATTAGGAAATGTTGAAAATAGGATGGGACTTATCTTAAGATGACTAAACGGGAAAAATCACATTGTGTAGATTTGTTCACTGTTGGCCCTACAGGTCAGTTTGTCGCCATACTGAGCATTTGCAATAGGAATGTACGGGGTAATTTTAAAGTGAAAGATCTTTATGTGGTGTACATTGAGATGGTTGTACCTGAGGTCAACATGGAATCATAATATTGGGAGAGGTGGAAATTTTGATTAGGAATACATGTATATATTGGAAAAATATTTATAATAGGTCAAATTAAAACCAATTTTTTATATAGTGTAGATCCAAATTTATTTAAAGCATGACTCCTAAGGTATTACCAGTGTGGAGTTTCAGTAGAGATCTGAAGAATGCATGTAAAAATTTGGTAGAATTGATATCTTCCTGTAGAAATGAAATGATTACAGTTTGTAATGAATGGATGTACCCTAAAATGTATAGTGTATATAGCGTCCATTAGCATTTTGTGACTTATTGTTGAGCCAATTTAAGTGTTCCAAACTAATGTGTCTTTATTTTAGAAGTCTAATAAGCAAGGTGACTCGGGTACATGTTACAGTCTCTTGTAATTATGTATATGTGCAGTTGTTGTGTACATCTGTAAAATGTAGAATATTGTTATAAAGAATTCTCTTTTTTTTCTCCAGTTTCACAGCTGTTCACAAGACTGAAGTTATAAAAAATACCTTAAACCCAACTTGGCGACCATTTCAAATTCCAGCTGTCAAGCTCTGCAATGGTGACTATGACAGGTACAGAATTACTTTCTCTGACAGTGTCTAGTTTCTCATTGACAGTGTCTTATGTCTAGTTTTCTCTTTGACAGTGTCTTATGTCTAGCTTCTCTCTGACAGTGTCTGAATGTCTAGTCTTCTCTCTGACAATGTCTCAATGTCTAGTCTTCAATAATATAATTTTCACAGATAAGTGTTTTTATCATATGTATTCATAACACCATAGAGTTGTTAATGTTTGGAATATTTCCTCTTGAATAACTTGCCACACCATTTGATGCACAGTGTTATGTGCATCTCATAGATCACTGTACGCATGAATTCATTATATAAGCCTCTTTGGTGTAACTGTTTTACCATTATAATATTGCTTCCTAAATACTTTGCAGAACTGTGAAGATTGAATGCTACGACTGGGATAGTGATGGAAGGTGAATTTTAGTTTGGTATTTCTAGGTGGAAGGAAATTGTTTTAAAAAACTGTAAAAGGTTTTAAATGCAGTTTATTTAAAATATTGATATACAGTTTTGTAGAACAAGTATTATATGGTGTAAGAAGACAATTAGTATATTGTACATGTAAAATCAATTTTGAAGAAATTATTAAATCTTGAATGTGTTCAGGTTTGTGTTACTGAATAAATTGAATGTTGCAGTTATTGTCAAATCATTGCAAAAGATATATATATATATATATATATATATATATATATATGTAGTTTCAACCTCTCTGTACTTAGATGCATAGGATATTTTAACGAATTAGAAATTTAGAGGCATATTCATTCCAGCAGCCATGATTTAATTGGTTACTTCACCACCAATGTAAGGGAGTTAACCGGAAAACCAAACCTTAGTTTTGAGGTAAAGAAAATCAGAAAGTTCTGTAATTTTTCAATGTGTTCAAGACAGGCTGAAAATCAAAGGAAAGAAAAAAAAGTAGATTCAATACATTGCAACAGAGCAAAAGAGGAAAGCAGAGCTTCACATGTGTTTGCAGCCTTGAATAGCTTTCCTTTAGGTGTTGACAAAAGAAATATTTTCTGTCAAGAATTTTATATTTATCTTACTCTCTCTCTGTGTCATATATGTTTGAAAATATTTTCTTCTTTCATTATAGGTGATAAATCAAAAGAAGAAAGCTAAAAAGAAAGGCTATAAAAATTCTGGTCAGGTAATGGTATTTTAAAGTTGCACAGTTCTCTAATGTGTATCTGTGCAATATTATACAGTCATTGTTTGGTTCCTCAGACAACAGCTGTTTTGAGCCAAGAATGGATCTGCTGCCTGTAGCCTAGCCTTTGGCTTTGGGCAACAGATCTTTTGGAGGGTCAAACAAAACAGCTGTTGTTCAAGGACACAGTCTGTAACAGTTTTTGTTATAAACCTTTATTTTTTTTAAAGTTGTTTGTACTAGATGCACATGGTTTGTTGACTTTGAACTTTTTACAAGACAGTGTGATTACATTCATTTATCAACGTAACCACTAATTTAAAAGAAATATGCAATATCCTAATTAATAATCAATAATTATATCTGTTCATTTTTCATGTTTCTATTCTGCATTTCATTTACTAAATTCTGTATTTCATCATCAGTGATCCTCCACATTAAGTAGACAAAGCAGCAGACTGAGAATCACATGACTTGCATGGCCAATAGAAATGGGGCAGACTATTGCCAAGTCAGCAGTTCATGGCCAATAGAAATGGGGCAGACTATTGCCCAGTCAGCAGTTCATTAGCAGTTCATTAACTGCTGACTGGTCAATAGACCACAAATGTCAGAGTTGTTTAACAATTAAAATGTTGGTTCTAAATTATATTAGTTTGATATAGGAAATAAAATAAAGGTGTACAACAAACTAGAATATTTCCCTCCAGTTATTGAGAACATCTCTGTGTTCAGTTGCCCAAGGCCAGTGGCTGAGGGAAATATACTGAGGGGGGAAATGGTCTGGTATGTTGCATGGATTTGCAACCAAATAACAGTCTTCTGATCTCATCATGCTCATGCTATTACTTGGTTCACCGCATTTGTTTTGTTTTTGTTTTTTAGACATACAAACAGTAGCCAAAATACTTATGTGTATATATGTGGTACTATTTTTAGAAGACTATTTTAATTTGATAAATAAATCACTTGCTCAGTGTGAATAAGTGATTAAGCTGTAATTCATGACATCTGATAGAAAAATCCTGTTGGGAGAATTATTTCACATTAAAAAAGTTTATTGAATAGTCAGATGAAAGGGTAGTATTAGTTAATTATCTTTTTCTTTTTTTTTTTCTTTTTGTTTAATATGATATACATGGGGACATGTATGACATTTTGTCTAATTTTTTTTTTTTCATCTTGATCTGAAGAATTCTTGTATGATTTCTGAATTAAGCCAGGGTAGCTCAGTGGTTAATCATCTAACTAGTAATTAAAGGGTTCTTGGTTCAATACCAGATCATTTCAAAGGTTTTTCTGTCATTTAGTAATACCCATTTATGCAACTTCTGTACTGTAATAGATAAGGGCTGACTTTAGGTTTTTATTTGCAACAAGCAGGAACTATCAGAATATACTAACTCAAAACAGTCGTGTTAATATAAACCAAAATATTTTTTAAATGTGTAGAGAGAAGTTAGAATGCAAGTAAATTGTACATGAAATGTCACGAAAAGTGAGACATAATATATTGAGAAACGTTGCATATGTCCGTAATATACAAGATTAGAAATCCGTTTTTGAGGGACTTGAAATTTGATAGAAATTCCTTTTTAAAATGGGAGAGCTTTTCCTCCCTGTCCTTATATATAGTAGATCCATTTAGGTACCATGTTTTCATGAATGGTGATCAATAAAAGAAATACCTGTACTACACTAGTTAACCCCAGTGAATGAAATGATTTGTTACATTGTCATTATTTCTTACAGATTCACTTACTCAGTGTTAAGAAGGAAATAAAGCCATCATTTTTAGACTTTCTGAAAGGAGGGTATGTAAAACATTGAAAAAAAAAAGAGAAAATAGTAAAGCTCTCAAAAAGTCATTTTCTTGTACATAGTGGACTTCCACACATACTGTAGAATAAATGAAAAAGTTTTTAATTGTCATATTTTGTAGGACACAGCTGAATTTTACAGTTGCAATAGATTTTACTGGGTCTAATGGAAATCCCTCTTCTCCCCACTCTTTGCATTACATCAACCCTTATCAGCCCAATCAATATGTAGCAGCAATTCAGGCCGTAGGGGAGATAATTCAGGACTATGACAGGTAATGAACTGTAGAATGTTTACATACTATACTCCTTCTTTAAGAAATAATTTTCTGTTTTGAACAAAATGAGAATATGAACTGTGGTGCTTCACACCAGCATGCATTTCATGATGTGTAAACATACAAGGTTAATTCGTGAATTATGCGGGTGTGATGCTTTATTGTACGTACCCTCATGTATTTTCAAACATGAAATTTATTTCTTTATTTACATATACGTTGTACATGTACTTTCACTTCTGTCAGAAATCCCAGCTGTTAAAACAGAATACTGATTCATCAAGTAGTTTTGTATTCATGCACACATTGTTGACAACTGTAGCGCATTGATGAGGAAATGCCTATCATTACAGTTTGTCAAGGTATCAAAGATAAAAACATAAGAAATGTAATGTAATACAATAAAATGGAATGGTAATTTCTTCATTCATTAGTTTTCAGTTGATGCAAAACCGTAGCTCTTTTAGTAAAATAAAAAAAAAAAAAGTTACAAAACTCCTCCTTTATTTGATTGTACTTTATTTTGATTGAATAAGGAGTAATATATCTGTATTTTTATGGTAAGGAAATATGTTGGGCATCCTTTGAGGTAATCTGAAAATAGAGAGATAAAACACCAGGATCATGCACAAAAAAAGATTGTGCTGGAAATCGAAAGTTTTTAGAACTCCCTTTATGTAGCTGTATGCCTCTGGTGTATTCATTTTTGTTTATTTTAAGAGGGCTACAGTTGTTCAGCCACCAAAAAAGAAAAAAAATCAACAAACTGCACAGATTTTATTAATTATAATGATGACAATCAGTATCCCCCCCCTTTTTTTTTGTTCTTTAGTTTTTCAACACATGTCCTTACAGTTTTTTACCAACAGAATTTTCCAGGCTTTCTATTGATATTATTGTGTGAAAGTAAAGATTGAAAATTTCTTATATGTATACCTGACAATATTTGATAAAGTTATGTTATTACATGCATCTTATGAGTTTATCATCTTCCTTGTAGTGACAAACTTTTTCCAGTTTTGGGTTTTGGTGCCAAACTACCTGATGGATCTGTTTCACATGAATTTCCTGTCGTAAGTTTTGTTTTCTTGGCATGTTTTCAATTTTATGCCCCCTCCCACAAGATAGAAGATGGGGAAGGATGCAAATTGTTTTTAGTATGAGTGCCTTTAATCAAATTTAAATTTGGCTATAACTTTTGAAGTGTAAGGTATATGTCTACTGAAAAGTGCCCTTGGTGTCAAAAGATATGACCACTCTTACCGAAAATAGATATTAGTGTTTAGGCAGTAACTTACACGTTTATGGACTAGCATGTGTGTTATTTGCACCATGAGTTGGTTCAAGGAGAATCTTGTGTGGAATTGTCTTTTAGATGAAGGGACTAACGTTACAACTAGTTACTAAAAGTAAAGTTTCAAAAAGTCTGTATTAGAACTTCGACATGATCAGGAGCATTTTGTTGTAACAAGCACATCTTATTTTTAGATTTCTGGCTCTTTTTAAGTGTGTGATGGTTTTCAATTAAATTCCTTTCTCCCACAGAATTTTAATGCTGCCAACCCGTATGTGCAGGGAATTGCAGGTATTTTAGATGCTTACCAGAATGCAATAAGGAGAATCCAATTATATGGCCCAACCAACTTTTCACCAGTAATTAACCATGCATCACGGTAAATATATAATCATTTTTTCTCCCATATTCGAGGCATTTTATATTTTTTTTCTATGCTAAAACCACTCATAAAACTCAGTATTGGACGTCGATAAAAAAAAACCTGTTGAATTTTGATTGATTCTGATTACATTACATACTGCCCTATATGAGTTTTCTCATAATATGTCACAGTGCAGTTTTCTCGACATTAAATCAATATACATGTATGGAACTGAGTGATATCATAACTTACTGCAATAGTTCTGTCAGAAGTTACTAACAAACAGATCCAATATTTGTTGTGTGCATTTCTAATCAAAATATTTAAGGATAATATCAGTAATAGAAAATGACATAAATTTAAAATTGTTATATTTCATTAGCAATATTTATCAAAAATTTGGTATTTTGTGGTGGTTCGTTTGTTGGGAAATACTGAGTGCAAAGGTCATCAGACACACCTGTACTGGTGTAATATTCAAAGTGATATTAATGCAGTATCATATGAAAATGGTGTCTGATTGTGTCTGCAGTTCATTAACGTTCTAAATCATAATATGGATTATATTTAGATCTTTATTTTATATTTTAATGGAATTGCAGAAATAGTCCATCTTCTGATGTCATAGAAATAGTCATACACAAATTTAATGTTAAATTCAATTCCTATAAATTATTTTTGACTGACATTGTTTCACAGATATTGAGATGTATTTAATTTTGTTGGGAAAAATTTGTTGTTTTTGTAGTGAACATGCTTTCGTGTGGAGTAATTTTCGTTGTTTGCGATCACATAAATTACATATTATGTGTACCAAGTATATCTTCATTCCAAACTTATTTCAATACCAGTACGATACACACGCCGATTCTACACCATTTTGTGGGCTAAGTATGCCGTCATTATCACCTATTTATAAAGAAATCCATACTCTGCCATCTGTGTTAGCTTGGGTCATTAATCTGTTTTACTCATTCGATTGTAATAGTATTTTTGAAGCGTTGGTGTTATATACTGTTTGTCATTAAAATTCACAGAGAAATCTGACTTACCAGTAGGAACAAGGCTCATTTGTGTCCTCGCCTTGCTCGATGTTCGTAGGCAATTCAGGACAAGAATGTCATCTACCTGCTACAAAATAACCATATTCAAACAATGTTTAACACCCCCCAACCCCAACCCACCATTAAAAAAAATGAACGGAAAAAATCATTCACATGATCGCAGTTAACAGTAAATTGAAACATATGGCCCTGGTAACGGATCACCCGAAAAAGGACGAGGATACTGATATAACTCGATGGTGGATCTATGCATGCTACGGATACTTATTACATTATTATTACAAGGCATTTATATAGTGCATTATCAAACATTATAAATATTACTCTAAGCGCTTTACAACATACACAATTAATATATCGCCAAACATACATACAACATAGAGAAATTAAGAAAAGGACTAAATGGGGTATTTTAAAACACAAATTATATTTAGTTACGCTAACTACAAAAAAGACTAATATAGCACACTAAAACACCACACACACACATCGCATATATACATACACTTGCATACGTATACATACATACATACGTTTTTTTTTTTTTGTTTTTACCTTAGAAATTACATGAAATGTGACATACAGAGGGGTGTTGTCCCGAAGGCATATTAAACGCATTTGGTCAAATTGTCACTACATTCAGGGTTTTCAATAAGAAATAACTGAGCAAGTAAATTTTAATTCTGATTCGGATCAAGTTGATACTTTATCAGTGTGTGACTGTGCATTTCGTCAGAGCAAATCATGTTAGAGGAAATTCGAGCCGGCGATTTCTGTCGATCGAAACGGCAATATTTCGCCGGGTGCCGGTGCTTCTTGAAATCCCTGACATATGATAATTCGATTTCGGGAGTTAAACTTAGTTCTATGTTTGAAGTCATCAGAAACACTGCACATGTACATTGATGAAAAATTTTATTTCTTTCTTAAGATTTGCAGCCTCCATTAGAGATGGTTCCAATTATTTTGTTCTGCTAATTCTGACGGATGGGGAGATCACAGACACCAGAAATACCATTGATGCCATAGTAAATGTAAGTTTTAAAAATCTACTCAAAATGCTTGTTACAAACTGATTTATCAATATAATATGAAAATATAACAAGCCAAAATCAGTATAATGTGAATTCAGCATTTATTTCAGTTTGAAGTAGAATGTATAAGAAATAGACATATACTGGACAAAAAAAGTTAAGGATCATGATTTCAGAATTATTTTATTCATAACAAAACCAAATAAATTATGTTAAATATATACTTAAAATGTTCAACGACAATCGAACAATACATTTTAAACCTGTTTTTACAAATTCATCAATACGTTAAGCAGCCAGAGCAACCATTGTCAGGCAACCCCCCAAAACAGTTTGAAAATCGGTATGAGCAATAATAACAAATTTCATTACAAATGATTGAATCTTTATAAAGGCAATATCAATAGGGTGTATGTCCACCCTGAGCCTGTATAATGGCACGATGCCTTTGCATACTTCTGATGAGCCTGCGGAACGCAATTTGTGGCAACCTTGCCCATTCCTGCTGTAAAGCTAATGTAAGCTCCTGGCGGTTTGTCAGAAGTACAGGGCGTCTGGAAACAGCTTGCTGCAACATGTCCCAGGCATGTTCTTTTGGATTTAAATCCGGAGAACAACTTGGCCAATCCATATGTTCAATTGTCTCTGTAGCAAGGTAGTCTGTCACTATACGTGCTCTGTGGGGACGAGCATTATCATCCATTAACACAAAGTCGTTGCCTATAGCTCCCGCATAAGGTCTCACAATTGGATGCAGTATCTCGTCCCTGTAAATTGCACCTGTAAGATTGCCATTAATCACGTGCATGTCAGTACATCCACCAATACTGATTCCGGCCCAAATCATCACAGAGCCACCTCCAAAACGATCATGCTCTGCTACACAGCAGTCAGCGTACCGCTCTCCACACATGCGTCATACACGCCTACGACCGTCATGAAAGTCCACGCAGAACCGTGACTCGTCTGTGAAAAGAACAGGCGTCCAATGACACAGTTGCCAGTTTATGTGATTTTGAGCCCAATTGAGTCGTGCTACACGATGTCTTCTCCTCAAAATGGGACGAACAGCAGGTCGATGAGCCCGAAGGTTAGCAGCATGAAGTCTCTGTCTGAGAGTTTGTGGTGTTATGCGCACCCCACTTGCTGCATGAAAGTCAGTATTGAGTTGGACAGCACTCTGAAACCTGTGTCTACGAGCCATAAGTGACATATAGCGATCCTGGCGAGCGGTTGTGGACCTTGGATGACCTTATCTCGATCTCTCAGAAACATTATCTGTCTGCCTAAAATGATTCCACAACCTTGAAATCACACTTTGGGACACATTAAAATGTCTAGAGACAGTTCTCTGGACTTGGTCAGCTTGAATCATACCTACTGCCTGACCAGCTTCCGGAGCAGTTAAATGGCACCTCATGGCTTTTAATGTCAATAATTGTTCACCTAAGAGTCGATTAGAGCAATAAATACCCACAATAAAATGAAAATCACAATTTTTCAATTTCAATATACATGTTGGCACACTTTGATTTTGACCCCTTACTTGTGTTTGGGCGAAAAAATCGTGCACTTATGACGTCAATATGAAACCAGGTAAATCTATTGTGTTAAGGACACATTGGAGAAACTATACATGTTAAAATTTGTCAAAATAATTATTTGGTTAATAAAAATTTTTGAGGTTAAAATTATGATACTTAACTTTTTTTGTCCAGTATATATTACAATAGCTTTCACTAATTTTTTTTTTTTCTATTATTTTTTCATTTAGGCATCACACTTGCCCTTATCCATTATTATTGTTGGAGTAGGAAATGCAGATTTTACAGGTGATTATTGGAAGTTTCTTTTCATGTCAGTTTTTAACATGAAATAGACTAATAGTTTATATTGTTTTATCTTATATGATTTTACCTGTAATGTTTTTGAAATGTTGTGAAATTTACAAATCATGTAGATTACATTGAAATGAGTGAGAAAGAGAGGATAAGATTATCTGGAAACAATGTATACGGTACATTTTGAAATGTTTCAGCAATGAATGTGTTAGATGCAGATGAGCAGAGACTGTGTTCAAATGGAAAGTACGCTGTGCGAGACATAGTACAGGTAAGATTAAAGATAGCGTATTGTAAAGTAATCATATGCTATGAAGAAGAGAAAGGTTAAATTTTTTTCTGAAAGTTTAAAATTCATGTAATTATATTTTCAATAGTTTGTTCCTTTCCGAGATTTTCTTGGAGGACAGTTTGGTGGAAATACTCAGATTTCTCAGGCAGCCCTTGCGAAGGAAGTTTTGGCAGAAATACCACAACAGGTGGTGCAGTACATGCAAGCAAACAAAATAGCTCCCAAACCACCGAGAGAAGACATTGCACTTCCCGGGCAAAATCCATCTCAGCAAAACCAGACACAAAGTCAGCCTCCCCCTCCTCCACCTCAGAATCAAGGACCTATGCCAGCATGGGCAAAGCCTCCACCAGGTGGTCCCACTATTCCTCCCAGCGCTCCTCCTGTAAATGCTGGTGGTGCTTGTCCATATCCTCAACAAGGACCCTGGTGAACAAATAATTTCAAATAGTGGCAATGATATCAGATTTGTATATGAATATAAATGATAATGTAGTACTGTTTTTAAGATTAAGAAATGCTGACAAAATATTTAAAAAATATTTGAAACAAGAATTGTTTTCTCTCTCTAATGCTGTAAATGTACATTTTTGCGCTTGGCACTTAATATCTCCACGAAGTCTGCAGTGACATGAAAGTAATGTATATGTAATTCCATACCAGCAGACTTAAAGAATGTAAGGTGTTTTCATGTAGGTCACATGCAACTTAGCAGGTTTTTGTACCCGCGAAAAGGTAATTATGACTATGTGGAACTAAATACGCCTACAGTATTGTTGAAATTTTATAGTGTGATCAAAGTTATCACATAAAAAAATTATTGCGTGAGGTTTAGGTTTTTTTTTTATTTTTCTTCAGCAAATATATCAATTGTTGATATTAAAAGTGTTACATATATACGTATGACTACAGTATATTACACAATGGGAGAGATATCTTTTTCCTTAAATCTCTTAATTTTACATTAATTTTTATGAAAACAAAAAATAAAGCATTAAAGTATTATACATGTAACAAATAATGTTTTGATTCCCTAATACTACTACTACAATTCTTTGAGCAAATATATTTCCCTCCTATCTCCAGTTAAAGTTAAATTTTGTCATGTAGTAAAATTTTAAGTGGTACTAATACTGTTAAAGAATTAATATATGTAATTGAAGATGGACCATTTGTCTTACTACAGGTGCCCTGACTAGCTTGCATCTTAAGGTAATTCATATTTGTTGGAAGATTCTAATTTCAATAAAACTTACAACTTCTTGTATAGTAATTTTCCTTTACAGAAGGTACACTTTTGGTGCTATTTTCATGTCATCAGTGTTCATAGATAGGCAACAGAATATTGTTTTACTCTGGAGTACTTAAAAAGTGAGGATCTGGATATTTTTGTCTAACTGAATTTTTATGGGTATGAATGTGACAAAATAGACATGTGGATTGTCCGTCTTCTTGGCTTAAGTTGTGATAGACCCACATTTTCAAAGCAATGTAGAATGATGTATATGTGATGTAAAAATTTAAAGAATGTTTAAATGAACCATGTTAGTCTTCTTATTTATCTTTGTGATGTTAAATTTAATATTTGTTTAAAATACCTCATTTAGCATTTTATGGGTAACTTTGCTTTGTTTTATGTGTAAATTATTTTTTATGCATGTTGTAAAGTATATTAGAGTGATAGTTGTAATGTTAGATAATGTGCTATTTAAATACTTTGTAATAATAATGATAATAATGAACAAAAATATTGCACATGGATCACCACCCACAACCAAACTAGTATATACGATGATCCATGTTATATTACACAAAATATTTTAAAAATAGCACAGGTAATGGCTATAGACAACTTTTTCCAAGTTAAAAATAAGGAAAAAAAATGTCCTTTTCATTGATTTTTTAAGGATTTGTTAACTGTTGCACAGTGAGAATGCCACAGTTCTGTTTAATAGTGTGTATGTTTCTTTATCCTTTGTCATATGTACGTTTCACATTTATCTTTGCCAGTTTGATGGAGTTTAAATGGATCTTAATTTTTAAGGTTGATTAATTGAGAAAACAGATCCTCTTTTCTCCTTAATTAATCAACAGATAGAGAATTGTTGATAATGAATGTGTATAGTGTAGTATTTTTATATACAGGGTATGGTACTTTCATGTGTAAAGAAACCTTGAGATTTGTACATCTAGTACCAAAGAAAGAGAAAAATAAAAATAAGGGGGGTGGATGAACATCTTACTTCCGCTTTGGAATTCTTTATATATTTCTGTAACAAAAATATAGTAGGATTAAACAGTTACCGGAAGTGTGGCATCGATTTGTAGAAACAAAATATGCAATAAGGCTTATTTGAACAGAGGCTTCATGTGGGCGGATTTGCTTTCATTGCGTAATTTGATATTTTGAAAGCTTTCAGAATGATTCATATTGTCTTTCTTGTCTGTGACCGTGGACAGCATCTAGTCATTTTGTGATGCATAATATCTGTGCATGTGTTTGTGTCAACAAATTTCTCTGTGGTGGGATGTTTGTATTGTTATCTTGATGCACACAACATTGTTACAGTGGACTAATTCAATGTTCAAATGAAAGATTTGTCTACACAGCAATAGCTCGTCTTAGTCACAAGACAAATATGTTTTGTATTATGGCATTTATGCAATTTCTTATAGAACATATCTTTGTTTTGCTATTTCTATTTTGGTCTTCTTTTTTTCTAATTTATACTAAGTTCATGTATATAAATGGATGTATTTCTTTTTTTGTTTTGTTCTATATTAATTTGTCCATGAATTGTTATCAGTATCTTAGATTTGATGTACGTCATTATATTATGATGATGCATTAAATGTATGAAAAAAGTGGCTTTTCTATAGTCTTGACTTAAAATGAAAACATTTATTCCTGGTGCAGATTGATTCTTTCTGTGTAGAACATATTGTGACATTTATCATACCAATAATGATCTAAAACATTTCTTTGAAACGTTTTCAGCATACAGCTTGTATACGGTACAAAGAGGAAGTTGGTTTTTTTTTTAAAGATTATAGACATCTCTCTTGATGTTTGTCCAATATCACTTTTGTGGTAACAATTTTTATTTATAACCCCCCCCCCCCCCCCCCTGAAAAAAAAAAAAAAATATATATATATATATATATATATATATATATATATATATATAACCATATACAAAAAAGTAGAAGGTAATACTTTTATAATGAGTGATAGAAATATTTGATAATTTACATACTGGAGGGACGTATTTTGGTATGCTGCAGAATATATCAAACTCGAAAAAAAATCACAATTATTGTAATATTTTATTGCTGCATCTAGATACAGTAGTTGTTCTGATTTTTTTCAATGAAATAATACAATAAATAGCATTAATTATGTATGTTCACCAAACTGTTCCATTTAGAACACCACATTGTCGCAAGTTTTAAAAATGCCTTTAGAAGATACATTGAACTGACCCGCAAATTTAGATTCTCATTAAAATTATTTTTATTCAAAATAGTTCTCATAAGTCACATCTGTTCCAATTTTAATTAAATATTCCTTTAAAGGTTATTGCCAATGTAGCAAGACAGTTTTTGTGTAATGCATGCAGTGGTGGATTTGGACATAAAAAAAACTTAAAAATATTTTACAACAGTTGCGGTATGATAAATTGGTTTCCACTGCCAGAAACCTCCAGGATAAAGATACATTCTCCAAATCTGATCCAATGTGTGTATTGTTCATTAAAGATACAACAACAGACTCTTATCATGAGGTAAGACGGAGCAGGAAATAGATACTCTGCACACTCCCATAGTTCATGGAAGATCCTCGCTGTTAAGTGATACGTATACATGTATTGTGTAAACCGTAATGCATGCTTATATATATATATAAAGACTTACTGTACAGTGTATAAGTAATATAAAAGTACATCCTCGGGAACAAGATATAAGAGTTGGGTAGATACAATAGATCATATGAACAATTTAAAGACTTTAAAAAGATTGATTGTCTTACGCCACACTCAACAATTTTTCAGTTATCTGGTGGCGTCCAGTTTTAGTAGGTGGAGGAGAGAAAACCCAGATACAATGTACCCGGGAAGAGACCACCGACTGGAGGTCATAGACCCCAATATGATCAAAATCAGACCTTAGATACGCTCCGGTAATGTTATGTCGCTATATAACATTACCGGAGTGGATCAAAGATGTGATTGTAATCAGATTGGCAGATAACCCAGAAGGTGGAGAGTTGATTTTGATACGATCGTCTAAGATATTATGGCGATCATGTCCGCCCATCTGTCCGTCCGTCGGTATCGCTTCGTGTCTGGCTCGTAACGTAAATACTATGAGACCTAGAATAATCAATCTTTTTCAGAGGATACATCTTGTATGGACCTCTGTATGTCCAGGGATCCGTGTTTGCCCATCTCTCTGATTTGTATTTTCTATAGGACTTACGAGATTGAAACTGTTCGTTATCTTAGCCATTTCATGCGTAATCTTGGCTAAGGATAAGTATCTGAAAATAGTTGTAGATTCTTAAATCATGAGGTGAAAAGTCAAAGTCACAGCATACCATTACTCAAGATAAGACATTTGACTTCAGGACCAAAATATTTATAGGTGTCTTTTATTGATCAACTACCGTGCAAGATATCGAAAGCTTTTTGCTGAAAACTGAGGATCCGTTTATTTAGTCACAATAAAAGCGATAACAAAACGACAGGTAGATCAACAGACACCGATATAGGCATCGTCCTCAACTACCAGTACCCTTATGTAGCATATGATACCTGTAAATTGAAAACTTTCCAACGTATCATGTCACAATGAAAGTGAATTATATTTGAAGGTAAGCTGTAATCGTGAAACACTCTTTATAAAAGTATTACATAAAATAATACTTGTAATGTTCAAGTGACATATGGAATGACTGTGAGGTTTTAGATACTTGGCTGTCCGCTTCCCATTGCATGCTTCATGTATGGATTTGTACAACACACAAACTGCTGATTTGACAATGCAATGTCCTTCGTTGTTTTCTTTGGTATTTTGAGTTGCACTTCGCTGGTGGTTACACTGGTTTCTACTTGTCTGTGTATTGAGACTGTACTCTGATTTTGCATATGATCAAAGCGTGCATATTGTTGAAGGATTCTTTTAATATATTGTTTCATATCAACATGCCTTGAAAATGAAGCGGGTTTGTGTTACCATTATGACCTTAACCTTCATTTCTTATTGAATCTAATCTGGGTATATTTCAATATCCTTTCTCTGTCACAGATTCATAATAGCCTATCCCACTTCACGACCACAAAATATTGATGATTTCCTTAGGTTGCTCACATTTCCATAAGTAGTGATTGGGTTGTAGCATGTATCATTGTCAACAATTTCCAGTATATTGATATCTAAAGTTCAAACAATTTTTAAACAAACTTACATGACCATTTTACAGACATATTTCAGAGTTATAAAAGATGTTTATTCTGGTGAAAATGAGATGCATATTATGTACTTAAAATTAGATCTCCTTTAAAAAACAGCTTTAAGTCAAATGCCATTGTTAAAAAAGCAATATGGTAGGTCCTTGATAGTGGGTCCAGAATAGCTTATTTACCGGTGCTTAACGTCAAAACAACTTTATCAAGCTGGAATTTTACAAAATTTACTTATTAAATTTAGAGTTCGGAATAACCTTTAATATAATTAAAAATACTATTTTCATTTTTTCATCTTCCATAGCATTACGAAAGAAAAGAATTTGTCCTTCAACGTGTTCATTTGTTTTTGCCGCCATTACGCACTAGCATTCCGGAAAAATCCTATTTACAGAATACGTCTCTTTCATTTTGTCCACTTTCGCTCGAGACTATAGGTTGTGTTCATCAGCCCGTATAGCACATTTTTATTTTACTCGGGACACCTTAACCCCGCTGTGTAGGAGAATTCGTACCCGGTAGAACACGTACCAAGAAAATAGTGTACGAGTTCTCGTGGAGAGGTCGTACCCAGGTACGATTTCTTCAGGCAAATGTTTTTCATGTTCCGTTAGAAAAGATAAATATCTGTTGTAGTTCAGCTTTACTGACATTTATATGACAATAAAATGTGGAATGATGAACAGTACATCATTTTCATAGGTGCATTCATATCACACAAACCTCGTGGGGATCCGGGTTCATAGAATAGATCCTCAGTACCCCTTGCTTGTCGTAAGAGAAGACTGAATGGGGCGGTCCTTCGGATGAGACCGCAAAAACCGAGGTCACGTGTCACAGTAGATGTGGCACGTAAAAGATCCCTCCCTGCTCAAAGGCCATAAGCGCCGAGCATAGGCCTAAATTTTGCAGCCTTTCACCGGCAATGATGACGTCTCCATATGAGTGAAAAATTCTCGTGCGGGACTTTAAACAATACATAATCAATCAATAATCATATCACACAACAGCCATTCTACATGTGCCATTGCTTTAAATTCAAGCTCACTGTCTGTTTTTGACATGTTTGCAGCATCTTTAATAGATTTCATCAGAATATATGTCTTTGGTTGGAAATCCGAGTGTTTAGCTTTGCCTAATATCAAATGACTGTTGCTACAGGTTTTATACTTACGTTTGAAGAAGTCAAATAAAACTGTTTAACAGTTCTTTTACTTCCTCGGCCTACTTTTACCTATTACATGCTGTTCATCTGTGCCCCGTATTTTCTTGTAGTGGTCGTTTGCGTTTCATCAGGCACATTGCTGGTAGTAACTCTCGTGCACACAGGAACAGGTTAGCATGAACAAATGCGTAACTACAGTTATTACAGAATAAATCCCTGCTGGTAGTAATTCTCGTGCACACAGGAACAGGTTAGCATGAACACATGCGTAACTACAGTTATTACAGAATAAATTCCTTTTTTACACGTAACTTGCAAATATTGAAAGTTATTAATATGAAATTCATCAATATTGTTTTTATATTAGATCATAGAATGAATCGCATTGACACACCCCCAGAAAACAACCAAGACAATAAAAAAATGAAAAGTAAATAAAACAAAAATAGATTAGAAAATTATAGGACTTAGATGTGTCCTTTACGTGTCAGATTACTGATCACCTGAACCATTATAGGCCTCGCAGGTATATTAATTTAAGGGTTTGCTAAATTTCGAAGCAAAATTTGAAAACGATTTTTTGTGATATAATGACGGACTTTAAAAACGCAATACAATTTTTTTTTTTTTTTTTGTTTTTTTTGTTTTTTTTTTTTGTTTTTTTTTTTTTTTGCTTTTCAAATTTCTTCAGTGAAAACATTACATATAACACTTTTATTGCACAATTTACCCAACATACATCGTATTGATTTTTAAAACTCATCTCTCGATTTACCTTTGTTCATTGTTTGCGCGTTGTGAGTAGCATCGCAGCTTAAACCGCATCACCTACGGTACAGATTGCAATAGGCAAGGCAACATTTGAATCAACGTCAAAGTTGGTCACATGTTATGTTCTCAGATGAGTCCAGATTTAACGTTAGCAACGCAGACGGCAAATGCCGAACTTAGCATCGTTTACATAAACGTTTTGTAGACAACTGTGTCCTCGAGCGCGACAGGTTTGGAGGGGAGTCGTCATGGTGTGTGGTGCGATTAACCACAATTTTCGGTCACAACTGGTCGTTTTAAATGGAACCCTTACTGCTAGGAGGCATGTGGTCGAAATTCTGCAGCCTGTTTTAGCATCAATAATGCAGCAGCATAGGCAAGGAAATGGGTTAATTTCCAACATGATAATACGCGCGCACATTGACACAAAACGTTTTTCAAACGAACGCCATTTGCGTCCTTGATTGGTCCGCTATGTCCTTAGTCTTGAATCCAATTGAGCATTACTGGGACGAGCTGGAGAGAAATGTGCGCAGCCGCCAGCCTCAGCCCCAGAATCCGCAAGAATTAGGGAAAGCCTTGTTGGAAGAATGGCAGAATATTCCTCAGAGGACCGTCCGAAATGTTTGTCAATCAATGTCACGTCGCCTTCGCGCCGTCATCACTGCTAATGGAGGTTATACCCCGTATTAGTGAACAAAACCACATTTTTGACGCATCCCTCATTGACATTCACTGCAACTGTAGCCTTGTTGTGAATAAAATGATGTTCAAAATCAAATAATAGTGTTCAGTTAACATGGTTTATAATATACCACTATATCAAGTATTGCATTTTTAATGTCGTTCAGTATATTAATCCTGCTCTCATGGCTTATATACAATTCAGAAGTGATTTAATTAGCATGAGTACATTGATTATAAACAAAGTAAGGATGTAATGTAGAACTGAATGGATACCGTATGCATACAAATAATAACATTGTATAAATACGAATAATTTTCAACAAGAAAACACCTAACACCAAATTTTCCTAAATGGGCTTAATTATATTCATACTCAAATCAAACAATTTCTGTGTTTTATGTCTGGTTTAGAGTGCCCTTATGCAACATATAGTCATCTTTACTGACTAATTTAATTAAACACATGTACAAACTAATATTGTATGGCGGAATATTTGTAAATAAATATATATATTCTGATAGAGCCTTTCCCAGTGGTAGTTTTGGAACTTTACGTGATTATATATTTCGAAATTCTGCCTTTATCACTCCATTTGTTGCCTTTTAAGACAATGTTACCGTCTGCCTTTTCCAGATTGGTGAAAAGTGTCCACCATCGTGGATTGAAAACACGTGCGGTGTGATGTACACAAAATATTGGAATTTGCTGCAAGTCTACATGTTCACACACACACACACACACACACACACACACACACACACACACATATATATATATATATATATATATATATATATATCTTTGAAATACCTTTTCTTTAGATTACATCATTATGAAGGTTGAAGTTGTTGGTTCTTTATAATTCTCATTCGACCTTCTATTTTTACCAAAACCGTATCACAAAATATGAACTCACCACTCTTCATACCTGGACCAACGTCATTTTATTTCCGTTATAACAGATCGTCAGCATGCATACACGGATATTTATTTATTGGCATTCATTTGTACAGGTATTCGGCGTAAAAGTTTCTCACCAGAGTTTTTTGTATAGTGTATCTTTGTTATTGTATCTTCTTATCAAAAATGAGGGTTAATCTTTGTTTAGGTATAATTACATGTGGTTTTGCAAATTGATAACGAAAAAGTGAAAACGAACAGTGCCCAATGTCACCAATCCTGTAGAGTATAGAAATTCAGTGTAGGACAAACACGGACCCATGGACATAATCAAAGAAAGGATTAGGGACCTAATAGGAGTAAGCATCCCCTGTTGACCGGTCACTCCCGCCGTTAGCCCTACATCGCGATCGGTAAACGGAGTAATCCATAGTCAAAAGCAGTGTATAAAGTATGGTCTCAGTGTGTATGAACAAATCAGGCAGCATTTGACCCACCCCAGGTTGTATTGGTAAATTAAATCGTTATAACGACTGTAAAATTTGCGAAACGGTGACTTCAAACGAGACTGTTGAAACCTCCGTAATATCAGCTTGGTTTTTTTATGTAAAGAATCAAAATGAAAATCAAACTGACCACACATTTACGTAGAACAAGCTCTTGCGTATCGAATCATGAGACATAAACACCATATGCGGTTAATAATGCAATACTGCTACATAAATATGAGAAGCTGACGATAGAGAAGTTATAGTAATTCCCTTTAACATAAAGTTGAATTATTAATTTACGCTAAATAAAGAACAAAGAACATGTTGATAACGAAATATTTTATTCCAGAATGGGTTGACATCGCTTGAAGAATTGTACTATCACGTAGCTTGTCAACCCAAGAAACATGAAGGAAATAAGAAAATAAAATTGGTAACAATTCACAATGTATGATAGAAAGAAAAATTTGAAAATCAATAAAGTATTCTGAACACATCGGTTAACAGAAAAAAACCCAGTTCTTTGTGGAATATTCCACTCCAAATAAATTTGTTAGAACTACTTAGAACACAAACTATGAACACATTGGCTAAACATTACCAAATATTCGACATGAACACAGTATCGAGGTCAAAATACATGTAATTAATCCATTAAGAATGAACAATGATGGTATGATACATTATATGCGTATCCAATCACTGAAAATATATCTGTGTGAACTACAAATCTTGATTTTTAAACGATAAATACACAATTTATATTAATTCTATTATGTATTTTAACCATGTTTTGAGACAACAAAAATGTTGGTCGATGGAGAAATAAAAATGCTCTTGAAAAATTGCTGCTATGAATAAAAAACCAAGTACGCTTAAAATACTACACCGCTATTCTTAAAACGTAAGTACATTTGAATTTCGAATACAAACACATTGCGTTGTAAGAGCCAGATAAATCTATCAACATCAAGTTAAAAAATATAAAATATAGAGATAATATTATATACCGGTACGATATACAAATTGGAACAATTTGGTGTTTACAGTACAAGGTACCTCATTTGACTGGAAGGCCCTTTTCTACTACAAGTAAGAACATCATTTATCGTCCGTAAGCTCCTTAGATAAGCAAAAAATGAAATTAGATAAAAAAAACTAAAAATATAAAATATATATACAGGATAACATATAATAAGAGTATCGCCGCTGAACCTACAGCTGGATGAAGTAGGAGATTCGTATGTACGCAATATTGGAGCAATGGGGGAGACAAGACTTGGTAGTGTATAATTTTTGTTTCTTTCCATATATTCAGATTTTTGCTGACTAGTTTATTGATGAATACATTAACGATAATGTTTAATTGTATAGAGATATTGATATTTTAAAATATTCAGTTTTCAAAACGAAAACGTTTGACTTCATCTACATATTCTGAATAACTTTATAATGGAAAAAAAAAGTTTTTCCCACGTTTTATATATAATAAACATTTATAATGACTAGACATGATTGGTTGGTACATCATCATCGTTTTTATGATTCTTTCAACACTTGTATGAAAGTGAATTTGAAAAGGTTCGAAAATAGAGATTTGTTATACGTATAAAAATACATACATGAGGAGAATAACCGATGATTCTACATTCTTATGCGTGGGTACATTAAAACAATAAACAATGCCAAATGTTCGAGGTGTCCTTTATATTGGCCACAAGCAAGTATGCAAATGCATCTCAAATGTGTACTTCGTAAATTATTTTACGTTTCCAAAGAGATCAAACTTCGGCTTTCAGTGAGATTCATAAAGCATCTCCATATCCCGGTTTCTAACATATATTCGTGCATGTGAATACTGGCGCACTGTACAACATTAATTTTGCGAAAACATAAAAACAAAAAAGAAATCCTTAAATTTTCGAAATTGCATGAAAAGCTTTTTTTTTCTTGCACATTGTCCATTTTTGGTTACCAAAGGGGCCCTGCACGACTTTGCTGATTCATCCCACAATCTAGAGTTATTGCTCTTCAACAGCTATATCACAGGTGACACCCCCTTTAGACCAGGGCTGTTTATTTTCAGGCGTAATACATGTACTCTAGAAATTGTGACATTGTATGGATTCAAAGACATTTTAAACATCCTGGTCCTGAACGTCTGGATTAGGAGGCATGTTTTTCTGATTAGTCTTCCGGTCCATTGATCTCTCCGTTTTCTTGATATTGTTTATCATGCGACATGCTGCGTTATATCTGAACCGATTTCCAGTGAAGAGATGGTAGCAATGTGTTTTGACACACTGAAACAACTTAAGTCCATCTTTTAATCGCGAGACGACTTTCTCGTCCTCCTCATTAAAACTTACCAAGTGGCATGATTTCACCGAACATCCAGAGTACACCAAGCTTTTAATGAATTCATTCCTTATCAAATTGACTGTATACGCACACGTTCCGCCCTCATATTCAGTCAACAAACGCATCCTCCCCTCGCTTCTCTCCGAGAGTGGTTCATCAAATTTTGTGTTGAATATTTCTCCCATTTGTTTGGTGACAATGAAGATGTAGTGGTTGCTGCCGGATACTGCCCTCTCTAACCAGTCGTGTCGACTCATCATATTCTCTTCAAAAGAAGATTCGACTGACACAATATTTATGTTCTGACTCTTTAGTAAAGTCCTCAGCTGGGAAATGTCTTTGTTGTATGCATCGACCGTTATTATCATTGCAGTTGGTTTGGAAGACACTGAAAAATGTAAGATTTGGCAATGTTTTTTATAAACGGTGTATTTCTTTATTAATACATATATCAATATCTACAAGTGTTCAATGTTTTGACTTTAAATCACATTTACTTTTTCCTCGGTAAAGGCGCTTTAATGCTGGAGTGACATTTTGACTTGACAAAAGAATCACATCAATAAATCATGTAAAAATTAGACAAAACAACAATCATCAAAGATTACAGTGACCTTGATCTTGGAGGTATGGCCTTGAATGAAATTATGATACACCAGCTTCCCATAAGAAATAATGCCAGAAAGAATGACTTTACTCCCCTCAATAATATAAAAGTTAAGGCCCTGTCAGAAGTTACTGACTGGAAAACCACCGTAATCCACGACTCTCTAAATCGAAATGTTACAAATGAACAGTTTTACTTACCATTACCTGTAATATTCCTTTCCTCAGATGAATACAGCTCTGTAATTTAGAATCAACAACAAAATGAACTTCCAGGGATGTCAGTAAATGCCTAATATATACACAACACAACACATAAATTACGCAACATTTGCTTTAAATATATGTAATATACACACAAAACGGAAACGTCCTATAACAATTTGATCACAGGAGGAGGTTTAAATCATTACTGAAATTCGCGTCAAGTATTAGAATTTAAAATGCCCAAGTGCATTGTTTTAAATTTTGTACTTCCCAGAAATGAAATGTGACAATCCCTTATTTTTACTCTATGGGATATGTCAGCATTTGTATATTCTATAAATGTGAAAATAACATCGTTCAATTTTGCTTCATTTCATGCAAGTAACATCATTCAAAATAACGTCTCCATAAGAGCGAAAAATTCTATCGGGTGGTTAAACAATATATAATCAACCAACCAACCAATCATTCAAAATAAATCAAACTACCATTATGAATTTTAGTTAATGGTATATATACAGTTTCGTGGTATACATACGGTTTATTTTGGATATAACCATTTCCACACAGAATTATATTAATCTACAGATGACTATAAATACCCCTTTAGAATTTACTGCACACAGTGTAGCATTTCGCGATATAGAAACCCGTTATATTTTCTATACAGAGGCCCCCCAAAACGTTCTTTATACACATATATTTTAACCCAAGAAATTCTTAATACAGAAACAGAGACAGTCTCTCTACATAGACTTCAGATATCCTCTACATATGGCTCGAAGCATTCTTTATGAAATTGATCCATTCCTTATACAGAGACCCCAAGACAGTCTCTATACACAAAAATGAGGTAAGTGGATATAACATAAATTTACGTCATGAACGATAAACATAGTAACATAAACTGTACCTCCGTCATTGCATAGCCTTTTCCTTCTATAAAGTAGTGTAGCAATCAGAAGAAGACAAAATACACTGCCGAAAAATAAAAAGGACGCTACCACTATTATCAAAGTGTCATATGTTTCCAAAACTGCGGCATCGGAAGGAACAGCTGAAATGATACCCATTCATTATCATCTTGTGATAGTAAAAGTATCAAAGTTTGGTTAAGATTTAAATCTTTGAATTTGGCATACATGTATAACGAAGTAACTGAAAAATATCTTGTATGTCTGTATGCAAAACTTTGATCCCCTATTATATCCCCACTCTAAACCCCAATTTAAAAACAAATGGGATATATTCTATGTCGGGAAGCATTCTTGTAAATTACTACTTCTCTGACCCAGTGGTTTTTAATAGGAAGGTTTTAAAAGATTTTTCATATACATCCGCATATAAAATTGCAATCGCATATTGTAACCCCAACCAAACCTCGGATCCATGATTTAGAATCTACTGTATGTTTTCATTTAAATTTAAACTGTTTTGACTCAATTGTTATCGAGAAGATTGTTAAATTACCCCATCGTATCTTTGCCTTTTGTTGATTTTCTCACCTTTGGAGGCCCTCACTTAAAATTTCATCTAAACTCATTAACAATATAAATTGGGGATTGAACGTTTCCCATTCGTTAAAAAATACCAGGGTTATTATTTTAAGGCGAAAGTTGAAATGGTGCATTAGTATAGTTTTAATTACAACGGCAATTTAAATGTTTGACATCAGGTTTCATGCTCATTGATGGAAATATGCAGCAAATAATTCTTTAAATTTGAAAATGAATCTAATTGAGCATTGTAGCTAATTCGTAGAACAATTCACGTATCATTATGTATTGTAAATTATCAAAGAAATATTAAATATTTAATAAATCCACGTGACTTTTATCCATCTGGAGGCAGTGCACAGGAAATCGGATGTCGGATAAAGAAGGGCTAGGTTCAAGAGTTTCTGACCCTGAAATTTAAATTTCTCTGCCATCTTTAGTATTTGTCACGCCCAATGTTAGAGATATTAATCAAAATTACTGAATATGATATTACAAAATAAGTTATTTTTCACGTCAGGTATCAATTCAAATACAAACTATATTGGACAGAACGTTAGAATATGTATTCTTAATTCTCAAAGAAACGTTAAATCTTTAATAAATTCACGGCATCTTTATCCGTCAATATGTTTATGTTTTTCTGATAGATGTGAAGTCTGGAGGTAATGTTTAGGAATTGGATGTCAGATGAAAAGTACTAGGTTCAATATTAGCAATTGCTGACCCTGATGTTTTTTTTTACATTCTGTGAAATCAGCTTATTTGCCAGTATCCTGCCTTAATTTAAAAACTTTAAAAAAGTGCAGAACAAGCTCTTGTGTTTCGAATCAGTTGAGAGATGTAGACACTATTTGCAGGTGATACTAGAATATTACTCCTTGAATATGCAAAATTCATATGTTGGTTTGCCATTGTCATTTATGTTCAATAAAATATCTAAGTATGAAGCAGATGTAGAAGACAAAGTGGTGTATTTTATGTTGAGTTGAATGGGCTATATGGAATCTAAATATAAATGAAAATTACTATTTTTAATAAATAAAATGTCCTCAGTATATCTAAATGTCGAATTCAGGGCCACGGCAAGAGATATGTTCTTCTCATGCAGAAGATTTTGAATAAATTCTGCCTCGTTAGAACATAAAAAAACAGATCAGCTGATACAAGAGCACAATTCGTGCCTATGGGAATTCCAGCAAATTGTTGGAAGAACTGGTCACCAATGAATACAAAAATAATGTTATCAAGGAACGCCAGCATCCTTCAATTCAAACTTTAGAGTACCTGTTCGTAGAATTAGTGGTGTTTAGCAAAATAATTGTTTGAATGACTGATCAGAAGATAAGAATATTTGGTTTTTTATTTTATTTTTTTTATATAGAAAAAAGCAACTTTCTACGGTATTGAAAAGTCTAATCTGTAATTTATCGTGAGGAATGGTTGTGAAAAGTTTTGAAAAGTAATTCGTGTTGATATTAAAATCTCGTGTTATTAGATTTACTAAAGGTTTCCTTTAGTGGAAACAAAAATCACATTCGGTTCGGTTTGTATTGCTCGGATTTCGGTTCAGTTTTGTTTACGTTTTGCGATCTCACATTTTATTCGCCACACATATTATGATTGGTTCGCTATTTTTATCAAAGTTATTCCAACCAATGCAATTCCATGTAGCATCTGTGATAATAAAATCAAGCATGGTAATATATGCAAGAGTGAGAATACTTTAATTTTCTAAGAAAGTAAGTCAGAAGTTTTTAACAAAGCAATTAGTCTGCAAATACAAGTTAAAATATACAAGAAGACCGCGGTAGCTCAGCGGTAGAGTGTTCGCGTCGCAATCGGGAGGAATTACGTTCGAGCTTACCGCAAACCTGGGACATAAACATAGGTGGTAATTGCGCCTTCGCCAAACGTTCCGCAAATTAAAATGAGAGTGACTGGTCTTTTGAACGTGACTTTATAAACATATATCCAATATCGCAGCGGGCCTTGACACGTTTAAAAACTCCAACTTTAAAGACTGTACGAGGTCTGTTCAATATATAATGTGTATTGTGCCACAGTACGATAACGCTTTGCACGCTTTCGGGGATGATGATACTCTTGAATAGCTCTATTCAATACTTTTCCAATGGTATAAATATGAGCCTTTAGTTTTAAACTTATAGTTATTTCAATAGAGCCAGTCGTTGAACATTGTTGTAAAAATGGTAGGGAAAGGTTTCAAGAGTATTTAGGAAATTAGAGCTTACATAATATAAAGGTTCGCACAAAACTCGGTCAATCGGTAATGCAGATTATTACTGAATTGGGGGACGTTTATGGGTCTACCAAGGTATCCTATGAGATAGTTCGTAGGTGGAGAAAGAAATCTCTGACTGGCACAGAGTCAGTCAAAAATGCGGGAGAATCTGACCAACCTTTGAGTGTAACAGGCAAGGCAAATGTTTCAAAAGTCAGGGAAATGATTGAAAGTGATGGCAGGTACACGATACATAATATTGCCAAAGCTGTTGGCATATCGCTATCACAGAAACATTTCATTTTGAAGCGTATTTTGAAAGTAAGATTTCCGCCAGATGGATACCGCATACTAATATATTGACATATGACCAAAAAACGGGTACGAGTATAAACGCATAAGCAATTGCTCAATTTCCTCCCCCAAATTCAATCAAAAACAATTTGCACACATTTTTATTGTGATGAAACATGGGTTCACTTTTTCGACTTATTAGAAGGCCTGTAGTTGCCAAAAGAACCATAAGCACAAAAAGGTTCTTTATTGCACATTCTTCTCATGTGATGGCATAGCCATAAGAATTCTGGTGCCAAAGGGCAAAAGTGTTACAAGTCAGAATTATCGAGACGTTATGCTAAAAACGCTCAAGAACTATTATCATAAACGACGCCTTGACGTCAGGATTTAGGCATATCTGTTTAATTCATGATAATGCTCCATCACATACATCTGTGCATGTGAAGCAATGTTTAAAGTCGGAGAAGGTTACCGTCTTGCAACACCCACCATACTGTTCAGATCTAGCCCCAAGCGATTTTTTCCTTTTTTCCTTTTTCCAAAACCTAAAACTTCTTACATGTATCTGGTCGTCACCACAAGTCCCGACAAGCCCTTGGCTCAGCCCTCAGTGGTCTACCTAAATCAGTGTATTGTGAGGCATTTCAGAATTGGGTTCAGAGATTGAAATTATGTATTTCAAATCGTGGAGACTACTTTGAAGGAATCTAATGTTCATTTCACTCTTCGAGTCCAATGCTTTTGAGATATCGTACAATACACATTACCCGGCCGCGTCAAACTTAAGACGTTAAAATAGGTAGTGATTGCTCCTTCGCCAAGAGCTCGGCATTACGAAGTGAGAGTCACGGGTCTTTCGGATGGGACCTTATAAACGGAAGTCCCGTGTCGCAGCAGGTGTGGCACGTAAAAGAACCCTCACTGCTAAAAGCCATTAGTGCTAAGCATAGGTCTAAATTTGCAGCCCCGTCACCGGTAATAGTGACAGTCGCCGGATAGCTGAAAAATTGCTCAGGCGACTATAAATAAAAAAAACCAAACAAACAAAATCTATCAAACAAACCTCGTAAACATCATGTATAGGTTTAAATTTCCAGTATTTCACTTACATCTTATAGTTGATTATGAAAGGTCTTGATAGCTTGTGTTGTCTGTTGTATTGATATTGAACATAGGTTGTTTTTTTAATTAATTGTTACTTATCATTATTTTGTTGACTAAAATGCATTAGAAATTGAATTTAGAATTTGTCCATAAATAATTACTTCCGGATCCATATTATACTTGAATTCATTAACTTTTTTTTTTATCAAATCACAACCCTCCTTAAAACCGAGGTTTTGTTTTCAGAACCGAGCCGTAAAATGTATGAACCGTAACAGCCACAAGTTCACCCTTTATCATTGACATTCTGACCTCAAAATCGATAGGATTTATCTACCCAGTAAAAAAAAGTTGAATGCCTGTCAAGCAAAGGATTCTTTAAAAGATATTAAGCAGACAACATCTTACTACCGATCGACCGACTGGCATATTGAGAAGCCAACAGATCCAACCGAATGTGTCCCTTTTCTCAAAGGGGCATGAAAATTAATCAAGGTATACGAATATCATTAGCTAGAAATTGTACTTACTTGTTACATTGAAAAAACATGGCGGAGCATAACTGCGTTTTAAAGTTTCCTGGTCGTGGTAATATATCTATATAATAGATTAAAAATAATATGCTATAATAGAAAACAAAAACACATATGTAAATATGGAAGGCATAAGCAAGATGTTAATGGTATTCTAGTGTACAGATCTGAACAATATACAGTCCTGTATTTATATAACGATCTACAGAGAGAACCTTTAAGGGTAGAACTAGCATTTAATTTATGTATACTACATCAGGAAAACAACACGTTTTCATTGAAATTGAATGCAAGACTTTCCAAACTCTAAATGAATTACTAGTAAATTGACATAAAAAGAAATGCAACCCTAATTAAACGTCAATAATTTTTCAATATTATCATATTATTGATGTTAGAAAATTTGAATTGCATATATATATATATATATATATATATATATATATATATATATTTCAAGCATTTCACGGTTGATTGAATTCGGTCACACAACCGCGAGAACATCAAAACATACAATGATTATTACATACACGGATAAACGCGACAGCATTTCATGCGTCTCGGACCTGTTTGTTATCTTTTAGGTATTTAAGAATAATCCAATATTGAATTTGTTTCTCACATTTCCAAAAGGATGCCTATCATACCTAGCGATGCAGCAGGGCAGTGCAGTTAATGTTGGCTAGAACAACCGGAAGTTGTTATAGGAGCTATGAATGTCCACAAACACACAATATATCGAATCTACAGACGCTTTAAAATGACTAGTACAACTGCCGACTGTCCTTAAACAGACCTACAGAAGATTACGACGCCTCGTCAAGATTGTTTTTTGAGGTTGCTGTACTTGTAGAAATGCAAACAAAACAGCTAATGAAACACTAGAGACACACAATCTAATCTGATATGCTGTGCTGCGGTGACTCCATTCCTACAGCAACAGTACACGTCACGTTGCACTAGAATTGCCCCTATATTGTCAAGGTTGCGACGGCATCGACTAAAATTGATTTTGTGTAAAGATGATCCTATATACTCTTCTCTAACGAATCACGATCGATGCTATGCCGCTTCTGTTGGGGTTGGCGTCCTTTTGGAAGTCAATGTGAACATTATACTAAAACGGTGAAATATGACAGCTTATGGTGTGGGAAAGGATCTGTCATGGTCGTAGAATCTGTTTGGTCATCATTGGAGGCACTTTGATAGCTTAATTGTACAAATTGTCATTGCTTAACAACCTGTCGTCACACAGTTTTTCCGCCAGCACAATTTGATTTTTTTTTCAAAAAGACAATGCCCGATGTTATATGGCGTGACGGTACAATGATTGTGATACGTCATTGGTAAAATTACAATGAAGTACCTTCAGCAAAACAATGTCAACATATTACATTGGTTCCATAAAGTCCCGATTTCTTGACAATAGAACATGCCTGGACAATTTTGGATCGGTGATTTCGAAAGCGTCCAAATCCACCAGAGGCTTCACCCGTGTTGTGCCAGGCATTCTAGCGGAGTGGCAGAATATCCACATCGCAAATGAATTGTATAACAAACTCTACGCATAGTAGGATTCAAACAGCAACAAAATCTAATGTGGGTAAACTTTTTACTGAAGTAGGACACCAATTCTTCAGCCATGAGATCGTTTGCCAAAGTGATGATGACAAGATGATTAAGTATGTTACGCAATAGAAAATATGCACTTATTTTGTATATATACTATCAGTTGTAAACTGTATTTTGAATGAACTGATCGACCTATGACCGAAAATTGAAGGTTGCGTTTCTTTTACATATCAATGCATATGAAATAATTTCAATGCTTACCCTTGAGAAGTATTGTCTTGGAGAATTGTAGTTTGCAACGCAGTAAATTATCTAGAAAAGACAAATAGCAACTTTCATCATAACATTTTTTCAATTATTATCACTGTTTATCAATTAGTATTATATATAAATAATTTACTTGTTACTGATACAAATATCGAAGTCAAGGCCTCGTTAATAATTTCTGATAGAAATGCCAGGGCTTCTTTGATCTCTTGGTCTCTCTTTTGTTCTGTACCTTTGAATCTTATCTCAGTGATTTTAAAATATTGCACTATAGTGTCACAATCTGAAAAACTAAATCTAACCCTAAGGATACCTCTCATTCTCTTCGTAACTTTTTATATTATGCTGTTGGGAGCCCCTCGCTAGCTAATTTTGTTTATCAGTGAGGTCTTGCAAAGGTAGTACCCGATAAGTTACGGCCGCGTTAGAACCTTTTTGTCTTGTTCTCTAGAAGGAGTCGAGGAATAAAACACTTCAGATATTTAAGGAAATCATACATTGTGTAAAATTGGTTAATGTATGAAAAAATACATATATTTAGTATTTGTATCATTTTAAAACAATTTCCCAAAGTACAATGTCCTTGAACTTTCGTCCCGTTTTAATGACATAGGTCAAAGGTGGGGTACATGTTTTCTGTTTCTGATATTCTTGCCCAGTTCATAGAGGGATGCATCTGAGCTTGGGTAGATAAAAAAAAAAAAGATTTGGTATACTTCTGTATGTTCTGTTATTACTTTTTCGTCAGTATATCATGTTCAAAAACTTTCACAATGCTGGGTATGCCTCAGAGGATGTCTGGTTTAATTAATAAGGGTACATGTACTAATGTTAAAGAATGTCTTGAAATTTGACGCCAGGAGCAAGACTCAAAGACAGAGCTAGAGAGGGAGAGTTTGATGCAAGACAGGAGACGAGCGTCAGGTTCAGAGAGATAGTATGAAGCTAAAGGTAGATAAGGATATGAAAGTACGAGAGTTAACATCAAAAGGGAACTTGAACATACTCAAAATGGGAGGTATCAACCTCATGAAAGTTAGATGCACTTCTGTAAAGTTGTTCACGTTTAAGGAGAGACAGAACCCTGCTGCATTTTGTGGTCGTTTGAAAATATTGCAGGGTTGCAATGAAAAGGGTAAGATAACGAACAGTACAACATTTGCTAATTCCTTTGGAAAATAAAGAATAGAGAAATGGGCAAACACGAACCCTGGACATGCCAGATGTGGTATCAGGTGCCTAAGGGCGAGAAAGCATCCCCTCTGGACCGGTTATACCCAATATCGTGATCAAGTAAACGAAGTAATCCGCAGTCAGCATCTGTGTGTCAAGAACAGCCTAACAACTGGTATGAAACACGTCAAACAGTATTTGACCTAATGAAAGTTTGTACTGACAAACTAAATCGTTATAACGGCTATAGAATGTACGAAAAACTGACTTTAGACGAGATTGTTCAAACGCCTGTGACAAATTGTAAAAATGTAGCTAAAACACAATGGGCTGTTTGCGAAGTTTCTGTGTTGGCAGTTAAAGCTTTGATAGCGTATTTACGTATGTCAAATGCAGACCGTGATAGTTGTAATCATATTAAAACAGATAATCTTAAAAGATATGAGCTTACTTCTGAAGAAAACAGAGAAAATTATTGTCATGGTAAGCAGTAAATAATGAGTGATTTAAAGATTTAAAGGACCGAAGTAGTGAGTGTTCTTTAACGTGCCTAATTTCCAAATCCTTGTGCCATGAGGGCGAAGATAATTTCCTTGACCCATAACACTCTATTAGCATGGTATTTGGATGACAAGAATACTAGGCAACGCATTATGCAGCACTTTCTTTGGTCTGATATGTACATTGACATATTTCGAATGTGGATATGATGCTGTATTTGCCAGAAAGGTACACCTAAACACAATCCAAAATATCCTGTGATACCTACTCCACTCAATGAGGAACCCTCCGCAAAAGTAGCAATCGATTTTGTTGGTAGACGGAGAAGAAAAACGGTTACATCTTAGTTTGTAATGACTATGCAACACGTTATCCGGAAGTTAACTACGAAACAGATACAGTTGGTAACATTCTGATGGAGTCGTTTTCCAAGGTAGGTGTTACTAATGAGATTTTATCAGACCAAGATACCAATTCCATGTCAGTACTGAAGACTGAATCTTGCAAATTACTAAAGGTAAAGAAGCAACTAATGCATACAATCCACAGGCAACAGAGAGGTGCCAAATGAAATAACTGGATTATCTCCCTTTGAATTATTATACGGTAAGCATGTTAGAGGGCCCTTAGAAATCTTGAAGGAGCAGTAGAAGGAACTTTCGAGGAGAAAAGGCTTCAGTATTGAGCTGCATCCTGGAGAACGGTGAGAGAATGCAAGAATATCAGAGAGTTTATAAAGGAATTGGAAGTATACGTTAAAAAGAATCAGAAAGCTTATTATGATAGATAAGTAATAAACCGAACATTTGAGTCGGTCAGAAGTTCTTGTACTTCTCCAAATAAGCAGTTCTAAGCTAATGATACAGTGAAAAGATGCCTACGAAATGGTGGAAAAGGTTAGTCTAATTGTCTACAAGGTGAAGATATCAAAGAGGAAAGAAACTATTTACCACATCAACTTTTGAAAGAGTGATTTACCAGAGAGTCAGAAATAGAACGTTGAGAAAAGAATGAAAGTTTTGCATGTATAGATATAAATTTAAGTTCTTCCGATGCTAACATATGCAACAATGAGGTTGAATATAACAACATCGAAGCGTCAATTCTGCAACAGAGGGAAATGTAAAAAGATGTTAAGGTATCACCACCACTATCGAAAAACCAGCATGGACAACTCAGAACGTTAGTAGAATTTAATGACGTATTTATAGACGGTCCAATGAAAACTGTTATCCAGTACACCATTTCAACAGCCGCTAATGAACCAATCCATTTAAAACCTTACTACATTCAGCATGTGTTCCAGGACAAGGTAAAAAACAAATCAAACAGATGAAAGATATGGGAATCATAGGAAAAACAGATAGTCCATACACAGTGCCCATTGTGCTCATCACGATATAGAATAATGACCAATCTGTGAGATTCTGCGTCGATTATAAGGATTTCAATAAGGTAACTGTGTTTGATCCTCGTCCATTGCCAATAAGTGGTGATATTTTGACAAGATCAGCTGTTCATTGTAAGGAAGTTAGATATAAAAAAGGGCTATTGGCAGGGAAGTGCTTTTGTTACAGCTGTTGGTCATTTCAGTAGTTTATAAGTAAGTTATGTCTAACTAAGTAAACTGCAAAGTTCATTGAAAATGCAGGGACATTTCAAAATTATTTACAATCACAATACTTAGCCATTTTTAACTATAATCATTTTGGCCCCACTTTGGAATCAAAACCCATATTTCTGGTATCATGGAATTTAAAATTTACTTAAAGGGCTACCTGCTCCCTCTAAATATCTACTTAGTTTTAATCTATTATCAATAACATTTAAATATGTTTTACAGATTAACACAATATGAGAAGTTTCTCCCTACCTTGGAATTATAGACCCTATTCCCCAGTGATCATGCAATTTTCAAATTTGGTTGAGGCCTGCCTTCTCTAAATGATTACGACCAAAATAAATAAATAGAATAAAATAAAATAAATAAGTAAATAAATAGATAGATAAATAAATAAATTTCTGAGGAGGCACAAAATTTTAAATTTTGATGAGGTATAAAGTTTTTTTTTTAAATTATTCTTTCTCATGTATATATTTATTTAATATATTTATTCAATAGAAATTTTATTTTTGATAAAGAAATTGTGTCACATCGCTTACTATTAAGTGTATAATATTATTCTTAAACTATTGCACATAAATGAGTATGCAATCAATTTGATAAAAAAAATTACTTAAAATTTTATGAAAACCTTCTAACGTTTTACATAAATATCTATAGCAAAAGAGTTACCTCATTAACATATATATTAAATGAAAAATTGGCGGAGGGGGGATTCCATGAGGTAATTTTCCGTCGGATGCGGCGGAGCCTGAGAAATTAATGATCAAATTTTTTAGGCCTATGTATTTACTTTTGTAATAGATGTGCTGTTGTAGAGAAGAGTTTTGAAAAATGGTCAAATTTTAACGAGTTTTGCCCAAACCCTAAGGCTCCGGGGGTTCAGAAATCCTGGAATTTATAATTTATGTACCCCTTGTTTCAAATATGTTTTGTACCACATTCGAAAAGAATTGAAATATTCATTTTCAAAAATTTAAAAATATTCAATTTCAATCACTATGTTCACTTTACAGAAGCAGTGAAAAGGCTGAATTTCTTACTCCGTTATTTTCTGTCCAATTTCCAAGCGTTTCTTCCCAAGACTCTGTAAAATAACTGCATTTTTCGATCTTGATATTTTCCAGTTTCATCCATTGATGCGTCATAGTCTCCTTCTGCAAATCCACTAAGCACCGATCTATTACGAAAAGGAGCCACAGAATCAAACCAAGCGGCCATGCCGAGATTTCATGCACGTCAATAACTTAAATAGATTTTACATAATGAATCCGTTATACCTTTATCAATATCCTTCTGTTCATCGGAATCTCGTTTTATTTGATTTCGTCTTGTAGATGATGATGACGGGATAGTTCCCTTCAAAACAACTCCATTCTTTTTATACTTGTATTTCTTCCTACATTTCTGGCCATCCGTTCCATCGATTTGATGCAATTCACCGGCAATTCTGACAGCAAAATTATCTTCATTGAATTTTTTCAAACAAGAGACAGTTACTCCGACTTTCTTCGTCATTCCCTTTAAATAAACGAATATTCTATATATATATATATATAAGTGGATCTTAACTTTAGAGTTTTATTTGAAGAAATCCATACATAATGTCTGTATTAATATCACGTGGCATTCATTCATTGTGAATATGTAGATCTTTGTACATATATTTGATTGGTAAGCAGATGTCCTTGTTCTGTAGAATTAGTATATGTGAATTATCTTATACCTATGCGGATCGAATGAAAAGCGTGACAACGTGCATTAGGGTATTAGGTCACTATTTGCATCCCAATTTATTTCGAAAACGTATCTTGTTTATACCGAAGACACTATATATGAAATTAAAAACGGACAGAAACGTGTGAAATTTGTAATAAGTGATGACACAACTACAAATATATTTACACTTGAATTGCTATATATTTACATTCTTTACAAATTGTAATATATCAGACATTTCTTTAGGAACGCGCTACAGTTGTAAGGAATGTGCGTATGAATACAGAAATACTTGACAAATAGAAAGTACGTCTATTCTAAGGACTGCTAAGAACAACAAAGTAAATATAAGAAATATGCTTCATGAAGTGTACCGGCGTGAAGCGCCTCAGTTCACACCTTCATGCATTTTCAAAAATGAAATTTATTTCTTAAATAAAACAGACCGCTTAAACTGTACTGTCATGTCTGTGTACATAAGTAATATAGTTTACATTTATAATACATGGAATCGTTGTGTGGATAGTACATCCCTTTCTTTACTTTTTGCCTTTTTATTCATTAAAAGTATTTTGTTTGCGAATGAAAACAAATTTGTAGGACAATACAGAAGAAACATTTACCTTCAAGATACCAATGAGGATGATATATTTCTTTGTCATCTTCCGTGGGCTGACTTCTATCATGATGTTTTTGTATTTCTGTTCTGCACCTGGAAAACGTCATATATACAGTGAGCTAAATGCGTGGAACGATATATCGATAATTGGAACAAGGGACCTGCCCATTTTAAAGAATACAACCTTTTAAATGAACGTGATTGTAAAAAAAAAAAAATGTTAGAATTCATTCATTCACAATATCTCCGGGATTATTCTTATCTTTGAAAGTGTAAAATTACTCTGTCAGTTTAATCTTTATTTAGACATATATCATGAATATCCTGATCGGAGTCCACAATATTGACTGGTTTTTTTTTTTACACACTTCAACAAATACTTATACTTTTTTGTGCAAATTGCACGAACGCGCTGCGGTTGTAAATAATACGCAAATGGATCTTAATAAATATAGTATGTCTATTTTAATGATAATTCCAATGCAAATGAAAATAGAATGTAAATATAAGATTTATAAAAATACACGAAGGTATGAATTGTAACGCTTCTCCACGGCATTTTTTTCAGGAAGCGCTAATGAGCTTCACGAATTACAGATAGAACGCCACTGTTCACACCGTCATGTGTTTTCAAAAAAATGAAATTTATTTCTTAAATGTACAAGGATATTTGACTTCATCAATCCTTGTAAGCATTGCGGTAAAAACAAATTTGGAAATTTTTCCGATGTGATCCGTAACTACGATTGTATTTTACCTATTATGTATGTACATATATTTTTCAATTGTGATTTATGTGGGGTTATCCTTTCCGTAAAATTTTGCAGAAAATGGACAATCGCAAAAAATACCCGTTATACGGCATTTCATTTTAGAATGCGTGCTCCTTTCATAATTCAGGGGATTTTATATCATAAATTTAATTTCTAAAATGTATAAAATATTACATTTTGTTTTACCTTGAAAGGGTTAAAGGGGCATGGACACGATTTGAGCTGAAAATGTTTTAATTTTTCATTTTTTAATGTTTACAATTCTTAACTAAGGTATTTCTGATAATCAACCGAAATTTGAATATCAATTGTTGAGTTACAAGTGAGATACAACGCTCACAATTATTTGTTATGTAAACAAGACTCATGCCATTTTTTTGCTTAAATATAGATTGTTTCATAGAAAATACCATGTTCAAGACGAAGATGTTATGTGATAAACACTAGACACTATTCAATTGAATTCAGAATTAACTTGTAAATTAAAAAAAAATGCTTTAAACGAATTCTGTACTAGTATATTTAGCTTATGTAAACCTAAAAAAAATAATAATAATAGAAGAAAAAAAATAATAATGCCACGAATCTTCTTTACAAAACAAACGTGAGGTCAATATCTCGCATTGTTACGTGAACCAGAATGGTAAAAGGAAATATTCATATTTAGTGATTGGTCATCCCAAATATTATTTTGTTAAACACCAAAACAACACTCTGACTCCAGGCACAAATATACTCTGAAGTTTATATTAAAAAGATGCTAGAGTTCCTCATTGACATTAATATTTTCGTAGTATTTGGTGATCAGGTCCTCCAACAGTCTGTTGGAATTCCCACACAAATTGTACTTCTTTGTTAGCTGACCTATTTTTTATATTCTTTCGAAGCAGAATTCATTCAAAAGCTTCTACACGAGAAGAAAACATCTCTTGCTGTGGCCTTCAGTTTGACATTTAGATATATCGACGACGTTTTGTCTATAAACAATGATCATTTTCATTTATATGTCGATTCGATATATCCCAGTGAGCTTGAAATAAAAGACACCACAGAGTCTTCTACTTCTGCTTCGTACTTTGATATTTTACTGAAAATAGATGCCGGCGGCAAACTAACAACTCAACTTTACAACAAACGGGATGATTTCAATTTCTCCATCGTTAACTTCCCTTATTTATGTGGCAATATTCCACCATCACCTGCATATGGTGTTTATATCTCCCAACTGATTCGATACGCAAGAGTTTGTTGTGCTTATGATAAGTTTTTAAATCGAGGCGGGCTACTGACAAAGAAATTGATGCTACAGGGGTTTGTACAGTCTCGTCTAAAGTCAGCATTTCGCAAATTTTATGGTTGTTATAATGATTTAGTTTGCCAGTAAAACAATTAAGTCAAATTTTGTCTGGTGTGTTTCGTACCAATTGTGAGGCCACCCTTGGCACACTGATTCTGACTACGGATTGCTCCGTTTACCTTATCGGATTATAGGGCTCACGGCGGGTGTAACCGGTCGACAGAGGATTCTTACTCCTCCTAGGCACCTGATCCCACCTCTGGTATGACCAGGGATCTGTGTTTGCCCATCCCTCTGATTTGTATTTTCTATAGGAATTAAGAGATTGAATACTGTTAGTTATCTTAGCCTTTTCATGTAACTCGACAACTGACATTCAAGTGTTTACTGACCATTAGAAATACCTTAGACCGGACGCCGTAGCTCAGTGGTTAGAACGTTCGCTTCGTAACCGGGAGGTCGTGAGTTCGAGTCCTGCTCGTGCCATGGCCGCGTCAAACCTAATACGTAAAAATAGGTAGTGATTGCTCCTTCGCCAAACGCTCGGCATTTAGAAGTGAGAATCACGGGTCTTTCGGATACGACCTTAAAAACGGAGGTCCCGTGTCACCGTAGGCGTTGGCACGTTAACGAACCCTCACTGCTACCGCCCCGAGCGCTAAGCATAGGTCTAAATTTGTGCAGCTGGTGACGTCTGAATATGAGTGAAAAATTCTCGACCGGACGTAAAACAAACAAACAAACAAGAAATACTTTAGTTAAGCAATTTAAACAATGAAAGTGGAAAAAAAACTTTGAAAATTTTCGAATCATGTCCATATCCTTTTAAATTTCCTAAATGAACGAATATTAAATCCAAAGATTGTATTTTGATTTGATAAAATCTTTCTCCTATAACTTAGAAATTAGGCTTGTGGAAGTTTACAATACAATAAAATGGCCAATTACTTTGTAACTATAAGTGTATCTGAATCATTTGTTAGCGTATAAATTCTTATATCTATTGCGATTTGTTTGTTAAATTCATTGCAGTTATCATTCCAAACGGTTTACAGAAATTATCATTCAGATCCAAATGGGATACATGTAGAAATTTATCCGTCCTTGAAAGCGTTAAAAACTCTTACCTTTCTTCACTGTTAATGCAAACGATCCACTAATATAGGAATTTTCAGAAGCCCCATAACGGGTTAAATTAGTCTGTTTCAATTTAATGTAATCACTGCACAGTTCAGGTTCAGCTTCGTGTAAATCTTGAAGGTGAAGAAAAAATTGAACTACCTTAAATTTACGTCTAGATAACAAAATTAAATTGCAACGTTATTCATTTATCATTTAAAGTTTAAAATTCCAAATAATAAGTCTTCCCTGATGCATAATTAGAGTTTTAAGAGTTACAAAATAAGTGATTTCGTAAATGCTTGTACCTTGGATCTTTACTTCGCAATCTGTGGCACCAGAACCCTGTAATTAAATCAACTAGTACTTTAATATTATGTGTATATATATATATATATATATATATATATATATATATATATGTTTCTAAGGTTCGTAAAGAGGTGATGTACACGTACCCGTAAAATGAGGCGCTCATAATATTGCTGAATTCAGGTAAAAGGTTCACAATGAAATCACACTATCTAACCACGCACAACAATACCAGATTAATCGCTTTTATCATCAAAAAGATATCATGTGTTGACAATCATTTTTAGATATAAACTGACGTACGATCCTTTTGAAAGTATGAAATAATAAATAATGAAATACAACAATTTGCATTTGCAATTAAATATAATGTTACTTTAGATGTCGCGTCTGAGTCCCCTTAATACAGACACATTAAAAGGAAATTCACCTGTGCAAATAACGCGGTGAATAGACCAGGAAATAATTGCGTTTAAGCTTCCGAGATCAGAGTTAGGGACTCTTTCTACTGGGGTAACCCAGATTTAATCTCATTTCCTTGTAAATTTCCCGTTTTGTGTCAAATTGTCTCGGGGGATACATAAATTGTAACTACGTTTTTGATAAAGTCAGAGATTCATTGCATATAAGATCTCGTATTTTAGAAATATCAATATGATACGATAGTATTCGATAGTATACGATAGTATTCGCTTAATGTTTTTGCATGCATTAATGATTTTTACTTCTACTACTACTACTACTGCTGCTGCTGCTGCTACTACCACTACTACTACTACTACCACTACTACTACTACTACTACCACTATTACTACTACTACTACTACTACTACTACTACTACTACTACTACCACTACTACTACTACTACCACTACTACTACCACACCTTTTATGTACTGAAATAGGCATTTCTGAAATACAAAAATCTTACCTGTATTGAGCATGTGGGTCTATCGCACGTTTGAACACCTATCGTATATAGAACAGACAAGCAGAATAATAATAACATGTTTGCAGTTTACCTGCCAAATCAGAAATAAACTTCCTCACATTGCCAAATATTTCCTCTTTTATGATTTGCATATTCAGATAAGGACTTCGAGGCACGTTTATTAAAATAAATATTCTGTGGCAACTGACATTTCACCATATGTAGTCTGTACAACAGCCTAGTTCTTGCGGTTGCTCTTGTTTTGATTTCTATAACTTGGAAATATGATTATACTTTCTATATAATCATTATATTGATATTATTTTAAATTCTGCCAATTTCGACTAAACATATTTAATAGAGATATTGCATGCCTTGTGCATAATGTATGTAAATATATGCGCTGTACTATGTCTATACAGTATATGATATTGAGAACTTTTCAAGTATTTTAAAGTATTTTGACTGTTTAAATGCTAAGGATTGAACATTTACAAGTACATCAGTACGTATGCTCTCGATCTCCGTGGTAATATTCACACAAATTAACTATTGTCAAAAGAGGATTTTACCCACGATATCTGATACAGTTTGCTAAGCGAGATTGTTCCTTTGTAAAAGCGTTCGAAATCAACTGTGAAATTTACGAAATAGTCACTTCACATGTTTTACAAATGTCATAAATCTGTATGCATTCATATACTTTATGTACAGAATTGCGTAGAAATTATTTAACCCTTTATCTACACTGCAGTGCGTTCATGAAGAAATACTGATCCATACCATTTGTAAAGACGTCATTAGGAAACATATCGGAAATTTGTCCTCTTCAACGGGTTATTTCCCCCAACAGGCATTCGGGTTACAATAGGTCCTCGGTAACCCCGCTTGTCGTTAGAGACAACTAAATGGGACCTCAAAATCCGAGGCCCTGTGTCAGCAGGTGTGACACGATGACGATCCCTCCCTGCTCACAGGCCCTAATCGCCAAGCATGTAGTCCAAACTTTTGCAGCCCTTCACCAGTATTGGTAACGTCGCCATATGAGGGAAAGGTTCTTAATAGACACCATCGAAAGATCTCCCTCTCTATTTTTAATTTGGATTTCATGTTATATTATAGACGATTATAGGCCATCAAAAGATTTCTCTCTCTCTCTCTTAATTTGGCTTTTATGTTATATTATAGACGATTTCCACAAAAGATAGGAAATGATACAACATTCTGTACTATGTATTGTTAGCTACCATCTTAATAGTAACTATAGAAATAGACCCATGGAAACCTTTTGTAATCCCGTCTCGATGGTTACAAATGCAATGACACTATCCAAGTTATGCATGCAGTAAGTACACGTTACTGAGGTTAATCACGGGTTCTTGGCACTTTAAATATCTATAATAAAAATGTCTTCCTGTCAACAAATTATTCACGTGAATAGTTAGTTTACCGGAAGACATTCTTTTATTATATATATTTAAAAAGTCTTGGGACTATGTGATTGACCCAGCTATTGATGTAAAATTCCAGGAATTTTAACAAAGAGGTATGGCGCACTTGGGATGCATTTTCCACTACATGTATAGTTTTTTAAAACATTATTTTTTTTTTTACAAATATTCTGCTATATAATATTAATTTATACATGCGTTTACCCAAATTACTCAATAAAAAAGTCTACATGTTGAAAGTATCATGAGCATAAACATCAGCATCATTGTATAGTATATATACATATGTAGTAAATGTAACGTAATTGAAAACTGTTGAGAAATATCACCTAATCCAAAAATAAAACACCGAAAGTGTTTTATTTGAGAATGATGTACACAAACCCATTTGAGAAAATTTGGTTTTAGGTGGCCTTTTTGTTTATAATTGAAACATGAAAAAAAAATCATTCTCAAATTTACCTCGAGATTAGCTACTCATCAAATGCGAAACCCTTAAATTTGCATGCCTTCAAAGCGTGTAATTCTTTATGTGATCAGTAATCAGACACTTAAAGGACACATTGCATATTCGAATCCCATATTTACCAGTCAAATGCAAAATATTAAAAATGTTGCATACATATCAGGAAAAGACAGTGTCGTTGAATTAAAGTAATGTCATACGTAAACGTAAAACGGTTGTTGTGTGATATGAATGCACCTATGAAAATATTGTACTGTTCATCATTCCATATAGGAACAGAGTTTATTGTCATATGAATGTCAGTAATGCTAAGCTACAACAGTTAGTTTTCTTATTTAATTCAATTCAAATCATTTATTCACTCAAAACCCAGATCACTGGTACATGAGATACAAACAAAATATATACATATTTACATTACGATTTTTGGTAAGGGTCAATTAGGTATGTAGTAACAATAGATAATCATATAGACATATAGTTTGCTGAAAATATATCAATTCAAGAAGAACAGACAACATCGAATTTTTTCTTAATAAACTTCGCCAATAATTTTAAAACTACCAGATTATTTATTAATTCATTAAACTTGAAAGTGTTGGGATTTTTACATTTTTTTTTTCTTTAAGATATATTTTCCTGTCGTTTGAGAAAGAGTACATTCCATAATGCAATGAAATTCATCGCCAATACTATTACGATTACACTTTGTACATGTTCTCAAACTTCTTTCAGTATTATTCCATCTACCGGTTTCTATGGGAAGACAATGATTAAAAAGTTGGTTACAATGATTCTTAGATCTGTAGGTAAACACAATAAAAAATTTTGTAGACCAAACTTTATAGACCAAACTTTGTGGTAAAAGTTCTATAATTGATACATTTAGACGAGTCACAATTCCATTCTTGTACAAATTGATTTCGTAGAGCTTCTTTGACAAAAGACTTGAGCCAGGTAAGACTATGGAATGTTTGATTTATCCTTATATATCAATCCACAAGTATTAAAATATCTTATATACATTTTATTCATAGATGTATATCAGAACTTCCGTAAAACACCTTGACAAATAGCAGTGAATTTCATTTGTAAGTTTATTTCTATCGCCTGTAATAATTTTTGTCCAGTACATTATCATTCTTAAGCTTGTTTTAACACTAACTGACAAAGAAAACCTACCGCTTTCTCTATACACCATACAATTCGGGGTACCTGACTTTAAATTCTGGATAAATTTTAAAAATTCAAGATGTATTTTTCAATAATGTCATCATTTTACATAGCCCCAAATTTCACAGAAATAAAGTAGAATTGTGTTGAGGAGTTTATCAAATAAGTCTGACAATTAATTGGTAAGTTGAAATAACGAATCTTGCGCAATACACCATAACATGCTTTTTGATGCTTGCTCCGCTAATTTTTGTTTTGTTTTGTTTTGTTTGTTTGCTTGGTTTTTTTTTTTTTTTGGTTTTTTTTTATTATTAAACTTTCCATTAAACTTTCCATTTCACGACATGAATGTACCAATGTAACAAAACTGTTTCACATTCTCAATAGCGACACCATTATACAGTCAAAGGCCTGGAAGGCCACAAAGGCGTCGAGTGCAATATCATATACATCAGGATTCTCAATAAATTTAAAGAGCAGGTAAATTAGAGAAAGTAAGAGAATAAATGTTTGAGTACCACAGGAGTACATGAAGTTTAAGTACATGAATAAAGCATTACAATCATTTTTAAAATGTCCGCAAAATGTGTTTATTTACATAAAAAGAAATAAAGAAGAGAGTTTAGGCTTAAGTTACATATCCTAACAAGTTCATACATGCACCCTCCTCTTGCTAGATATTATCCCCTCAAGACTAGTTAATTTACAAAGGCTATAATGAATAACTTGAAATTGCTGATGAACAAATGCTGAAAAGAATACAACTGTTTCAGAGTGACACTACCTGTTTACAGAAGTTATGTGTTTTGTTCATGTATGATGTAACGATAATACGGTATCAACTCTCTGTTTTCAGTAATATCTAACAATTCAAAAGTTCAACGTAGTATGTAGTAAGGTTATTGAAATTCTGCATTAGTAAGTTTATTGGAATTCTAAATCAGATTCAATTCCCAAAGAATGCTACCTATCCTGGGTTTCTTCGCAAAATAACCTGTTATTTTTGTCGCGATGCACTACTTTCGTTTTGCTTAATTGAGAATCGGGATTACCGAAAACAAACCGGAAATAGTCTTTGTGTTTTTGGAATAGCAACCTAACTGTGACCACATTATTTTTATCACTTTTTACTGATTTGAAATAAGTATTATTGGTGCAAATACGAGACTATATATATATGAATGAAAACCAAATTTGAGCAGATTATTTTGTAAGTACTTAATGATGTCGCACGATACAAATTTCGCGGGAAAATCTGTTTCGTAGTAAATCCATCCGCGAATAATGAAACTTCTCTTAGCAAACAATCGTTATTTAACTATTGGGCAACGATATAATAATAAACAACGACATCAACAAATGAAATGGTATTGTGCCTTTCAAATATCAGTTAAATTCAATGTTTCAAAGTCTTGAATCGTAAGAAACATTCAACATCAATAGACACTATTTGATTTCGCCTATTGAGATGGGCTGAAAGGTGGTGTAGAGGCAACATTTTGCATGATCGCTAGAAGGCTCTCGAGCAAGCTCGAAGCCTTAAATAATTACGTTTTGTCATAGGACCTTTATTAATACCTTTGTTTTCTTAATACCTTTGTTTTCGTTACGTTCACCTCGAGTTTCCATGAACTACAGTATTCGGCAAAGATATTGAGTGAGTGTCGTAAATCAGAAGCAGTTTCAGACATTCATCTGCATAAAGAAAAATACAAAGTGTTAACAAGAAAAACATACCATCTTGGACTTGCGTGCTAGGACATGTAAATCATCTATTTGGTTTCTTGTCAAATACTCTTCCAGGTCATTAATGAATATTGAAAATAGAAATGGTGATTAATTTTCTCCTTGTATCAAACCAACATTGCACATGAATAATTCTGATGCATGTTCACCTATTTGTATCTTTTATTTAATGACATTGTACATATTTTGATCAAACTAAAACATTTCCCCTCTATTCTACTGTTTAAAATTTTGGTCGATAGGCCATTTCTATAAACAGTGTCAAAGGCCTGATTGAAATCTACAAAAATGCAATATATTTTTATTCTTATTATTCAATGCATATTTACTAAGAAAATCTAGCACAAATATTTTATCAGTTGTACAATAACTTTTTCTGAATTCTGTTTGTGTTTCACTGATTACTATTAGTATACTAGTAAAAGGTTTGAAATATATATTACACCGATTCTCATATCCCTTCACTGGCTACCTGTGGCATATCGAACAACTTATAAAATCCTTTTGTACGCCTTCAAAGCACTGCATCAAAAAGCCCCAGCATACATCCAGGAACTGGTTCAGGTATACCGTCCACAACGTACACCCCGGTCTGGAGATTCATTGTGCCTTCTAAAGCCACACACTCACAGCAGGGTGTATGGTGATAGAAGGTTCGATGTGTCCTCGGCCACCCTGTGGAACTGCCTCCCGCTGAACCTTCGTTGTGAACAATCACTTGCTGTTTTTAAACAAAAGCTAAAAACACATCTTTTTAAACTTGCTTTTGATTTATAATGTATCCAGTTATTTTCTGTTTTAACAAAAATGATAATACAAAAAAAAAAAAAAAAAATTAAATTAAAAATTACTAATACCTCCCATTTCGACTTTAGATGATTATTATTTTTGTGACCTTTCAATTTATATAATGTTCGTATTTATATTGCCCTTGTTTTATATGTTAAGCGCTTTAGAGTAATTATATAATTAGATAAGGCGCTATATAAAAATAGTATAATAAATAATAATAATAATAATAAATAAAAAGGTTTTCCTAGACAATTAAGCAATGTAATTGGACTGTAATTTTCAAGGCAACTACTGTCGCCTTCAAGCTTATGAATTGGTTTTACTTTTCCTATTAGCCAATCCTCATGACCTATGCCACTATCAATTATCATATTGAATAATTCTAGATACACATGTAGCGGCATAAAGGTTAAACAGTTGTCTTGATAATGTGGTCACTACCAGGGGCTTTATTATTTTTCAACTGTTTTACTGCGGCCTCGATTTCGTCACATGTGATTGGTTGATTGAGAATCGTGTTGCTACATACGTTTATATTGAAATCTATTTCATCATCTTGTTCGCTACTTTCATTAGTTTTCTTCATGAACTCAAACATGGAATTGATATCAACAATAGTTTTGTCTTTCCTTTTGGAACTATTTAAGATATTCTTTTGGATTTCCTCTGTGGAGTGTTTTCAGTTTATCTGAGATACTATCATTGTGATCTTTAATACATTTATCCATGGTTTTCTTGTATTCTTTACTGCTAAGTCTTAGATTCTCCAGAGTTTCGTTTGACCTTGCTTTACTGTGTAATCGTTTCGCTAAGTGAAATTTTTTTCTAGCTGTGCGGCAAGATTTATTAAACCATTGTTTATTTGTGTTATGTAATTTTTTCGATGATTGACTTTTACTTCTAAATGTTTTTTTTCTGCTGAGACAAGAAATACATTACACATTTTAATAATAATTTGATCGATATCATGTTTATCTAAAGAGATATTTCTTTTTAATTCTCCTACACTGTTTAAAACATGATTAAGTTTATCACTGTCAATATTATTTTCAAAGTCGGTAGCCTTTGCTGAGTCCCAGAAAATAGTTTTGATTCCACCTTTTTCAGATACTTGGTTAGGTAATTCAGTCTAAACAGGTGCGCGACGGTTCGAGTTCGAATGATACTGCACAGTGTATATCAGAATACAAGTTACAAAAATCATCTACCAAAAAATTCTTAACAGATTGGAATAAATATGCAATATATATTACATAATCAACAATACTGCTATGTTTACATGTTAATCTACTTTCACCAATTCGGTGATTGACAATAAATAAATTGTTGTTTTTACACATCTAAATTAATTTATACCCATAATTATTACAGTGAATATCAGTACTCGTCCTCTCAAGCGGAATTTTGGAGTCTATCAATACATTGTATGCTTCTAAAGATTGCAGTGTTTCCTCTTCAAAATCATTATATTCAGCTAAAAGAATATCCAATTAGACACATTATTTTAATTTACCAGTTCTTGCATTAAAATCACGCATTAAACATATCTTTTCTGAAGTTTTGAAAACGTTAACATTCTCTTCCAATACCATAAAACAATATATTGATGTATATCTCGTATTTTCAGGAGGTATGTATGTTATTCCAAATAACGCACCTGAATCTAAATTAACAACCTTTTTGGATAACTTATACCAAAGGAGATATGCACAATCTGATGCAACAACTTCCACATATCTAACTAGATTCTCCCTCACTGCAAATATAATACCTCCTGATTTAACTTTTGCAACATTGAATCTAATTTTCATATATACAATAAAACCTGGGATATTGATAACATCGGTATGGTCAGTTTTTGTTACTAAAATCATAAAACATTATTTACAAATAAAATTTACAAATTCTGGATACTCTAATTTTCCCCCCCAAGTTCACAGACGTTTAAGGAAAGAAATGTCAAAATCTTCATCTTGCTGTCTGATCTTCCTCGCGTCCCTATCGAGGCGTGTCTGGCGTTGATCCGCGACGCGGCCTTTTCATCGGTTGTCGATTACTTTCTCCTGAAATCACAGCACTGGAGTATGTGTGTATGTGTTTCGTTTCGGCTGAGTGGTCGTGTCTCCGTCCGCATTGTATAAGACGCCGTTAATGTAAAGTGAATCCTTTATCAATTCCACCCGTTTTTCCTCTCGTTTCGTTCGCTTCCTTTACCCACTCGTTAGATCCTTTTTAATTTTCGCGGGGCGGGTGTTCTGATAAGTTCCCTATCCTAAAAGTTCCTGAATTTGGCTACAATACTTCTATGGTACATGCTTCTCAAGTTTCATATCCCCATGAAATGAATTCTTTCAAATGAGATTTCGTAGTCTAATCTGACCTTCCTTGTGATGCAATCTTGTAACAATGCTCCGTAACTTCCCCTTTCTCTTCCTCTATTCCCGTAAAGACAAGTTTATCCCTCATAGATCGGGCTTTTAACTCAGAAATACTTTCTTGTAAACTGATGCCAATATCTCTGAATTTACCGAGTTTTTTCTGTACCTTGGGGTCCACTGTTTTCTGTAACTGACTGTGCTGGTCGATGCGTTTTGTGTTCTCTGCGATTGCGCGTGTGTTGGATTCCGCTACCCCTTTCACAGAATCGAACATGTTCCCTAGAACACTTACATTAGAGTCCATGTTTTGGAAATCACCCTTCATGTTTTTCATATCAGTATTAAGTTTATTCATTTAGGTTTTCATAGAACGTAGCACATTCTGAAGTTCATTAAAGCTGGTAATATCTTTTTTCAATTTCACATAGTCGCTTCTCTATACCATCATTTTTGCTTCAATGCTTGTGAGTTTTGTGTTCATCTGTGCCTGCGTTTGTGATAGTTGCACCAAGACTGTGGGAATAGATGCTAGTGTGATACCACTATCCCCATCATTAACATAAACTGAGTATTCTGAACTCACATTACCTGTGTCACCATAGGTTACAACAAGACTTTCAGCAACACGTGTGACAGTATCAGTCACAGACATATTGTTCATAGAAGAAGCAAAGTTATGAAGACTCGCTGAACGCTAGCACACTGAGGACGAGAGCAATGGCGGTGAACACCTTTTAGCAATGGAACAACAGAGCGCTGAATATTTTCTAAATCACATCAATGCACAATAATATCAACATTCTGGGTCAGTCTTTATAACAATAATTGTGAATTTAAAATTCATAGAGAAAAGGGGGACTGTGAAGGAAATTTAGTGGCCTTAGATATTACAGTAGAGGCCAATATATTAACACGTATTACATGTAGCATATATGGCCCAAATAACGACCATCCCGAATTTCATGAAAAAGTTCGTGAAACATTTTGGAATTTGATGATGAATTCTTTATATTATGTGGTGATCTAAATATTGCTCTGAATCCTGCTGTCGATACATACAACTATAAAAATATTAATAATCCAAAGGCAAGAGAAAAATGAATAGATATCATGGAAGATTTGCAAATTGTTGACTATTACACGTGTTGGAACCCAGAAAAAAAATTACACATGGAGAAAAAAAATTCTTGTAGACAAGGTCGACTCGACTATATTCTATATCAGAAGGGTCATCTAACTTAGTAGAAAACTTTACAATTAAACCAGGATATCGTTCCGATCATTGTATTGCAGTTTTAAAATTAAAATTCAATTGTTTTAATAGAGGTTGTAGTCTCTGGAAAATTAATAATGGTTTACTTCATGACACGATATATGTTGATAAAGTAAAACAAACTATTCAGAGTGTGAAGTATCAATATCTTTAAAATACAATATTTACTGAAGATGACTACAATTATATTGATTGTATTGATGACAATATATTTCGTGAAGTTCTCCTTATGGAAATACGGGAAATAACCATTTCATATTCATCATATAAGAAAAAAAGAAAAAGGAAAGAGACAAACTTGAAGAAACACTAATGGAAGAAATTGAAAAGTTGGAATCACAAAACAGAAGTGATCCAGATATTCTTGGAGAACAAGGCTATCTTTTGAGAGGGTAAGGTAAGAAACAAATGCAAGGTCATTTAATAAGGCCACATGCTAGATGGGTAGAAGAATGGAGATAAACTGACCAGGCCCACCAACATACAAACTTCTTTTGGAAAGAAAATGTGCTCCGCAGCTTCTAACTATTTGTGCTTTAAGTTAGTTTTTTCTATAGCATTTTAGAACATATATAAACAGAAAAGAAAACTTTCAACTTTCATCATTGTATTCACACCAGTTGGAGTAATATCTTGATTTGCCAGCAAAATAAAGGCATTCAAAAAGATATTTCCATTTGAACACTTTTTCATACAGACTAGTGTTGAAAAGAATGAGTTTTTAAGTTGAGCACTATTAACAAATTCAGCAAAATAGAGTAAGGTTTCCTTACAAAAATATTACTGGTAGAGGAAGCCTTTTGCCTAGAGCAGTGTGTTCCATATCAAAAGAAAGGCCAAGATAACTAACAATATTCAATCTCGTAATTCCAACAGAAAATACAAATCAGAGAGATGGGCAAACACGGACCCCTGGTCATACCATAGGTGGAATCAGGTGCTTAGGTGGAGTAAGCATACCTTGTCGACCGGTCACACCCGCCGTGAGCCCTATATTCCGATCAGAAAAACGGAGCAATCCGTAGTCAGAATCAGTGTGCTAAGAACGGCCTAACAATTGGTATGGAACACATCAGACAGCATTTGACTTAATGGTAAGTTGTAATAACGTTATAACGACCATAAAATTTGCGAAATGCTGACGTTAGTCAAAACTGTACAAACTCCTGCAACATCAACATCTTTGTCAGTAGTCCGCCTCGATTAGAAAAAACTTATCATATACAGAACAATCTCTCGCGTATCGAATCAGTTGGGAGATATAAACACCATATGCAGGTGATGATGGGATGTTGTCACATAAATATGAGAAGTTGACGATGGAGAAATTTAAATCATCCCGTTTGTCATAAAGTTGAGTTGTTAATTTGCCTCCGGCATCTATTTTCAGTAAAGTATATAAGTACGAAGCAGAAGTGGAAGACTCTGTGGTGTCTTTAATATCAAGTTCGCTACAGGTTCTTTATAATTTTTAAGAATCCACATTTGATTTACACCACTTCTGGCATATGTAGTGGCGTAGTACGTTTGAAGTTTCTCCTTCATAGCAGTTAATATTTTCATAAGGAGCAAAGAGATATGAAATATTGCATTGTGTAATTATGGAGAATAAGTTTGACCATGCTGATTTTTTGACGAACAATCGCCTTATCCAGGTCAATTTAAGCGATTTAAAAAAGGTGCCTGAGTTAATCCTTCTACATTCACCTATCCCTAAGTCCATTGTACTGTTTTCCTGGCAACTGCATCATTTTTCGTACCCAGATATTTTTTTAAAGAAGATTTTTTTTAGTTCTTATCCATAATGTACTAGGTTTATGAAGAAATAAGAAGAGGTGGGTAATCTTGGAGAGTAATAACTGTAATTTTACCTATTAGAGTGACATTTCTTTATGACCATTCAGTGATTTCCGTCAGGATATTTGCCAATTTATCATCGAAATTACCTCCTCAACATTGTGTAAATGTGCTGTATATATTACACCTAATACATTAAAAGATTCTGTAGTACATTGTAATCCAGGACCGTCACTGAGAATTATATTTAGAACCTATCCAGATTTTCTCGGTTTTTGAAATGTTTGGCTTTAAGCCAGAGAATTTTGAAAACTGAAAATGAAGGCCAAGAGCAGATTTCAGACTGCTATCAAATCCACCGAGAAAGTACAGTATCATCAGTATGTTGCAGTCGAGATATGCAGGTTTGCAGCTTATACGATGCTTGGGTGCCGTGCAGCATTCTGGGCGTTATATAAGAATGATTACAACTTTTTACACGAATAATAAAAATGTGTTAAGAACAGTTATTTACAGAAAGCTATCTGATTTTATTTTGCGGGCTAATTATATAGTACACGGGTTTAATAACGCTGTAATATTGTCACAAAGTAACCTAAATTTTGTTCTACATTATGACATCATTGATAAAGCTCATCTTTTTCATGACGTGGGAATCCGGGTTAGAATAGGTCCTCATTACCCCTTACTTGTCGTAAGAGGCAAGTAAATGGGGCGGTCCTTCGGATGAGACCAAAAACCGAGGTCCCGTGTCACAGCAGGTGTGGCACGTAAAAGATCCCTCCCTCCTCCAAGGCCCTGAGCACCGAGCATAGTCCTAAATTTTGCAACCCTTCACCGGCAATGGTGACGTCTCCATATGAGTGAAAAATTCTCGAGCGGGACGTTAAACAACCTATCATCATCATCTTCATCCATGACGATCCGCGGCCTGGAAAATTTCTGCTCTCGTCAGTTTCCGTAAAGTCACGCGGTAAATATTCTTCATTTGGATTGGCCGACTTTTCCGAGAAAACAGGGTACTTGCTTTCGGACCTTTCCATGACACTGCGTGGGAATAATTTCCTCGCAAAATCATGTGGTAAAATTTCTACTGTAAACCATCAGACGCTATTGCATTTCATGTGTTTTTATCTTGAAAAAAGTGTTCATTTACCCTACAATTGATTTCACAAAAATAGAGTGGAGTCTAAAATACAAGAGGTTTTCTTGGCCAATTCCGATTTTCTAAATCTCTTCAATACTCTATCATTTTCAGTAGGATTTTTTCTACTGAAAATTTTCAATCAGTAAAGATGACGAGAGGCCACTAGGCTGGTATATAATACTATGGATCAATCGGTATGGTCTTTGTCAGAAAAAATGGGGGAGTTCTAAACATTATTTGCAGAAAATCAAGGTCTTTAAAAATCTATTAACTTAAATTAATATGATATAAAATTTATGATTAATAAAACATTTTAATAAATCTACTTGCATAGTAGATAATAGGTATGGCGTTAGCAATCTAATTTTTTTTTTCTCTACCATTTTTTTTTTTTAAGATAAGCATGTTGAGGTATATACTTCACAATTCCATAGTTTTTATTTTTTAAGCAAGTACATAGCCAAGCAGTTACTGCATGTATAGAACTGTAAATGATGCTATTTTTTCTTTTTATCTATTTAAATATTGCAAATGAATATGCAAATTTGTGATTTCTTTGATTTTATAAGTTTTTGGAAATCCGGAAATATCATTTATGTTCAGCTTTTATTTTTTTTTCTAAGTATCATCTTTAAAGCGTTTTAGAGTATGTATCAGACGTAGTCAAAAGAAGCCTTTATTTGACATTGATTGTTTGCCAACATGACAGACCGAGAAAGTGGTACAGCTACGGAATCCTCGTCTGTCCCTACAAATCCTCTTTCAAGAAAGCTAAATAAAATCTTAGAAACTAGGCTCGACAATGATAAGGTAAAGACATATTTGTGGTACTTTCCAAACTACGTATTTGATGTATCTACGGAGTTGTCTGTGAAGTGTACCAAAGTGACAGTGACATTTATCCACGAGCATTACGGGTAATACTGATCATTTTTCAGCTGATGAAGAGCAAATGACGTAACTCAAAATGTGTAGTTATTGGAGCGAGTTTGTCGTGTTGCTTCGCTCAACTCCTTTGGCGTTATGTAAATTATTTAAATATGTGACAGGTTCACCCATAAATTCTCAATATCTTGTTATTGTTAATATTCAATTAACTCTATGGATTTCATTCCTATAATTGTCATAGATTGGAATCAACCATAAACAAGTCCTGAAATAGTATGATCATTAAGAAATATACAAAGAAGAAAAAGGGGCAACAAGTCAGAAACATTTTGTGAAGATTTTGCTGATATGGCAGACTTGGGTCATATGTTTTCTTTCATTCTACTTTGAACTGATATTTTATGAATATATTGTAAATGTTTTGCTGAAAAGATTGTTGAACTTAAATCTCTGATTAAAATTGAACATGTGATTTAAATCGGCATATTTACCAAAATATCAAATATTCTGAGACTTGGAGAAGTTGCCAATCTCTGTTAGGTTCGTCTTGAATAATACATAATAAGTACAACCCTGAAAAACATTAAACATAATTATGATGTACATAATGTCACAAGCTTGTACAATAGAATCTCAGTCACAATCAAGGGATACAACTCTTAAAGTTACACGTTAAGGTATTTTCATATTTTGTCCCATAGTCATAAGAATGCATTAATACATTTAATTGTTTATCATTCTGTGGAGATTTGCCTCCACATATCATACACTATTATGTACATTGGCTCTGTGATTTATATAAATAAAGCACATCTAGTAATGCCTAGAAATATCTGTTCTGTTCATTTAATCTTATCACTCAATTGGAACACATTAATTAAATTTTCTAATAAAACAGTGCAACTTGATAGATTTTTGATAAATATATTCTATTTTATGTAATCAATAGACTCAAAAGTAAAAAAAAAAAAATCAAAAAATCGTTGTTTTAGAACACAGTCTTTCTCATTTCCACTGAATTTGCAGACATATAGATTGGATAAAGCAGTGTGAGAAATTAACAGTAGAAAGACAGACAAAACCAACAGGAAATGTGTATGGTCTACAGTGAGATGAATATTTTAAGATTAAATAATTACTTTAGAGTAAATTAATGCAGTCTCCAAGACAGTTATACAATTATATTTTTCCATTCAGTTATTCAATTATTATTTGCCTCCACTACTTGTACAAATTAGACTTCAGAAAATATAATCAAGGAATAAACAGTGCCACACTTGATTAATGCATATTCAAAATTAAGGAATAAATCAGACTCTCATTTTATGAAAGAAATGAAATACAAATAAAGAGTACAATGACATTTAAGGGTATATGTTACATTGTTGTTAATGTATAGTAAATGAATCAGTTCTATAGTATTTGAAATTGTGGGAGACCCATTGTTTACAGTACAGAAGAATAACTTCTGCACACTGCAAAATGGTTGAGATCTTACCAATAGAGATAATTAGTAATAAATTTTTACTTATCAGAAAATACATCTTCTAGATACATCCACATAGTTTTCTGGATTTATGGTATTTAGGTGAAACTTTTTTATTATTTGGATTACAGATTTTTAAAATAAAATATTGAGTCAGTCAGTCAAAGTAAAATAAAAAAAAAGAAGAAAATTTGAAACACCTCTGAAATTTGAAAACGAGAATAACTTTTTTATATTTAGTTTGATTTTTTTTTCATTAGACACATGCAAGTGGTGATTTGTGTCTTTTGGTTCTTGTTCATAATTTCACAATTTTATTCTCTTACATTCATCACATTAAATGAGGGTGGTACAACCATCGGGCATCATTCTCGTGTCGACTCTCACTTAGATCATGTCAGGTCTACGTTTATCTATTGCCCTTGAAACTAGGACAACACTGTTTCAGACACTTGAATGACATTTCACTGTCAATGAGGAAACTCACAAAAACATGAAGGTATCACACACCCATGTCACCATTATTCTTTGCACAAACGTCAAACCAATGATGCATGTGATTGCATGTATATTTATTACTGTTGGCTAGTAGAAAAAAATTGGAAATTTGCATTTTATTTTTTGCTAAAAGTCAAAAGTATATGGTTGACAGATCTGTAATCCAAATAATAAAAAAAACGTTCACTATACATAGCTTTTAAAATTGCAGGAAATGTTGGAATCTCTTAAGGCCCTGTCAACATTTTTCAATGAGAACAGTTTACGGACGAGAAGGAATCTCAGAAGTGACATAGAGCGAAGGAGCCTGTCAATCAATGAAGAATTTTTACAGACTTTCCAAGGAGTCAAGGAGGTGATTTTATTGTTTTGCTAATTTGCTGCTAGTACCATGTCCTTTGGTTTGTTCAACAGATTGCTGCACCATATTATGTTATTTTTCTGTATTTTGATGTTGCAACTGCATTAAGGGAAAAACTCTATACCCAGTTAACATAAAACTTGTTCCATACTTGGCAATGTACAGTTAGCGGTGGGCTGTCAGAAACTTTTCATAGTTGATCACTGGATAAGTTTGAAAGCAAAGGATCAATCAAAGAGCAATTAAAATAAATGGTTCACGGTCATTTAGATACTGCTAATTTACATGTATACTACTTTTTGATAAAAGATTTCTACTGTGAATCATTTTAACCTGACTTTAAAAAATCCTGTTAATGGCCAAAGCAAACATTTGTGTGTGTGTATATATATATATATATATATATATATATATATATATATATATATATATATATATATAATTTATGTTTTAATCCTTATTGTATTCTAGTCTCTCACTGGTCAGATTCAAATTGAGGAACGCAGGTTATTTTTGTAACCTAGTTTGGTATGGGGCCCCACCCCCTTGACAACCAGCTGCTGGAGCTAGTCCCCCCTTTAATTTACACTGCAACACTGTTTTGGGCCTTCTACAGAATATAGAATCTACGTGTGCAATAAGATACTTCAGTTTAATACACAGATTATTTTCTCATTGTATAAGAATCTACTTAGTACACAAATAACTGTTGTAAAACATCAGTACATTCTCTGCATATAATGTTCGAATAATAGATTTAAACAAAGACATTGTATTCAAATGAATGATTTACCAAGAATTTGTAAACATTACCCTGTTCATTTTGAAATACATTTCTCAATAGAGAAAGGAGGGGGAGGGGGTTGTTTGATTCCTTGATTTGTCTCAACCAAAAAAAGCAAAAAAATTGTCCTTCACAATTTATCAGATGAAGTCACCTCACATTGACATGTGTATTACGATTAGCCACTTGCCTATGTATTTCATGTGTCAGATTTAATATATGACAAAATTGCATACCAGGGTAAGTTATTGCATTGATGACTTATTTTGGGTAGGATGTTTACAGTTCAATTTCACTCTGTCAGAGCAACTTTAAAGTTGTTCATTAAAGGCCAGCAAAATATGCATTGCATGCATAGCTTACAGAAATTTTCTGTTATGAAGTTCATAGTAAAATTCACTTTCAACAACGACATTTAGAATTTTGATAAATAGGCTCTGTAGAACTAAGATGGCTGTCTTGAATAAAGGTAGATGCTAGATTTATAACTCACTTCACAGTGGTTGCTAAGTTAATCATTGGGTGGCTCAAATGATTTTTATTTTACAGCATTTATGTACATTTTCATAAACAAATGTTATTATACAGCGTAAACTGATCCAACCCAGGTTATTTTTGCATAATTTGCCCCCAAATTAAAGTCATGTCTTATATATAGAATAATTATTTTCACTTTTCACAATGATTGGTTGGTAAAATATAAAAGTATAGGTAAAAAGATAAAAAAGAAACACTAAGATGTTTAGTTTAGCTTTAGCACTTTCATTTCAAGTCTTCAGAAGCTTTACATTAGGTAACATTATGGACTTTTTAATTTTCAGCAATTAGATAGTGTGTATGCTGATGTGAAGGCAATGAATGACTGTTGCCAGGATATGACATCACGTTTGAAGGTAAATTTTACACTTTTGGTATTAGAAGTGAAAACCTGAGATATTTCCACAGTTTGTTAGTCTCCTATAAAAAAAAAACTATGTCAGGGAGGAGACTTATTGTAATAGTTTTCCATCTTTCTGTGTGTCTGTGTGTTTATCGTGCATGTAAGGAAGAGGAATAATTTTGTCGGAAAATTGTAGGGATATATTGTTTTAGATAACTCATAATACAAATAATTCTTCTAAATGCAAATATCACTCATCACATAAGTGGGACTGCATATGAAGTCATAAAATAAGAAAATCAATGTTAGACATATACCTGTAGTATAAATTCTATGTACAATAGATGTCAATCAAATATCGTATATACTCACCTATAAGTTGGTTTTTTGCAAGTCAAATTTTGGTCCAATTTATAGTCAGGTCAATGACAAATCCCTCCAAATTAACCTCAAAAAATACAACTGACTTATAGGCGGATCGATTTATAGGCGAGTATATTACATGATAATTCAATATGTATGTTATGTAATGTTTTCATTAGAATAACAATTTAAATTATGTTTACAATAGAATCATCATTATATATGTAAAGAAAACCACACATATGTTTGAACAAATTTGTTGTTCCAAAATAACTAGAGATAATATGCATGTAATTTCAGAGGCATTTGGCTTTTATCATTATTGAGAGACAGCAAACCAGAATAGAATCCTGGCCAAAGCATATATGGGTCATAAATATGATAAAAGCTTTTTTTTGAAACTTAAGCAGTGCTGTTGACACATTGATACTCGAGCATTGTAACTGTGACTCTCTACATTCATACACTGGTACAGCCACTGTACATGTATTAGGATTTTCAGCATATTGTTACCATGCATATTTTGTATATATATGTGGAGTGTATTATTATATATTTTAGGATTCACTGTTTCATCGATAGAGCATTTTGATATTTCTAGTGAAAAAGAACACATTTGTTTTTAAAAGCAAGTGTTCTGAATGTCTCATTACTTAATTAATATGCGCTCCCTGACCCAAACCGATGTTTCAACTGATTATCAAGGAAACATTTATGTTCCTGCAAAGTTAGATAACTCTGACAAAATTTCTACCAGAGTCATTCAAATATGTCAAAATACTTCCTACATTTTTTTATTGTAGGCAGCAAAAGAACAGACACATGATTTGATAACACAGACCACCAAACTCCATGCTGAAAGGTATGTTCATGTTTTGTAGGAGAGGCCATTTTATGTTTTCAGAAACTTGTGGTCAATCATTTTCTTTTATAACATCTGGACAATATTAAGAAACCATGTTTTAGTTGATACTATTGGTGAATAAAAAGTTGTTTATCATAAAGTGTTTGAATGTTTTCAAAGTTAATGCAAATTTACTGATGTTATAAGATTTATACAACTGAATTAAAATACTGATGCCAGATAAATATTCTACAAGTAAAGAACATTTACAATGGTAAATAGTGCAGTCTAGTCTTGTATGTCAAGTAATATTTTAAAACTATGTAGAAAAACAATATGTTGTTTCTTTTATGTATGCCTGTTTATGATCAACTTAAATATAGCCAAAAGGTGCAGATGAAATTACAAGTGGCGGATATTTTCCTGGAGAAATTTCAACTGAAACCTAATGAAGTAAAAGCCCTGAGAGGAAGTAGAGATGGATCTTTAAGCCAGGTGAGTCAGACAGACAGCAAAACAGACAGCCAGACAGACAGCACAACAGACCGACAGACAGCACAACAGACAAACAGACAGACAACACAATAGACAGCCAGACAGACAGACAGCACAACAGCCAGAGAGACAGCACAACAGCCAGACAGCACAACAGCCAGACAGCACAACAGACCGACAGTACAACAGACAGACTGACAGCCAGACAGACTGCACAACAAACTGACAGACAGCACAGCAGACAGACAGACAGCACAACAGACAGACAGCACAACAGACAGACAGCACAACAGACAGACAGCACAACAAACAGACAGCACAACAAACAGACAGCACAGCAGACAGACAGCACAACAAACAGACAGCACAACAGACCGACAGTACAACAGACAGACTGACAGCCAGACAGACTGCACAACAAACTGACAGACAGCACAGCAGACAGACAGACAGCACAACAGACAGACAGCACAACAAACAGACAGCACAACAAACAGACAGCACAACAGACAGACAGCACAACAAACAGACAGCACAGCAGACAGACAGACAAACGGACAGATATGTTTTAAAGGCATAGCTATTAAATTAATACTATTATCAGAATGTTTGTTTTAAAAGTGATTTTATGGCATTGAAATAGGATGAAACTCCGTATGTTATACAATTTTAGTTTGTGAATGTTCTTCAATTTTAATTTGTGAATGGTTCTTCAATATGATTATTCTATCAATGTCATTTTGGTGCCAATCTCATCTGTAGTATTATTTATTGTACTTAATCAATTAACTGTTTCTGTTTTTGAGGATATTTCATCATGCTAATCTGATGATGCCATTTTTACTTTTAAACATTCGCCCTTTAATGTCCTCATATATACTGTATATACAATGTACTATTAGATGTTTATAATTAACTTGCTTTAGAATTTAGTCCATTTGACTAGAACCCCCCCCCCCCCACCCCCACCCCCCACCCAAAAAAAACCCCCCTGAAAATAAAGGGACTGTTACCCTAGCTTTTAAAATATCTAACAAACAAATACCTATTAGTTTTAGATGTTATTTTGTTTTATGGTTAAAATAAAAAAAAATGCATTTCTTTATTTGTAGGAGTTTTTCACCAGTTTGAGCAAGGTCAAGCAGATTCACAATGACTGTAAAGTACTGTTAAGGACAAACCAACAGACTGCAGGGTTTGTTCTTCATGCACATTAACTTTGTTACATTTGTACAGTATACATGTAGGTAAAGTATATATTTGACAGACTGTCAGATTTACAGAACTTATAATAGCACCCATTTTGTCAAGGTAATGCATAAGATTACTAACAGATTGTTAACTTAAAGCCTTTAAAGTTTGTTAATAAAGTACTATAATTTGTAGGAGTCTCTCTGTTCTTTGTTCACCGCTGAATCCTAACTCCAGTCCAGTGTGGTCTGCCAAGCTTCACTTAATTTTTGAAGGAGTATACTAAAAGTATACAATTCATTGTATTACATATTATACCTATTATGCTGCAGCTGCATTATGAATTCAACAATTTGATGTAGATGATATCAATGTTGCAGCATAAGGAATTGGGGTGGGGGTGTACATGTTATGATGTGTATGAGGTAGAACATGATAGGTTAAGATGTGTGTACATTACTCTCACAAGTCCTAGTGATTTAAGGATTTTGTTAGATTGTATTAATGATTGATCATGTTTGGAGTCATGTTGTTGGAAGTCCTAAATTTCTATGTTTAACTTTGTAGACTAGAGATAATGGAAGCTATGGCCCTTCACCAGGAATCAGCGTATGAAAGATTATACAGGTGGACACAAAGTAAGCCTCAATATTACATACAGGGGTTGTACAGGTGGACACAAAGTAAGTCTCAATATTACATACAGGGGTTGTATAGGTGAACACAAAAGTTAGTCTCTATGTCATATACAGAAATTGTACCAGTGGACACAAAAGTAAGCATCAATATTACATACAGAAATTACACAGGTGAACAAAAAGTAAGTCTCAATATTACATACAGGGGTTGTATAGGTGAACACAAAAGTAAGCCTCAATATTACATACAGAGGTTGTACAGGTGGACACAAAGTAAGTCTCAATATTACATACAGAGATTGTACAGGTGGACACAAAGTAAGTCTCAATATTACATACAGAAGTTGTACAGGTGGACACAAAGTATTTTTTTGTTTATAGCCGCCTGAGTAATTTTTCAGCTATCCGGCGGCTGTCACCATTACCGGTGACAGGGCTGCAAATTTAGGCCTATGCTCGGCACTCAGGGCCTTTGAGCAGGGAGGGATCTTTATCGTGCCACACCTACTGCGACACGGGACCTCGGTTTATACGGTCTCATCCGAAAGACCGGCACCCACGTCCCACAGTGGGATTCAAACCCCCGACTCAAGGATCATCAGATCTTTGAGCCCGACGCTCTAACCACTGCGCCACGCGGGCGGCCGACACAAAGTAAGCCTCAATATTACATACAGGGGTTGTATAGGTGAACACAAAAGTAAGCCTCAATATTACATACAGAGGTTGTACAGGTGGACACAAAGTAAGCCTCAATATTACATACAGAGGTTGTACAGGTGGACACAAAAGTAAGCCTCAATATTACCTACAGAGATTGTACAGGTGAACACAAAAGTAAGTCTCAATATTACATACAGAAATTACACAGGTGAACAAAAAGTAAGTCTCAATATTACATACAGAGATTGTACAGGTGAACACTAAAGTAAGCCACAATATTACATACAGAGGTTGTACAGGCGGATACAAAGTAAGCCTCAATATAACATACAGAGGTTGTACAGGTGGACACAAAAGTTAGTCTCTATGTCACATACAGAGATTGTACAGGTGAACACAAAAGTAAGTCTCAATATTACATACAGAAATTACACAGGTGAACAAAAAGTAAGTCTCAATATTACATACAGGGGTTGTATAGGTGAACACAAAAGTAAGCCTCAATATTACATACAGAGGTTGTACAGGTGGACACAAAGTAAGCCTCAATATTACATACAGAGGTTGTACAGGTGGACACAAAAGTAAGCCTCAATATTACCTACAGAGATTGTACAGGTGAACACAAAAGTAAGTCTCAATATTACATACAGAAATTACACAGGTGAACAAAAAGTAAGTCTCAATATTACATACAGAGATTGTACAGGTGAACACAAAAGTAAGCCACAATATTACATACAGAGGTTGTACAGGCGGATACAAAGTAAGCCTCAATATAACATACAGAGGTTGTACAGGTGGACACAAAAGTTAGTCTCTATGTCACATACAGAGATTGTACAGGTGGACCCAAATAAATCTCCATGGTACATACAGAGAAATATTTCTCTTCTCTTTGTTCTTATAACCACATTCACCCTGCAAGTGTTGTCACTACTTCATAATATGTGCTGTTATTCGATCTCCAGTTTCTCAGTCTGGCTTTATTCTTATCTGCCTGTCAGGGTTTTCGTACAATTTACACTGAAACATCAGTAGATTACACATCTCTTTGTAGTTGATATTGGACTTGTGATTTACCACTCTCTGATATTTTAGATGAATGCAGAACCTTGACTGGAGATTCTCCTGACATTTCTGCTATGTTGTGTCAGAGTATGGAGGCACTGCAGGACAGACCAGTCTTGTTTCGGTAAGTAAAGAAAACCATATTCTCCAGTGGTTAGCAGCTAGGGCTGATGATCAGTACTTGGAGCTGTGACTTAATTGACTTACTTCCTTCTCTCTGTGTGGAGAATAGGGCCGTAAATAATTCCTCTCCATTCTGTCCTTCGTTCTGCCTCCCTGCTTGTTTCTGTCCAGGTCTTAAATCCAATTTTATTTCTCCCTGATCTTTATAGGCTTTCGCAAATATCCACATTTCACTTATAAATGAATAGCTACATTTCATCAATGAATTGGGAATGTTCATGATGGATTAATATAAGTTAATATATTATATAAATTTAGAAGTATGTTTTTATTTTGATTTATCATATTAAAAACTATCATGCAAATGTACATGTTTTAACTTCTGGATCCACCCCATAAAATTAGTGGCCATGTGCTCAAGGTTTAAAGGGCTTGTGTTTAACTTTTATTTGTTCTTGTGACTGAGTAGTATTCAAGTCATTTTACCAGGGATTTGTCTCGTTATTACACCTTTTCTGTCGTGTTATTACGCGTTTTTACACTATTTTGCCTTTCTATTGTGTTACTGTGCTTTTTGGTGCTATTTGGCAGTTCTTTCTTGTTATTACACCATTCTTTTACCTTTGGATTCGCATTATAAACATATATAATTTTTTTTTATTGAAATGATCTTAGTGACTTAGTTGACTTATTTCATTCTCTCCATGTGGAGAATAGGGCCATAAATAATTCCTCTCCATTCTGTCTTTCTTTCTGCCTCCCTACTTGTTTCTATCCAGGTCTTAAATCCAATTTCATTTCTCTCTCTCAATAGTTCACCTCTATGTTTCCCTCACTGTCTCGTTTCGTACCTTTTGAGTCCAGTATATCCACAGGTTCCTCTTTAGGCTCTTGTGAAGGACCGTATTCAGGACTTGCTCATCACCCTTTGTCATTTTCCATGTTTCGCTGCCATAGAGTAGAACTGATATCACATTAGGATTGAACAATCTTATCTTTGTTTTCTTTCCTATCTGGGAGTTTTCCAGATGATTGTCTGTTTGTTGTAGGTGGATCTTGCTCAAAAAAAAAAAAAAGGAAAGAAAAAAAAATTGGGTTGGGTGTTGTAAATAGTAAATATGGTTATTTGTGCTATCAACACATTTTTTAGCAATTTTTGTGCATCAATTTCATTTGCAAAAATGCGTACAGTTTTCATGAAAATAGGAAAATAGAAGCCACTTATTTCATTTACATGTACCAACAGATTTGATTCACAGTCTACATTTTGATACTCATTCGAGAATAAAATCAACAATGACTCAATTCTACTGCACAAAAAAATAGATAAATAACACCTGATTTATTGTATGTAAAATTAAGTAGAAAGGAAACATGCATAGAAATCTGTCAATTTTAAAACAAAATGTAATTTTTGTAGTGGAATTCAGCACGTAACTAATACATTTGATGCATTACTCCATTCTGAATGCTTAATGTTGAACTTGTTCATAATGCTTGTGACTACTTGTTGAGCATGGTACGCGGTTGAAGGGATATACTCTACTTTAGATGGATTATTTTTGCCCATTGCATGTTATCCTCACCCATACACATTGTAAAATATCTTCACTAACGGTTTAGGTCATCCTAAAGGTGTTCTACAATGCTTTAATGTTATGAATGAATTTATGTTCACCTGTTCTGAGGGTAGATCATTTACGGTAAGGGAAAAATTAAAGGAATATGAAATGAGACCAGGATGTTTTTTATTTTTTTTTTGTATACATTTCTTTAGTGGAGATAGAGTGCAGAGTTGAAAAAAATCTTCTCAGTAGAAGCTACCAAAGAAAAAGAAATCCAAGTTTACAAGCTTCAGTTTGAAATAACAGCTTATGTTTGTTCAAAACATAAGCCAAGGGCAAAGGCAAGACCAGAAAAGAGTTTTAAAAGTTTTCACTGTATAGCAATGCATAGGAAATTCTTTAAAAATCTTCTTTGCAAGAAGTACAAAGGTTCATCTTGTCAAATTGATACATATATGCAGGCATCTCTGTGTATTAATCATGCATCTGGTTGTACATAGGCTTATTCCAATATATTCATTTAAAGAAAAAAATCCTGAAGAATCACAAAGCTTGAGAATGTTGGATTAGTAAAACAAAAACAGCTTGAGAGCTCTGTGTGGGATCACTTGATGGGTTTTAAAGTTTTACATAAGAATATACATGTTGAATAAGCAACTTGGAAAACCTTCTGAAGAATAACAAGGTTGCGGTATGTAAATTTCATATTCACTTTAGGATTTATGTTGCCATGCTAACACTCCCTGAGGGCAGTGTGGATACATGTATCCATAATGTGTATATTAGAAAATTCTTTTTTTTTCAAAATCTTCTTTGAAAACATCACAGGGATATGTTATGTTAATTTGATAACTAAATGCAAGCTTCCCCATATAGTGAAAATTCACATTAGGTGAGTCATGGTCCCCCTGATTAATTTGTACTTGTAATCTAGAGTTGAGCAGCACCTTTTGATTATAGAATGCAATTCTAATTGTAGTTATTCACTGGATGAATATGGAACAGCAAGACGCACAGCTGTGGTAAGGGGACTTATTGACGCCCTCACAAGAGGTGGTAAGTATAATCTTAAACGTGTTCCATGGAGGATAATTCAAACAAATTCAAATGTTTTTACAGAGGAAGACTGATTTCAATAAATTGATTTACAACTCATTAACTGATTGATTGTTTATTGTCTTCCACCACACTCAACAATTTTTCAACTCATTAAAAACCAGCATCTATTTAGTAAGCCTTTAGAGTTAACTATTCTGCCCTTGACAAATATTAAATATATTTAATAAAGAATTTTTCATCAAATGTTTTGACCAAAAATCCAAACCTTATATACAAGTTTTCCTGTATATTGAACATTCAAGTTTGTTCAAACCATGAGATCTGGTCCCAGGGTGATGCCACAGTTTGGATTCAATATATTAATTACAAATATGTTAATAGGTTTATGTAGGAAGTTTTTCATTGGAATGTACTGCAAAATTCTTCATCAGTTCATAACAAACCTTATAAACCGAGGTCCCGTGCCGCAGTAGGTGTGGCACGATAAAGATCCCTCCCTGCTCAAAGGCCCTGAGTGCCGAGCATAGGCCTAAATTTGCAGCCCTGTCACCGGTAATGGTGACAGCCGCCGGATAGCTGAAAAATTGCTCAGGCGGCTATAAACAAACAAACAAATATAACAAACCTACAATGTCAAATTGACATGAAAGAGTCCTCATGTAGTTTGGATAATTCTACATTGATTACACCATGCTCTTTGTGGCAGGCTGGGACTATAGTTGTGATTTTTTTGTATGTTGATGAATGCATCTACTCAGGTGAGTGATGTGGCCCATAGTCCTCTTGTTATTGACATGTAAACTTTTAAAAGAATGTTTCCTCTGGATGAAATATGAATCATAGTAGATCCATTATGTAGGTAAAAAATAAATCAGTACTTTTATCTTATCTTTTTAGGGCCAGGTGGTACGCCACGGCCAATTGAGCTACATTCCCATGATCCTTTGCGTTATGTTGGAGACATGTTAGCATGGTTACATCAAGCAGCTGCTTCAGAGAAGGAGTATGTGCAGTCATTGATTAAAAAATGCACAGGTAATGACCTATTTTTTCACTTAAATTCAGTGAGTATACATTTTTCAGGTATTGAATACCAGGAATCTATAATACTATCAGACATGCTTTCAGAGTAAATTAATGCTCTTCTCTACTGTATGTAAAAAAACCCAGTAAATTATGATAAGAACTGGTCCATAGTTCATTATCTGTGATCTCTGTGTACCTTTAGATGTTTATATTACTGTTGACAATTCCCAGCAACCCCAAATTATCATGCTGATTTTTGTGCCACATCCAGGACTAATGCATTTAAGCATCCACTCTACTCCATGCCTACACCACACATATACATGGATATTTTCTCCAATAGACACTTTACATTCATCAGAAAATATAGGATTACATCTTTTCATAATCGTGGCTGACATTTGGCTGAGCTGGATATAAGGACTGATCCCTCCACCTTCATCCCAGCGGAGCTTAATCTTTTCACAGCCACCTCTAAAATTGGATTAAATTCTCTAAAATAGTTAAATCCTTGGGTAATTTCTGTTAAAGGTTAGACATGATGTGTTTTAACCAACCTTAAAACTGATCATTAATCTTGAATGTCAAGTTTCTTTCTTCCTGTTCTCTGCTTGTTCTCCATGGAACTCCTCTCCATATGCCACTTAATTATAGCACACACTGTACACTTAATTATAGCACACACTGTACACTTAATTATAGCACACACTGTACACTTAATTATAGCTCATACTGTACACTTAATTATGGCACACAATGTACACTTAATTATAGCTCACACTGTACACTTAATTATAGCACACACTGTACACTTAATTATAGAACACACTGTACACTTAATTATAGCACACACTGTACACTTAATTATAGCACATACTGTACACTTAATTATAGCACACACTGTACACTTAATTATATCACACATTGTACACTTAATTATAGCACACACTGTACACTTACGCTTAATTATAGCACACACTGTACACTTAATTATAGCTCACACTGTACACTTAATTATAGCACACACTGTACACTTAATTATAACACACACTGTACACTTAATTACAGCTCACACTGTACACTTAATTATAGCACACACTGTACACTTAATTACAGCTCACACTGTACACTTAATTATAACACACACTGTACACTTAATTACAGCTCACACTGTACACTTAATTATAGCACACACTGTACACTTAATTATAGCACACACTGTACACTTAATTATAGCTCACACTGTACACTTAATTATAGCACACACTGTACACTTAATTATAGCACACACTGTACACTTAATTATAGCACACACTGTACACTTAATTATAGCACACACTGTACACTTAATTATAGCACACACTGTACACTTAATTATAGCACACACTGTACACTTAATTATAGCTCACACTGTACACTTAATTATAGCACACACTGTACACTTAATTATATCACACACTGTACACTTAATTATAGCACACACTGTACACTTAATTATAGCACACACTGTACACTGTACACTTAATTATAGCACACACTGTACACTTACTCTTAATTATAGCACACACTGTACACTTAATTATAGCTCACACTGTACACTTAATTATAGCACACACTGTACACTTAATTATAGCACACACTGTACACTTAATTATAGCTCACACTGTACACTTAATTATAGCACACACTGTACACTTAATTATAGCACACACTGTACACTTAATTATAGCACACACTGTACACTTAATTATATCACACACTGTACACTTAATTATAGCACACACTGTACACTTAATTATAGCACACACTGTACACTGTACACTTAATTATAGCACACACTGTACACTTACACTTAATTATATCACACACTGTACACTTAATTATAGCTCACACTGTACACTTAATTATAGCACACACTGTACACTTAATTATAGCACACACTGTACACTTAATTATAGCTCACACTGTACACTTAATTATAGCACACACTGTACACTTAATTATATCACACACTGTACACTTAATTATAGCACACACTGTACACTTAATTATAGCACACACTGTACACTGTACACTTAATTATAGCACACACTGTACACTTACACTTAATTATAGCACACACTGTACACTTAATTATAGCACACACTATACACTTAATTATAGCACACACTGTACACTTAATTAATTATAGCACACACTGTACACTTAATTATATCACACACTGTACACTTAATTATAGCACACACTGTACACTTAATTATAGCACATACTGTACACTTAATTATAGCACACACTGTACACTTAATTATATCACACATTGTACACTTAATTATAGCACACACTGTACACTTAATTATAGCACACACTGTACACTTAATTATAGCTCACACTGTACACTTAATTATATCACACACTGTACACTTAATTATAGCTCACACTGTACACTTAATTATAGCTCACACTGTACACTTAATTATAGCACACACTGTACACTTAATTATAGCACACACTGTACACTGTACACTTAATTATAGCACACACTGTACACTTACACTTAATTATAGCACACACTGTACACTTAATTATAGCACACACTATACACTTAATTATAGCACACACTGTACACTTAATTATAGCACACACTGTACACTTAATTATAGCACACACTGTACACTTAATTATATCACACACTGTACACTTAATTATAGCACACACTGTACACTTAATTATAGCACACACTGTACACTTACACTTAATTATGTCACACACTGTACACTTAATTATAGCACACACTGTACACTTAATTATAGCACACACTGTACACTTAATTATATCACATACTGTACACTTAATTATAGCACACACTGTACACTTAATTATAGCACACACTGTACACTTAATGATATCACACACTGTACACTTAATTATAGCACACACTGTACACTTAATTATAGCACACACTGTACACTTACACTTAATTATGTCACACACTGTACACTTAATTATAGCACACACTGTACACTTAATTATAGCACACACTGTACACTTAATTATATCACACACTGTACACTTAATTATAGCACACACTGTACATTTAATTATAGCTCACACTGTACACTTAATTATAGCACACACTCTACACTTAATTATAACTCACACTGTACACTTAATTATAGCACACACTGTACACTTAATGATAGCTCATACTGTACACTTAATTATAGCACACACTGTACACTTAATTATAGCACACACTGTACACTTAATTATAGCTCACACTGTACACTTAATTATAGCACACAATGTACACTTAATTATAGCTCACACTGTACACTTAATTATAGCTCACACTGTACACTTAATTATAACACACTTGTACACCCCTAGCAATATCAGACTGTATTATTCCCCTCTGAAAGCTATATACACATGTCCCAAGTATAAGACAAATTTTACTCAGTTCACTTCATATTTCATGACATCACAATATAAATAAGTCACAGCGTACATGTCTCTAGTTGTATTGCGAGGAAAATGTCAAAATGTGTTGTTGTTATTTGCTATCACTATCAAATGTTCAAGCTGTATATTTGTAAACAGTGGTTTAAGCATTCGCTTCATAACTGGGAGGTCGAGAGTTTGAGCCCCGCTCGTGCCATGGCCGCATCAAACCTAAGATATAAATATAGGTTGTTATTGCTCCTTCGCCAAACACTCGGCACTTAGAAGTGAGAATCACGGGTCTTTCAGATGTGACCTCAAAAACGGAGGTCCCGTATCACAGTAGACGTTGGCACATTAAAGAACCCTCACTGCTATGGCTCCGAGCACTAAACATAGGTCTAAATTTGTAGTACTTCACCTACAGTTGGTGACGTCTCAATATGAGTGAAAAAATTCTCAATGGGACACAAAACAAACAAACAATATATGTGAAAATCTACATGCCAAATGCTTTGCAAATGATTTTTTCACAGTTTTTCTGTGATAATATATAAATCTATCATATCTATAGTTAGTATGCACTACGATATTTTTTGTATTTAATCATGATCTTGAAATCAACCCCATATGTGAAATTAGTTGATTGAGAGAGTTGATATTGCAATCTTAAATGCTATGGTTCAGGTGAAAAATGACTATATTTTCTTTAGAATAAGGCATATCCTAGAAGGTAACTAGTTGCAGATATAGAATTTTGATATGGAAGATTGGATTTTTTGCCTTGTTTAAGTAATATTTGATGATGAATATGGAAATTACCCTATATTTTGATAAAGATTATGGAAATTGTTAAGAACAAGAGGATATTCAATCGGTCTGGGGTACTTTTTAAAATTATTTTATCAATATCAATATATCAAGCCCAAACTCTAAGTGATCTGAGTGCGTCTTCCATCTGTATTAAGGCAATAAACAACAGTTTACTGACAGTCTGTAGGATAAAAATAGCTATATGTCACTTGCATGATGGCATCATGATTCAGCGAGGGGTTTCCCTTTGTGGCATGATATTTGTTTACGTAATGGCAAACGATTATTAGTAAAATGTGCGATGCATGGAAGAATTTTTCTTCCGTTTGAATATGCCATTATTAATTTTTAATTTTACCTTGGACACCTTACCTCCACTGTGTAGGATTCTCCGTTTTAAGTTTGGTGATAAAACTATAGGCTTCCTCATTCTCTGTTTACATACAAAATGACATATTTCATTCTGTCACACGGAATTTTGTGTCATATTTAATTATGACATATGATTTATAATTGTACCCATTCTTGTGGTCTTTTGATGTATACATGCATTCTGAGAGGAATAAGAGGTGAATAAAAGAGTTGAGAAATTTCTTAAGCTGATATTTAGAGGCCATTCTGTGTATAGTATTATATTCCATTGCTGTATGTCTCATGAATGAATACATCATTGTACACTCAAGAAAAGCAGATCTCACAAAATAAACCTTATCTACATTACCTTGAATTCAACTCTGTTCTATAAAACAACAAGGAGAAAATTCAAAGTTGATGTAGCATGTACTTGATATTTAAAACCATAATTATACTGGCTGTAATGATTTACAACAAAGGATGTTTCAATTTTTTTTATCATATTTAATGGTGAAATTAATATGCTATGGTGATTTAGAGTGAAACATAAAGGAGTAGAAACATATTTCCCATGGGCACCAAAATATTTCTGTGATGAAATTGTCTTACAGCTACCACAGAACAGATTCAAGATATTCTTGGTCACATTTCGGAAGGTGTCTGCAGGCCATTCAAGGTAATCCATAAAATCCTAGTGCTTCATGCTTTAAGCATTATTTATAATTAATTTGTTCTGAAGGTTTAAAGAGGTTTGCACCCGAGTTCTGCAGTAACGTCAGTCTTTTGGGGGGGAAGTATATTTTTGATCTCTACATTGAAGGAGAATTATGAAATATACAAGAAAAACTGGGGTCATAATGCTTTTTATTGAGGTATGTTGTGTTAAACTTGACCTTTTTTGCACTTAAAATTTACACACAGTTTATTCAGATAAACTTGATTTGTGAACACAGCATAAGCAATACAAATTAATCATTATATCAAATATACACACACTGATGTCTTCTAACAATACAGATATAAAAGAGTTTAATTCTAGTAGATTAGGAATAAATAATGACCTTTTGGACTTAATATGTGGAAAATTTCATCAAATGGAATTTGATAGTTTGAAAGAACATATCAGGAGTATTGTCAATTTTTTTTTAATTGCACATAAAACACATAGTCTCCTTAAAAGTGGGGGTTATTGATCAAATTTTTGAATTATTAGCCAAAATGCTGAATTTTTTTGTACAAAATTTTGTGCATAACAATTTAGATGTTTTTAAGAATCGGCGTTCAGTTTACAAAAATGTACCAATATTAATTTTAATGAAGTGAGACACTTTAGTGTATATTTGTTGAATCAAGACACTTTGATGAAATGAAACACTTTCGTCTAGTATGTATATTTGATGAAATGAGACATTATAGTGTATATTTGATGAAGTAAAACACTTTAATAGTGTATATTTGATGAAGTAAAGCACTTTAATAGTGTATATTTGTTGAATCAAGACACTTTAGTGTATATTTGTTGAATCAAGACACTTTAGTGTATATTTGATGAAGTGAGACACTATAGTGTATATTTGTTGAATCAAGACACTTTAGTGTATATTTGTTGAATCAAGACACTATAGTGTATATTTGTTGAATCAAGACACTTTAGTGTATATTTGTTGAATCAAGACACTTTAGTGTATATTTGTTGAATCAAGACACTTTAGTGTATATTTGTTGAATCAAGACACTATAGTGTATGTTTGATGAAGTGAGACACTTTAGTGTATATTTGTTGAAGTGAGACACTATAGTGTATATTCTTGGTACACTTTTTACAGGTGAGGGTAGAACAAGTTTTGGTGTCAGAACAGGATGCAGTCACTTTGTACAAGCTGAACAACCTCCTCAAGTTCTACCACAACACCATAGGGTATGTTGACACTTCGCTAAAATACATAAATGAAAAATATATCATGTAGAAAACACATCTGCACATTTTCAAAATTTACAGAAAGTTTTACATTTTCCACATAAATTGAAAAATTCTTTTTATTGCTTTGCACATTCAACAGAAGTTAGCTAACTGAAAAAAAATAAAATCCCATCCCTGCACCATGCTTTTACCTGTCATTCACAGTAGAATATACTCCTCCCCTCTCCTCCCTATTCTTCAGCTGTCCAGGCCAAATGCTCAACTTTTGTTCTCAATCTTTTTGTAAGTCTCTACATGTATGTCTATCTAACATGAATTTTTCACACTTTCTTCTTCACTAGAACTACTGTGTCAATTTCAACCAAACTAGGCATGCTGGGTAAGACAAGTCTGTTCAAATGGGGGACCACACTGCCTCACATGGATCCACTGTGCCAAAACTTAAATGAAAACTTTTTTATTATACACATATAATGAAGGTCATTAATTTGTTCATATTCATTTGGGAATTATAGTTTTCTTTACATAGTATTATCTATAGACCTACTTCTCAATACATACCTAATTATTAATAACTACAAGGCTACAATTTGTTATTGTCAATAGTTCAGATTCAAATTATTCAAACCATGACTGGGGATTAGGATAGGGCCACAGAAGAGGCTCAGAATGTTAACATAGGAAAGCCCTTAAGAATGGGGCAGAATTAATATAAGGCTTCAAAGTTTTAGAATATGAATACATAGTGAAAATTGTACTCATCTTGAAGGGTAGATTCAAAATAATTCACACCATGGTCCCAGGAACCGGAGTGGGGGCATAGTTTAGAAATTGCAACTGATCAGCTGTGTGATATGGTCAGGTACTTCTGAATTCCATGCATCTGGAACAAAGAACAATATTTTGTTACAGTTTTTAAGATTTCATGTTTATAGTTAATGCACCACTTGGTTAGGGAACCTGCTTCATAACCTTGAGGCCTGGGTTTGATTTTGGATCCCAGCCCGGCATCAAACCTAAAACATTTCAAATAGGTAGTGACTGTTCCTTCATCAAGTGCCCAGCATTAGAAGTGGAAGTCATGATTCTTTCATGTATGCCCTTAAAAGCAGAGTTCCTGTGTCTCAGTGGCCATAGGCACAAAAAAGAAAAACCCCTCACTGCTATGGCCTTGAGCACAATACATGGATCAAAATTTATGGCACTTCACTTAGAGCTCTTGATGTCTTTACATGAGCACAGTATTCTGAAATGGGATGTAACGTGACAATATATGTACAAACAAATAGACATGCTGATATGCATTGTGTTGATGTAGTATTACCCTTGTAATTGTTTTGTCTCTATCTATTAGTTTGTGATTATATGTAATATTATTAATTATTGCTTGATTATGACATATCATTAATTACATTCAACATTTAGAGGTCATAGGTAAGTATTATGGGCACGAAAGTTTTCAATGATAACTTGCTTGTAGTCATTTTCTCTAAACAATGTATATGACCTGCACTGCTCATCATAATGAGGATTACAGCAGCCGAGGTCATATACACTTGGGTACCAAAGATGGCTTATTTTGTTTTGTTATACATTTGTAGCATTCTATGGGAATTTACTGGGTTTTCAAAATCTCCAATCAGTTGTTGTGTATGAAATCTCCTCTATAGATCTTCAAGGATAATTTTATATCTTTTTTTTTTCCATTCTCATTTTCGAGATTATATTTTGTAATATACAAAAAGTAAATACTATTTCAGCATATCTTTTTGATAGAATGCACAATTTTTTTTAGATACATTGTATTTCTCTGTAATTGAAGTACTTATCATATACATATATTTACAAGTGACTGGCATAAATACTGCTACTAATAAATAGTTATTTTTGATAACAGCCTTTTATATAAGTTAAGGTAACCTATTGTGATCCGTTGTCTCTGTCAGTGTCTGTTGACCATCATTAATTGACATTTGAACATTTTCAACTTTTTCTCGGATACTACCGAGTTAATGTAAGTTCACTTTGCCTTTTTGTGGTCAGACAGTGTGTTGATATTCTGGATGGACAGAGGTTATTAGCAGAGTGCTCCATGTTGTATACATGTATTTGTATTGGAGAGAAACTAGAAGTTCATAATTAGGACAACATTTGCATACAATAAACAGTATATCACAATGATGGTCAGTTACGCAAGGTTCTGGTCACTAGTACATGTGAAATAAATGTTTAAAACATTTCTAGAGATAACAATGGGCCATACCATTTTAATGACAAGGTATTAAATGTCCACTAAAGGTTCATACTTGACATAGTGATTGAATATGTCAAACCCTGAACCAAGTTCAAGGTCACTGGTAAAATTTTACAATGTCACTTTTGAAAAAAGACAGCAAGATGTATTCAATGCAGCATTGATGAAATCTTTTTTTTTTTTTTTCATGTAATACTCAGGTTAGCGTTAAGGCTTAGTGGCTTCTTGCTGAAAATGCTCTTCAAACATAAACATATAAGAAAAATTCACTCATAACTTATATATTTTTTTTTACATGTAAGTAAATTATTAAAATATCACAGAAGGAGATGCTTTGTCATAAATTTTACTTTTAAAAGATGTGAATTTAAACAAAATTGAGAGCTATAAAATATATATTACTTTGTAAAGTCTGTCTACTGAATGATATTATGAGATATATAACCAAAGTTTCATCACTTCATACATTGAAGTCAAGCATTAAAAGTAACAATTTTACTCATGGTTGTAAGTGCATGTGATTTTAAGCAATCAGGAACTCGTGGAGCATTGCAACAAATGAGAGTGAAATATATCTGCAGATATTTGATATATTTATTCATATATTGTGTAATTGTGTGTAATTCTTACATGTGTTTAGTGCATGGCATTGACATTTTATACACAGACAAATACTGTGTAAGGAAGCCGCCTTGCTGACCACCATTACTGAAATCCAAGACCTTAGTCACAGGATGTTCTTCAACAGTCTCAACTGCCATGCTAACAAACTATTAGATAAGGTACTAAATTGACTTTTTGATAACAGTCATTTTATTTTGGATATTGCTCATGCATTGTATTCATGAAAAATAGGGGAAATTACAGTATAGTAGGTAGTGTATTACCTTTAATGTAATAAAACATTGTATAACAATTGATTTACTGTCAGTTACCTATAAAATTTAATTTTAATTAAATTTAATGTTAAAAAATTGTTTAAAAAACTTGATTTTGAGTGACCAGAATGGTTAAAATTAATTCTGTTAATAAGGTTGACCTTTGTTACAATATTTTGTAAGATTTACAACATTTGCAGGTGGAATTACCCCCTGCTGATCTTTCAACCCCAGCAGCTCTTGGTCAAACCATGCAGCTCTTGAAGGATGTTCTGGCCTGTCATGACGCCTCTGTTGTAGCAATAGATGACAAGAAGCAGGATTTTAAACAGGTGTGGAAAGTGTTTTTGTGAGATGACTTACAAACACATGAAATATGTACGTGTATGGATGCCATGATTATTGGACCATGAAAAACAAAATTTGATTTTGTTCAGTATCAAATTCTGCTCTGTTACTAATGTAAGGGTACACTGCACACCTGTGTAATTATTTGATATAATGCCAGATTGTGAATTCACTAGAAGAAAACAAACACAAGATTGTAGAAATAAAAATTACCCAGTATAACTACACTGAGTCAAAAAAGAAACTTCACATTCTCTTGTCAAGGAACTTAAAACGAACAAGAGATAATAGGATGGTGCCAGTGATTTTATTTCATTGCTGAGATGTGTGTGATGTAATCAATACACTGACAGTGCCACAGATCTGTTCAGTTAGGCTACACGCCGTTCCAAAACATTTGTACACAGAATGTCAAGTCACAAGAATGAAACGTCGAAATGTCTCAGTTCAATATTGAGTATGGCCGCCTCGCGCATTCACCACAGCCATGCACCGTCTCCTCATCGACTGCCTGATGTTTGTGAACACATGGTTGGGGATTCGGCGCCATTGATCTTGCAAGGCAGCGCCAAGTTCCTGCAAATTCTGCGGTTGGTTCCTAAGTTCACGAAGCCCTCTCCCTAGTGCATCCCAAACGTGCTCGATGGGATTAAGGTCAGGGGACCTCGATGGCCAGTCCATGACGTTGATGCCAGCATTTGAAGGAAATTCCGTGTCAACAACGTGGTGTGCGGCCGTGCATTATCATGCTGGAACTGTAGACCTGGACCATGAGCCGCCATGAAGGGAATGAGTTCAGGGGTGAGTACCTGATCGCGATAAGCAGCAGCTGTGAGGTTTCCATGGATGACCAGAAGTCTGGAACGGTTGTTCCCACAGAAAGCACCCCATGCCATGCAACTTCCGCCCCCGAATCTGTCCACTTCCTGCACACAACACTGGGCATACCGTTCATTAGGTCGTCTCCAGACTCTTAGCCTGCCGTCCGCAAATCTGAGGGTAAACCGCGATTCATCACTAAAGACGACTCGATTCCAGTCTCTCTGGGTCCATTGGAGGTGACGTTGGGCCCACAGCAGACGCTGACGTCGATGAAATGGCGTCAAAATTGGCCCACGAGACGGACATCGAGCATGGAAATTGGCAGACCGCAACCGATTTCGGATGGTCTGTGCGGACAGCCGACCTTGAAACATCTCAGCTCTGGTTCGTGCAGCCGGCAGAAATCGGTTAAGAAGGTGACGTAGGACGATGTTCCGGTCTTCAACTCGTGACGTTACACGTGGACGACCCGACCTTGGGCGATCAGCAGTGGTGCCAGTTTGTTGTAGACGATGTCGCAAGTCATACACAGTACGACGGCTGCATCCCATTGCTGTTGCGATGTCAATAACTGATCGCCCCGCTTGCAACATGCCAACGGCACGTTCACATTGCACATTTGACAATCGCGGCATTTCAAGTACTGTTACAAATGTGGCTTAAAAGTGTTTTTTTAATGTTTGAGGCCATGGCAAACATGTGCAAATGAATCCAACTTCGATGTGGAGTTCATAACATTGAATGCACGTGCAAAACCTGATTTGGCACGAAAGGCATTTACACAAGAAATGGATGGCTATGAGTGGGTTTGGCTAACGGTTTTCCAGAGTCGACAGATAGGGATCCCATGTTGGCTACACAGGTGTATCATCAGGGGGAAAGTATTCAATATTTTACAAAATTAATTTTGTGAAGTTTCTTTTTTGACTCAGTGTATATTAATATGTACCCCTGTGAACAAAACAAAATCCCAGTTATTGAATACTATAGATGTTATGGTGATAATGAAGTGCTAGTAATTATACTGCAATATATGTAGTGTTGCAGTTTTATACCACATTGCCTGGAGAAACTCAGAATAGGATTTACTATCAAATGACTTTGTGAAGACATGAGAAATTATTGACAAAATACATGCATATGACAGAGATTAAATATTAATGCTTGTAATTTTGATTTCATGTTTACAAGTCACATGTCTGAATGTTTCCATGAATACTCATGTTATTGGTAGATTTTATCCTGTATCGTGGACCCCCTTGTGCAGATGTGTTCTGTGTCGGCCAGCAGACTGAACACAGTGGACATGGCTTGCTACATGGTGAACTGTATCTACATCATGCAGACGACACTGTCACTGTATGAGTTCACAGATACCAGACTGGAAATGTTGCAGGCCCAAGTATGTTATCTCCATATTCAGCTTTATGATGTTCAGTCCCTTTATGATAGAGCGGTCATCCGCAGTTTTTAAATCATGCTTCTTTGTGTATTTATTCTTTGCGCAGTGATTATGCGATAGTAAATCTATTCGCCTTTCAAAATAAAGCCAAACTGGTGTAAAAATTCATGGATTATAAACGATGGTCTTGAAACAGGATTGTGGACCATCCATAATTGATATATTTTAAAAAAAAAAGTTTAAAGGGGAAATTCTTTTTATTTTGAAAATTACTTTGTAATAAAACTGTTGGGATAAGGGGGAGGAGTGGTTTATATTAAAAACTAGACTAGTTTTGTTTCTTTTTTAAAGGATGGGATATCAGATTATTGTATGTAATAGATAAATTATTGATGTTATATGTTTGTCTTTTCTATTAAAGGTGGATGCTCAATTAGACACCCTCGTTAATGAGCAGGCAGCTGTTGTCCTGAATCGAGTGGGGCTTGCAGAAGCATACAGGACTGTACAGTCCTACCAACCTAAACAGGTATCTTCATGTATACATACATAGACTGATATACATGCATAGCTTTTCATTGTAAACAGGTATCTTCATGTATACATACATAGACTGATATACATGCATAGCTTTTCATTGTTACATGTTGCACAAACAATTTCAAAACAGAACTAATAATATATATGTCAATTGAATTATGACACAGGAACATGTATACATCTACATGTACAATTCTCCATTTGGAAAAATACACATAGAAGATGGAGCAATATCTTTTTTAGAGCATAGAAGCATCTCACTAAAATACCAGTTAGTTAGGAGGATTACAGCCGTTGAAAACAATAGAGGAAATTAAAGAATTATACAATGTGTACATAACAGAAAGGAAGAGCTTTTATCACTGTTTTCAATGAGATTAGTCTGTATCTCGTACCCTCACTGTTTTCAATGAGATTAGTCTGTATCTCATACCCTCACTGTTTTCAATGAAATTTGTATCTCATACCTTCACTGTTTTCACTTAGATTAGTCTGTATCTCGTACCCTCACTGTTTTCAATGATATTAGTCTGTATCTCGTACCCTCACTGTTTTCACTTAGATTAGTCTGTATCTCATACCCTCACTGTTTTCAATGAAATTTGTATCTCATACCTTCACTGTTTTCACTTAGATTAGTCTGTATCTCGTACCCTCACTGTTTTCAATGAGATTAGTCTGTATCTCATACCCTCACTGTTTTCAATGAAAGACTCATACCTTCACTGTTTTCACTTAGATTAGTCTGTATCTCGTACCCTCACTGTTTTCAATGATATTAGTCTGTATCTCGTACCCTCACTGTTTTCAATGAGATTAGTCTGTATCTCGTATCTTCACTGTTTTCAATGAAATCTGTATCTTGTACCTTCTCTGTTTTCAATGAGATTAGTCTGTATCTCATACCCTCACTGTTTTCATTGAGATTAGTCTGTATCTAATACCTTCACTGTTTTCAATGAGATTAGTCGGTATCTCGTACCTTCACTGTTTTCAATGAGATTAGTCTGTATCTAATACCTTCAGTGTTTGTACCATAGGGTCCTCTCTCATCGCTTCCAGACATGGATGCTGGGACGTTAAAAGCAGCAATGGTAAGATCATGCAGGGTTTTATCTTTGGAAAAAATAAGACAATGGCAATGCTTAAGAGATCATAGTAATCAAGAATTTATTCAAGTTTCCAATTACTAAACTAAGGCAAGTGTAATGAGCATGTTACATGTCCATAAAGATTTTGCTTCGAATGCAAAAAGTACATGCATAATTACACTGACTATTGTTTTATATATATTGTTAAATCTACCCTGACTGAATTAGACCCGACTCTTATTTTGTTGTTTTGTGTTGGGAGTACAGATGCAGTTTGACAGTTTTTTGGCACATCCAGATTCCTTAGTTTTGCCACAATGCAGTCTTATATTGAGTGCTCGCATAAGGTAACTGTCTTTGACTGGAAGAAAGTAGAGATGTTCTTGAATGGAAAATTTTCTGATAATATCATTTTTTAAAGTTATGAGTATGCATGAAATATGTAAATTTAAAAAAATTATCTATTACATCATTGATAGGTAATAAATATATTCTGTTTTAAGATGTATTGTCTGAAATGTTATATATCAGATTGAAAGAAATAGTTTATAAATATGAAGCTTGAAATTACAATATTTTTTTTTCCAGGGAATCAATTAAGAAAAGGTCTATGGAATTAATCAATGAATCATATCGATTGTTATATGATAGCATTAAAAATCCTGCAAATACTTACAAAGAACCACAAGGAATTGTTCCAAGAACACCTGACCAGGTCATGAAGCTGCTGCAATAACAATCAGACTGCAAACTTGTAAACTATTTATTGGTTATATATAATGTAATGCATTGTCATTTTTGATGTTATAAATGAAATATTTTAAAAATAAAAAGTATAAACTGAGGTTTAGTTGTTATTCATATTTCCTGAAGTCAAAGAATTTTTCATATACTTTGCTATAAACTTTGAACTTGTTTTTCTTTTTTGTATTTTATTGTGATATAATTACAAAGGGATCAGACTTAAGTTCTAAAATCTTGGACCGCCCTCTCCCTATATACATAAATAAAGTGTTTCATGATATGCATGATTGTTAATTGACATTACAATATGAGCATACGAGGATATATTCAATAATATACATGAAATCTCATAACATATATATGGTACATTGATGTACATATTACTAGATTATTTGTTAAGTCGATCACTTTGTTTGATAAATCTGTGAATAAGAGAGAAAAGATATTCATTTTCCTTATTACTGAGAGAAGCGTCACCCCCAGTAGGACATGTGTTTTTACTATCTGAAGTTTGTCAATACTAAATATCTTGTTAAATAATCCATGTCTGGCATTTCTGTACTTATCACATGAAATGATAGTCATCCTATGGTAATCCACATGTACATAAAGGGCTATCGATGATACGGCAGCGGAATAAATCTTTATTAAAACTGTATTGATGATGAAGCCATGTATATATAATACTTAAACGTCTTTTTCCACATGAAAATAAGAAGGAGGGGGCTTTTTTATGTTACTAATGCATTTCATAAACTTTGATAAAGATTCGGATTACCTCGTCTCCAAAGGTAAGGAATTCCACTCCTGTTTAACTGTGGGAACAAAGGATTTTTTGTAAGTCTGTACTCTACATTTTGGAGAACTATAGTCTTGGAAATTTCGTGTGTAATAATTTGAGGCACGGGATCTAATAGTTGGGATTATATCTGACAGATAATCAGGACCTAAACTGTGGTTTACTTCACGTAGTGTTTTTAGTCTTGTTTTTCTTCTAATGTATAGTGGTTCCCACCCGGTTTCATAATACAGAGAGTCCTTTGATGCCAGGTATGTTAAGCCAGTAACTATTTTAGCAGCACTTAGTTAAAGTTTTTCCAACTTTTATGCGTCTATTTGACAACACCCTCCCTGTATTTCTGAAGCATATTCGATTGATTGATTATTTATTGATTTCCGCCACACTCAACAATTTTTCAGTTATCTGGTGGCGTCCAGGTTTTGTTGGTGGAGGAGAGAACCCAGATATAATGTACCAGGGTAGAGACCACCGACCTTCCGCAAGTAAACTGGCAAACTTGCTCACATAACGCCGCGGCCGAGATTCGAACACGCGCCGACAGAGGTGAGAGGCTTTGTGATTTTGAGCCCGATGCTCTAACCACTCGAGGCATATTCGAATAAAGGTCAAACAGATGTAGTGTACATTAATGATAAAGTATTTCGGCTAAGTCTAAATTTTAACTTTTTCATTATCCCCAATTTCTGTTTGGCTTTTATCACTATGTGTCAGTATAATAAGACCAACTGAGATCTTGAGCGAAAATTATTCCCAAATGTTTATGACACGTACCAAATTCTATAGGACATTGATGAAAGAAAAGATTATAAGTGTTTGCATTTTTTGGGTTGTGAAGGATATTGCTTTAGTTTTTCGTGGATTAAATTGCATTAACCATTTTTGGGACCAAATTTCTACTTGATGTAGATCATGATTTAAATTGTTTTCTATAGTTTGTGAATTAGTACATGAACTTTGTAAAGAATTGTCATCTGCAAATAATCTACAGAATGATAACATACTAACTGCAATATCATTGACATATATTAAAAATAGCAAAGGTCCTAATACAGATCCTTGAGGAACACCAGCAGTGTGGTTTGGTGCTTGAAAGAACATCTCTGTATAATACTTTTTGAGTTCTGTTGTTAAGGTTACTTTTGAACCAGCTATCAAGATTATCTACTATAACATGATTTCATTTTTTTTTTTTTTTAGATAGGCATTATCACAGGAATATCTCTATGCATTTCTTTATTGATGGGAAAATTTAAGACATTGTTTATACATGGTTCGGGACCACATTTTAAATATGAGATGGCAAAGAGTTATGACCCAATGCATTTATGAAAGGGGGAGGGACAAATATATACTTGTACATATGTATGGGAAAGTTAAATACCGGTATGTGATTAATTTACACAATTAAAATTATTTTACTGAGCAGAATAAAGTTTCAAGATAAATATGAGGATTGAAGCCACTATTCTTAAGTAAATCACAATTGACAATAATTGTCAAAAATTTTGACCCAGTTTCGTATACAGCTAACATAGTAAATTTCGCGGTATCTCATTTTAGAGCTATTCGCTGTACCCTGCACTACTAAGTCATGTATACCGCGAATACAGATGCGCTAATTTATGAATGCACTATTATTCAATTTATATTTGCACTTTTTGTTATTTTAAGGGCAAGTTCCGCCATTTCGATGCCATATCTTTTGATTCTGATATAAATTCATTTCATGCTTGTGTTTAATAGCATTATTGTTGTGTAAAACGAGCTAATTATGAAATGGAAATTTCACGAAATTATATATTGGAGATAGTAGATTTACATGTACATCTCGATAGCATTTTAAACACAGTGGTTTATTTTCAAAATAAATATTGTAAATAATAATCCCCCCCCCCTAAAAAAAAGAAGCTAATTATTGAATACATGTTTTGATCTACTGCACTACAGAATCAGACTTACCTACTTTAGCCTTTGATCTTGACTACAGTAACAGTTATGGTTCTTTACAAGGTCAAACATGCACTCCTCCATTGAAAAGTAGCTTGGATTATGTAACCTTACCAATTATTATCTTTGTGCTTTTGTTAGGTTTGCCGTTTCATTCATAATCATATATTTTCTATTGAAAACCTTTGAGGGATTGTCCTTTGGGTAAACGTCCACGGCATAAAAAAATGATTTTCTGCAAAGACGCCCATCTAGGACAAGACGTTATATGTTGTGTCGTTTATGTCTGTTAGCATTTTGTATCCGGCTCGTAATTTCAGTGCTATGGAGCCTAGAATCATCAAGCTTTGTTAATGGATGTATTTCGGGTAGAAAGTGTTTTTCCACTTTAAAGTTATGTCACTATGACCTTTAATGTTAAAGAGAATGTGACCAAATATGGCAAAAATCCAGTCCGGCTCAAAAACTGGATAATTATTTGCCATAGAGTCATCATACTTGGCATTTTAGATATAAAGCGAGTTGCACCCAATATAGGTCACTGTGACCTATAATTAAGATGATGCAGCCATACATGTCAACCCTTTTGGGCCCATGTAGATTTAAATCCTAGAATCGTGCATAAACATTGTCAATTAAGTGTGAATTGCAGTTTGAAATCGGATCATTAAAACTAAAGAAGGGCCAAATGTTAAACACCTAGGTAATGTAGTAACCTTATTCAAAGCTGATGACTTCGCTGACAAGAAATATACATTTGTTTTTAAAAAAAATATATAGCAATTAAGTGTACTGTAGATGATATTTTTTTTTTATGATATTGACATCGATAGGCAATATTACTCTGTAAAAATGCAAAGATTTAAAGCACGTGTCTTACACAACAGATAGAGTAAAATTCATTGTGCCAAGGGAGTAACGTTCTAAGCCTTAGTGTTTTTTTTCCAGTTCAGCTGGACATGCAAAGATCTTTTTGATAAAAACCGACTTGCATATGCTCCACGAGAGTAACGATCTACGATAGAGTATTTCAAGGAGTTCAGCTGGACATGCAAAGATCATTTTGATAAGAGACAAATTGAATCTGTCAAGTTGAATATTAATTAATGAGTATGGTGTAAGAAGGTTGTAGACATGATCTGTCACTCCTTTAGTTATGGGGCATTTCTTTGTACAAACCAAAATTATCAAGTAATGCATACCTTGTGAAAGAAATTATCTAAATACATGTAACAAAATGAAATTGTTTTGAAATATATATTTTATTTATTTATTCAATTTGTTCTGCAAACCATGGTCAAAAGATCTATATTGACAGTCATTTGTGATGGTTATTTATGAACACTGCAGGTAATGATGTATATTGACAGTCATTTGCAATGGTTATTTATGAACACTGCAGGTAATGATCTAACTTTTATGTTTCAGTGATTCCCATGCAAATTGTAGTAATAATTGTTATTGATAAAGAAATTAAACTACCACAGCAGGATACTCTTTGACGAAAAACTGCTGCTTTGACTCTGTATTTGTTTTCCTTGTTTACGACCCTTCAACATGGTTTATGTCCCTTTGACATGGTTTATGTCCCTTTGACATGGTGTATGTCCCTTCGACTTGTTCACTTCCTTCGAGAATTTCCACTACATCCGATGTGTCTAATTTTATAAGCAGACTACTATTGAGAACCATATATATATATATATATATATATATATATATATATATATATTCCTCTTTTATTTTCTGACTATCACAAAATCAGTTATGGTTTTTGGCCTTTAATGCCTATTTATCACATCTGACTCAGAGACGCTTTGTCTACTGTAGATAATGAATGTTAGTCATGGCGTTTTCTTCAGGAAAATATTTCATTGCTTAGGAGATAAAACTCCATATTTTGAAATGAAAACGTTAGAAATCTAAAATATTATAATCGAAACAGTGCATGATTTATGTATAATTGTAATGTTAAAACAATCAATATATTTTTTTCATGCAGTAGTTGACATGTATGATGTTCACAATGACTATATATATATATATATATATATATATATATATATATATATATATATATATAATTGCAAAATAAATTACAACGCGTATTTTGAAATTTATGATATTAACATTGGTATTGTTATAATGAAAATTATTATAATATAAGAAATAATATTGTTATCATGAATACAGGAGTATTTGATAAATGAAGTACGTATATTTTAATGGTTGGGACCTCCGACAAAAATTAAAGTAGAATATAGATATGATTGATAAATTTCATTTTTGAAAATGTATGAGGGTATACCCTCATGTACTTTTTAAAAATTTATTTCTTGAATGTAAATGTGTTCCAAGATATTACCATATGAGATTGATCTAAAAAAAAAATTAAATATTTACATTTCCAATTTTTCATGCCTTTTAAATTTTTACAAATTGTAATGACAGCCAATTTTCCTCATGGATGCGTTATAGTCCGTCTAATTTAGGAGAAGGGAATTCTGACAAAAATGAAAGTAGAGTAGAAATATAAACCAGGCGCGTTTTTTTCACCGGAGGTGGGGGGATGGGTGGGTGGGGGTGGGTCAAAAAGGCCAGTGATCTGGGACCAGGTTCCAGGGCGAAGCCTCCGGAATTTCCACGTTTTTACAGATAGTAGACTATGCAAAATCTGCACCCAATCTGCACCCAAAATTGCGGTACGGTAATTTTCATATTATATTATGACCTTGAATTTTGAAATCGTCCCAGTGAGCGAATAAAGTCGATCGAGAGAGTTGATGAAGTAATATTAAACGCGATGCTATGATGAGAGATGACTATATTTTTAGTTGGAAATTTCAGCCCCCCTCTGACCCGACCCAACCCCCCCCCCCCCCCCCCCCCCCCTAGATCTTATCTGAAAATACCAGAAAGTATGACGTCACATACATGTCTGGATGCGCTAACGTGTGACATGTAGCATTCCATTGTAAAGCGTCGCACATTGTACCCGTATATATTTTATTTTCAAAAATAAAATTTATTTCTTAACTGTAATTATTTTCTCAAAGCTATTTTCAATATCAGAACTATTCGGAGCATCACTATGAGGATGAAATCTACCTGTACGGTGTGTGCTGTTGACAACAATTATTGTATTTTTGGTATTGGAATGTTTCAGGTTTAACTGATACTGTGATACTGTTGTATCAAAATGTTTGATACAACGATAAGTCTTAAGAATGCCATATCTGTAGTAAATGCAGTATTAGTAAATTGTTTGTCATTTCTGTCATCAAATTCACAAGTTCAACACGTGACTGGTGAATCCTTATTACATGTACTGGCAATGCTAAGCAATATATTGTATTTAAAACATGTTTCATTCAATTTCAAAATTAACAAAAAATCAAATTAAATTAATGCTATGTTAAAAATTAATTTCTAATGTACCAAGTCCAGACTTCGTTGAGGTAATTCAAAATATTATACTTTAAATAAAGTGTCTGAATGTAAATTCATTGCTGTTGAAAATACGTAATTTTGGATAACATAAACACATGACATGTTTCAGAGATTGCCTGTAGTGTTTTTCTCCAGGGGAAGAGATACTAAGGACATAACATCAAATAAAACCGACTAAAACTACCTCTGATATAGAGTGCTTTAAGTGATAGAAAGGTGCATATTACACTATGTCTATTTCAATGATGTTGATTTTGGTTTATTATAATATGAATCGATTTTCACTTAAGTGGGTCTTCAAAAAAAAAAAAAACAAAAAAAAAAAAAAAGTATATGTACACTAATATATATTTCTTAAAGGTATTGATCAAATCATGGAAAGATACAATTAAAGCCTTTTCATATTCATGTCCAATTTCGTTTTTTTATTTGATATTGCATGTACGAGATAGAAAAGAAACAAGACATAGCACTATATCTTTTGCATTAATCTTACACAAAAATTACAAAACAAAGCCTTCTAACGACCATGTTATGTTTTATATTCAAAGAAATATTGTGAGAGTTGCCATAAAAAATATCCCGTTCTATGTAGAAGAGATCACTGCCCATTGAAATGATATCTGTTTTTCTTCCTATAGACACGTGTAACTGACATGTTGACGCGTCATTTTATCCCGCTTTTTCAATAAATAGCGGGAATGCTTCATTTCTGTACAGATTATCTGTCCGCGCCATTAACCCAGGGTAAGAGAATGCATCATGCGTTATCAAATTTAATTTGTATTAAGGAAAAATATTTTAAAACTATGAATTATATACGTTATATTTTTTTTTCTTTCTTTCTTAAATATCTTCTTCTTTTCTTCTTGTACATTCTGAACTATTTTACGTCCTTATAAAAAATATACCTCTCTTTGACTTTGGATGATTATATGTTCATTTCCAAAAATAACGATTACCGTTTAGATTTGGAAATAACATTGTACGGATGAAGTATTATATATATATATATATATATATATATATATATATATATATATATATATAAACCAAAAATAATAATAATAAAACCCAACAAAAACAAACCATAATATTTGAAAATTGTTTTGCTCTTTAATACAAAAGCGATTAAAGTATCCGTAAGATACTTATCTACCCATGTATTAGATAGTGGCATGTGATACAATTGATTTTATTATCTCCCAAAATTTTTTTAGCATTTCTTTATATTTTTGTTTATTTTCCCCTCTTGAGTATCTTTCTCTAAAATGCACTTTATTTGCTTTTCAGACCATGAAGACCATTGCCATTTTCTCTGCCATCTTTGCAGCGGTGTCCGCCACCTATTACGGCAGTGGGGGAATCGGAGGGGGTATTGGTGTACCATATGGTGGTGGATACGGAAGTACCGGGGGGTTATACGGAGGTGGAATAGGAGGTGGATTAGGAAGTGGTTACGGTGGATTAGGAGGTGGATATGGTGGTATTGGAGGTGGATTAGGAAGTGGATACGGTGGATTAGGAGGTGGATTTGGTGGTATTGGAAGTGGATACGGTGGATTAGGAGGTGGATATGGGGGTATTGGAGGTGGATTAGGAAGTGGTTACGGTGGATTAGGAAGTGGATACGGTGGATTAGGAGGTGGACTATCTGGGGGCAGACTTTCATATGGATACGGCAGTGGATTCAACGATGGTTTCGGAAGCGACGACTTTTCAGGTGGCGGCGGATTCATTGCTGGTGGTAGGAGTGGGTTCTTTGGTAGTGGCACAGGTGGAATCATCGGAGGAAGAAGAAAAGGTAATTAGAGATAAGAAACATTTTTATATTTTAAGATCGTATTTTATAAAATAAACATTTTTTTTTCAAATATTAACCGTTTTGACACCTGGAGTTACTATTCTTTAAACTATTACTTTTTTCTCTGTGGAAATCAGTATTATGTTGATTGAACATACATAATTTAAAGTAAACTTGAGGTTGGCCGTTCTTCCAAATTTTTGTATTTTCACCATTTATTTAGTTTTGCCTCTCAGTAGCAAAGAGAAATAATGTCTAGATTTTTTTTTTTACATCTATTCTTAATGTATGTTTTAGGTGGCATTGGCGGCAGCTTCGGAAAACCACGTATGTAATTGGTTTCTAATTTTTCGTGGTATCATTAAATTTCATGAGAGTTCAATTTACATGGATTTCAATTGGTTATTCCACGAATTTCAATAAAATTTCAAAAAATAAGATACAAAATTCATAAAATCTTTCAATGTATGAAAACCATATTCAAGAAAACTGTTAATTGTAGACAATTCATTACTAAGTGGGCTCCCTTCAACTTCAGTGATTTCAAGCTAGTTTCGGATCGTGTAAATTGCTGTAGCAACAACCCAAACACAATTTCACTCCTTTCTCAATTAATGAAGATGTTAACCAAATACTGACAAACACAATACAGAGAAAGATACATTGTACTTATAGCGAACACTCTGATAATGTAATACTTACAGATAGTACTTGCCTTGAATATGTCGTTTCTACAACGTATTTATTCAGTAAGGTGATGATATGAATAACAGAAACTGTTAATACAATTACTTTGATATGCACTACTCCAGATCAAATGTAAATAAAGAATACTGCGCCTTGACAATATAAAGTTTCACAGAGTTAATTGGATCTACAAACTTAGAAGATAATGAGAGTCTTTGATAAAGTTGTTCTACCATCTATTAAATCTCAGAATAAAAACAAAATGAAAATGAATTATTGATCATGAATTCCCCTAAGTCATTTTGTGATTCTGATCCAGGTCTAGGTCAAATGTCAAATCTTTGCTGCGTTAACACACGGTTCATCATCCATGTCAGTATTTCTTTGATAAATCGATTGATTGATTGATTGTTGTTTTCCGTCACACTCAATAATTTTTCAGTTGTCTGGTGGTTTTTTATTGGTGGAGGAGAGAACCCAGATACAATGTATCGACTTTCCGAAAGTAAACTGACAAACTTTCTCACACATATCGGCACAAGCGAGATTCGAACCCGCGCCTACTAGAGGTGAGAGGCTTTGAGGTTTCGAGCGCGATGCCCTAACCACTCGGCCACGGAGGCCCCTTTGATAAAAGAAATCACGTAGTAAAGTACATAGAGAAAATATGGTTCATTTGCTCCATGTAGCATTTTTTCGTAGCAATTTCGTTAACAACAGAACCATTAACTAATTGTATTGTCAGTAAACAGTTCAATGTTCAATGGGCAAAACTTAAATGTTTGCTCTATCACTACTAACAAAATAATGTGCAAATAACCGCCTTTACCAAAGCGTCCTCTTAGCAAGGCCTTCAGCGCAAAATCCCAATAAAAAAGGGAGATAACGAAGTGGTCAGTCTTATAAATACAACAAAAATACTAAATTGAGATTAGGGTAAAAAGGGACTCCTGGACACATAGGGTGTGGGATTTCGTGTCTAGGAGCATCCCCTCCCTGTTAACATGTCACACCCGCCATAAGCCATATACCTTTATCAGGTGACCGGAGTAATCCGTAGATAAAATCAATAGGTAAAGATTGACCTAAATACGCCAGACAACAATCGACTTAATGGAGGTTATATTTGAAAGCTGGGTATTATGATGACGATAAGATTTGTGAAATGCTGACTTTCTACGAGACTGTTTAAAGTCTTTTAACATCAACTTATTTATCATTAGCCTGTCTAAGTTTAGATATTGATCATACGCAGAACATGTGCTCGTGTATCGAATCAGTTGAGAGGCATAAACATCATAAGTAGGTGATTATAGAATATTTCTGCATCAATATGGAAAGTTGAAGAAGACGAAGCTGAAGTCATCCCGTTTACCATGAATATGAGTCGTTAGTTTGCCGTTAACATGTATGTTCAATAATTCGTATATACCTAATTCAGTATACATCTTCTTTTCCAGAATACTAGAAAATAAGACAAAGGAGAAGGATTAAATCATTGTATTGCTATATAAATAAAAGCGTTGAACATGTATCTATTTTATGGATATTTTTATTTCATTACTCTCTTGCTTGTATTTTATTTTACGTCGAATTTAAAATTTGTCCACTCATACGTACATGTTACCAGCTTTCAGAGAAGTGTCGTATGTTTTTGTTTAACTTTACATGACACCCAACGTCGTACATATGACTGTGAAATAACTTTGATATTCCCACATCAATATTTTCTGGAATCCCAATTTTCTATTATGTTACTTTTGCAATTCTCGAACTTGTGCAAATGTTATAGATTCTTGTGGGATAAGTGTTTAACTATGTAATTCTGTGTGTTGATAATGATGCATATACGGCGTTCAATATAGGATTGTATATTATAGCGAAACAGGAAGACCCAGGATCTACAACTCTATGGACATTAATTTACCAACCCAAAACGGAAAATTTACGGTCCCATCAACTTGGACATTTTCAGTTAAATTTTTACGGAGCTTAGTGAATATTGGTTTTCGTTCGGTGTTAAAGTTCGCGATTTTTTACATACAGCTCGCGTCAATATTTCAACAACCCTGTAATCTTGTGCATGTCTTTACTAAAATTCGTAAATTCCATGATCCCCGGGGAAGGTGTTCTGACTTCAGCGCGGGTCCAAACTTGGTATATAGTATATATATGTAAAACATTTCTCCTCCACCAATAAAAAATAAAACTGGACGCCACCAGATAACTGAAAGATTGTTGAGTGTGGCGAAAAACAACAATCAATCAGACTGAAAAATAAAAGCTTCTGAACAGTTTCAATGAAAATGTTTAGAACTAAACTTGCAAACTCACACATGTTTTCAACGTGGACAGATCAGTTTACTTGGATATTATATTGATTAAGTTTTGACAAGAGAGAACGCATATATAATTTACCCGGGAGAGACCACCGACCTTTTTAAAGTAAACTGTCATATTTTCTCACATATATCGGCTCGAGCAAGAATTGAACCCGCGGCAACTACAGGTAAGAGGCCTTGTGATTTTGAGTGCCATGCTCTTAACCACTCGGTCACGGAGGCCCCAGTAAACCAAAAACAAATGCAAGGAAAAACTCTATGACATTAATTTACAATGTTACAATAGTGAGAGACAAGCACAACAAAATCAAAGAAACACAATCCAAGATCTGACCATAAATTTGATAACTATATGTAGTAGAAACCAATTTCCACTGCCACTGTGAAACAGGAAAGAGGTGCAAAGTTGATAAATACGATCACGTGTGAAAATGCCCTCCCTAAGGGTCAAATATCTAGTAAGACAACTAAATTTCAATTATAGATTTGGAAATCCTTATACCAAATTTGAATGGAAAAATTACCATCATAAAATAAGAGTGATGTTTAGAATCCCTACATATACATAAATACAACAACACGTTTCATAGACCAACATGTCATTCAAACAGTAGGCGTCTTTTATCTCGTGGGGCAGTAAATCATTCTAACGCGTCTATAATTATCAAAGGTATATGTTTGACAATAACCTTGACCTCATCCTTTACATTTGAAAAATGCATAGACATGTACATGTAACTGAATTGCTATATATACAAAAAAAGCCTTCAGGGATCTGTTTGATATTCCATACAGTCTGTCTGTGCAATTGATCTTCATTACAAGTCATAAATCTTGATTATTTCTTCTAACGGTGTACAGTCCCTGAAACGTTCTACTTTCCCACTTGAACGGTGGACGAACGGTGAACGAACGCTGAACGAACGGTGAACGAACGCTGAACGAACGCTAAACGGAAAGTGAACGGAGAACGAAAAACGGTGAACGATAAACGCAGAACGGTGAACGATAAACGGAGATACTTGTAATTAACAAAAGCCACCGAAAGGTGTCAAGATAGAGGCATTAAACAACACAGACGATGCATGTATAGATATAAAGTATTAAAATGTAGAAAATATAATGTAATTACAAACTTAACATAGTGATACATATATACTCTGCAAAAAAAGAAACGCATAGCCCTTTTGAAATTTTAAAAATGCAAATTATGTATTTTACCAGGTAAACTGAAATGGTCAATTGAGTAATTGATTTTTTACAGGTAAGTATGAAACTTTAAAGGTCTGTTCATTTGATTTGGCTCTCTGCCAAATTAGCTCGGCGACTCTCTAAAATTGCACATCACCTCTATCGCCATGGAATTTGGCTTACGTTTTTCACGAGAACTTTGTGCTTAATTCAACCACTACATTAAAGCGTATAAAAGGACGAAGTTTGAAGCTTGAATTCATCATAACGTTAAAATGCTGCCATGCCAAGGTTGGACCCTGCTACTCGAAATATCGTCATTGGCCGTCTCCAGGCCGGAGTATCCCAAAGTGAGATTGCACGAATTGAAAACGTAAATCAGAGCACAATTTCTCGGCTGTGGAACAGATTCCAGCAGACTGGCTCTACTAATGACCGACCGAGGAGTGGGCGACCTCGCATTACGACTCCTGGACAAGATCGCTACATCCGGGTCTTTCATCTACGGAATCGAACCGTTGCTGCAACAGCTACTGCAGTCGGAATACCTGGATTGAGAAGAATCAGCTCGCAGACAGTCCGCAACCGACTTCGACAATATGGCATTAGACCCAGAAGACCGTATTTTGGAGCAGTTTTGACACCGTTACACAGACGAGAAAGAGTCCGATGGTGCAACAGATTGAGGGGCTGGACATTCCGCAACTGGCGTAGAATCTGGTTCAGCGATGAGTCCCGTTTTCTGCTACAGAAACGTGATGGAAGAATCCGTGTATACCGGCGCAGGAATGAACGTTTCTCTTCCTCGTGTGTCCAAGAAGTGGATAGCTTCGGTGGAGGTAGCGTCATGATGTGGGCGGCGATCTCTAATGACCGTAAAACAGAACTGGTACATGTCCCGGGCAATTTAACGGCTCAAAGGTACAGAGACGAAATTCTCCAACCTCACCTTATGCGCGTAATTGACCGACAGAGGGAGTTATTCCAACATGACAATGCTAGGCCTCACACAGCCCGCTTAACAATTGACTACCTTCAGCAGAACAACATTAATGTGCTACCATGGCCTTCCAAATCACCGGATTTGAATCCGATTGAACACTTATGGGACCAACTGGATAAACGTGTGCGCCTGCGCCAACCTCCGCCTCAGACCCTCGATCAGCTCCGTCAAATGTTACAACAGGAATGGCGAGCAATTCCACGCAATAACGTAAGAACATTGATTGACTCTATGCCAAGGAGATGCAGAACTGTGTTGGCAGCTCGAGGTGGTCATACACGGTACTAACTTAAACGTGACAGGAAGTGTTCTTAACTGTGATGATCTGACTTTTTTTTCACCAATATCTTAGGTTTGGACTGTAACTTTTTTCAATGGAAACAATTCTAGTGAATATCTACATTTTTTATTGTAAAATCATAATCCAAAATACATCTACTAAAATCTTAAAAAATCCATTATGCGTTTCTTTTTTTGCAGAGTATATATAAACACATTATTTATTTTGTAAATGTTCCACTCGTAATTTCTCCCAAAAATACAAATAGTTTCAAATATTTCATGTGTGTGTGTGTGTGTGTGTGTGTGTGTGTGTGTGTGTGTGTGTTGGTTTTTGCTAGCTGATACTTGTAAGACATTGAAGACATTCGATTTTCAGGAGTAGTGCGTCTTCATACTTTTTTTTCTATTAAATTAAGAAAAGAAAGAAAAGAAAAAAAAAAAGAAAGAAAAAAACATGAATAACGACACACGGGTAAAATAAAAAATTAAAGCCGTTCTCATTTTAATCAAAATTTACAAATAACGCATGCTTTACTACTGTACTCCTTGTTGTACATAACCTTTAATAAATCATCAAAATATATCCCATGTTTCTTTGAAAATTATAAACGTTTGTATTTCAGAAATAAATTCCTGATATGATAGGGCAGTTTTCTGCCGCCTTTTCGCTTCATATCTCACAATAATGCGTGTCCTTTCTCATTGATGTTTCGAAAGAAAATGAGGAAATACGAACGGAAAACGGAGAACGGTGAACGATAAACGGAGAACGGAAAACGGTGAACGATAAACGGAAAACGGTGAACGATAAACGGAGAACGGAAAACGGTAAACGGAAAACGGAGAACGCTTTGTGAACGGAAAACGGTGAACGAACGCTAAACGAACGGTGAACGAACCCTGAACGAACGGAAAAATGGGAAAGTAGAACGTTTCAGGGACTGTACCACCTCAAGTTTATGAATATTCAAATTAATATCTTCTTTTCAGAATTAAGAAGTATGCGCAGTATCCATGAGACGCTTTTAATCTTATTTTGGCTCAATCTGTTTTCCTTTCTTTTTCGACCTCTTGTGAAATAACAATTACCAGTGTGACCATTTTTTATCATATTTCTCTCTTTTTTTCAAAGCGTGTTCACTCACCGGCATTCGCTGTTTGTCCAGTTGCGGATCACTTCACACATTTTGCACACTCATTATTCACATTTATTCATCGCTCACTTCGTTTTGTCTTCTGCAGTTCGCTGTGGTCACGTTTGTTTTTTCACGTATCATTCAGATTTGTTCGTTGTGCGTTCTGCTGAGATTCATTGCATTCTTCAAATTCACATGCACACGCACGCACACACACACACACACACACACACACACACACACACACACACATACACACTCTCTCTCTCTCTCTCTCTCTCTCTCTCTCTCTCTCTCTCTCTCTCTCTCTCTCTCTCCTCTTCCTCTCCTCTTCCTCTCTCTCTCTCTCTCTCTCTCTCTCTCTCTCTCTCTCTCTCTCTCTCTCTCTCTCTCTCTGTTCATATTTTACTCTTTTTCTGTAATGCTATGAATTCTGATAACTTCACAGTTTTCTCACCTGTCGTCCAGAATTCTCTCATCGTTTGATTAATACTTTCGCATTGTTTGAGATACATTCTTATTTTCATTTGGCATCCATGGCATTAAGAACGGAGTAATAACTGGAAACGATATAAAATCATGAGAGTATGATTTTGTAATGCATGACTGAAAGGCGTATTAACTTCAACAGTGTTACAAAAGAGTAACGTGGTCAGAATTATGTTATAAGTTTCGATTATATTTGATAATTAGTGTTGTTAAACGATGAAATTAATGAGAACAAGTGATCTTTTTAAAGGCAGGTTCAAAACAATTAATCATTGTAAGAAATTGAAGTTGTAACCTTGGACATGATGAAAAAAGGTGAAAATTAGGAATGTCTTGGTGAGTAAGCATTCACTTTTGATCGATCCCACCTTCCGATCTATAAGTTGTTCATTTTCACGGAAGAGAGTTTAGAAAAAAGTACGCCGTTAAATTAAATCTTCATTTTCTAGCCATTCTGTGGCCATTGCTTCCTCGCATTTACGAAGACATGCATAACCAATGCATAACACTGATCGCATGGATGATTCTAAATTGCGCTTGTAAAATCATACTGACGGACATTTAAAAACGCAACACACGTTTTTTTTTTTATTTATTAATTGGAAACTACATATAAAACTTTTATTGCAAAATTTACCCAACATACATCGTATTGACTTTTAAAACCCATCTCTCGATTTACCTATGTTCATTGTTTGCGCATTGTGAGTAGCGTCGCTCGAAATTTTCAGGGCTTTTTTCAAACACGTGGAAAGGTAATAAAGGAATTTTTCGCTATAAAACAACTTTGTTGATGACAGCATAGACACCACTAACAGAAAAAGACTAGGTTTCCAAACAATACGTAAATGTTATCTACAAGGAAGCCAAGCATACTCTTAATGTCTGCTTTAGAGTACTTGTGCGGGCTATCGGAGTGGTGTTTAACAAAATATGTACAGTGTGTGACATGTGTGAGGTTTCAATATTTTATATTGAAAAAAATTATATTGGAAAAAAAAATTGTGGCATTGTTGGGATTTGAACCTGGTCCTTTGGGTTGGCGGGACGCTGTCCAGTCTATTGCGCTAAGTTATCTCATTAGATAACATTACAATGTATGGTCATTTTTCATTTGGTTAGATTATTTAATTTTGTAAATATCTGAAAAAAACAAAACAAAACAAAAACGAAAACAAAAAAAACCCAAAACATTCAGTTGTATAAAAGTCAGACATATTTTATTTTCGATTTGCAATTGTGTTTGAGAAATCTATACACATTTTCAAGAAATCATATTCGCTTGAGAGTTTACAAGTGTACAAGTATGGAGATTATTTTTCTCGTGCGGGAAGCCATATTGTTGTTGTTGAGCGACATGACATATTAGTACAGACTGTCAGAGTAGTCACAGAAATTCTTGGCTGTTATCTATTCCATGTGTCGTGGTGCATAATAGGGAGATACATGTACCTAATGTCATTTTTCCTTACTTAGGGTGTGTATATAGTTGTCAGTTGTTTATGATATGATGCCACATGTATTGTACAGGTCTACTCATTTTGTTCAATTGTTGGACAAAATAGTTTTCTTTTAACATGTACCGAGAAGTGAAATGTATAACATTTTTAAAAGTGATTATGGAAAACCATTGTGTAATTATGAATTTTTTGGTAAGAAAATGGTTTATGACATTAATAAAAAGATGTATTGAATTTATTATATGACAATTTGTCAAGTATAATGTAAACTTTCATGATAAATTAATTATATGTATTTGTAAATGTTTTGTAGGTCGCCACTATTTACATATTGCTATATTGGTAAGTATCCATTATGAAATTGTCATCACCATCATTCATAAAATTTATCAGCATAGTTAATAAAGACTTGAAACTTGACCAACGCCTTGCTGTGTTACACTTGTTTTCCAATCACTAGAAATTTGTATTTTCGAGTGTCATGTTTGTTCAAATAGCAATTATCTAGTATCTGAAAAAGTCTAGATTTTAATTTATCGTGAGGAATTGTTGTATAAAGTTGTATAAAGTGTGCAGAAATCATACGTTTTGATGTTGTCAATTTTAGAAAAATCCTGAGACTTTAGATTTTCCAAAAGTTCCTTAGAGTTTATGTGAACCCACATCTGATTGACACCACTTCTGGAATATGTAGTGGGACAGTATCTCTGAAGTGACTCTTTAATAGCTGTTGGCAGTTTAGTTAGTAATAAAGATAAAGGCTTGGCAGAGCACTTACTGGAACCAGCAATATATCTTTGTTTGTAAGGATTTTTATGTAATTTCGGAATCCAATAAAGGTATGGTAATTCAAACTGATCCTGATTCTTAGGAATGTCAAAAGTATTTAAAACTAAAAGATGATTATGAAGAATTTCATCCTTTGTAAGATTGCTTCGAGTATAAGTAGGATTCCCAGATGTTGAAGTAAATCCCAGTTCATTTAAAAGACATTTATAATAGTAACTTTTACAAACAAAGACAATGCTGTTACTTGCTTTATCCGATGGTACTAGCACAAAATTTTCATGTAGTCTATGTAACTCATTCGTCACTTCTGCTTTCTTAAAAGCAGAAGGATAAAAAGTGCGCATTTTCCCCACCAAATGGCGAATGTGGGATTTTAACAATTTTCGAATACTTTTGATCCACTCAAAGTATCAAGTTCCTCTCCTTCAGATTTCGTCCAACGTCTGGCATATTCTTCCACAGAATTCATGATAGCCATGAAATTATGTCGCCATCTAAATGAGCGATGTTCTCGGGATTTAGGACCTTTTAAAATAAGGGACTTAAGATCTTCATTTCCTACATATTTACGTCTCCTAAGCAATGCAATGCGCAATCAGGCACTTGGTATGATGCAAGCAGGCGTTAGTCAGCGTGAGGTTGCAAGACATTTTAATGTCCATCCTTGTACAGTTAGCCGGTTGTCACGATTCCATCAGACAGGATCCCTAAATGATGACACAAGACCTGGTCAACCCTTTGTGACGTCACGGCAACAAGCGTTCATACGGCAACGCCATCTGCGCAATAGATTTACGGCCGCTGCGACCACGTTGATAGAAATCATTGGACGTCACGGAAGGCCTTTTCATCGTAGAGACTTTTCCAGAATTTTGAAGCGCCATGGGATTCGCTGCGGAAGACATTATTTATTTCTCTTCACTATGTAGAAATGTATTTTCTTCACTATGCATAAATGTATGTTTGCGTAGCAGATGTAATAATTGTTTGCAAAAATTAATACACTGAATACGTTCTAATGATTCTCAGTCTTTGCACGTTGATCGTTATTTCTGTCATACTTTTATTACTTAGCCTTTTGAAGTTTTTCATTATGTGATAATATTGGTGTAGTATGGTACATCACAACATCAAATATAGTAGGAGTATCATATCATATCGGAAGGAGAAAATTATTTCCTCAACATTTTCCTTAAATTAGAAATATATTAAGAGTAAGGTATTAAATTGGCTCATGAAAAGGTAACAGAGTCAAGATATGCAGATTTATTTTACATGAAAAGGTGAAGATAATGAACAAAGATCAATCTCGGAACTCTTTTAATGAATGAAAAATAGAGAGTTGGGCAAACACGGACACTTGGATATACTAGAGGTGGGGGTCATGTGCCTAGGGGGAGTAAGCATCCCCGGTTACACCAGCCGTGATCCCTATATACCTTGATCAGGTAAATGGAATCAATTAACATCGCTTTTTTCTTAGTATGCGATTTTCTTCACCTTCGTTGGGTGACATGGAAGCAAATTACACTGATGTTCGAAAGTCTCAGAAATTCCTCCATATTCATGGACTATTCCTATGAATTGAAAAATATCCTGATTTTATAACTTTTTCATCTTTATCACATCAATGAAATCAAAACTAACTTAATTCGCATGGAAATATTTTTTGTCTTTTTCTTTCTTTCGTTAAACGTTTTAAACTAGAGTGTCAAAGGGGTACTTTCAATGATTTTGTGGGACTCAAATGAGTCGAAAAGGAATCGCAGGTGTTCAATCAGTAATTGAATGGTCTCCGGTTCAAATACCAACATGAGGATTTAATGTTTTACAATGTGTCATTGAAAAGAAGATTTTCATTCACCTGTGTTGTCTCACTGTGAGGGACTACCAGTCGGTGTTTTTCCTCTGTTCTGCACAGGCCTGTTAGGTCTATGGGGCCAAGAATTTAAACCGTCCTCAAACTGAAAGAAAATTGTGAAATACCAGCCAATTTAAGAGTACAATTGAAACTAAAGGCATCCCTGAAATTGAAGAATGTGTGAATGAACCAAGCTTACAAAAATAAATCAAGTTAAAGCAGAAGTTTATTATCAACTGTATCAAATTACTATAGTACTGCAGTGATATAAACCCGCCGGATAGCTGAAAAATTGCTCAGGCGGCTATAAACAAACAAACAAACAAAAAAAAAAACAAAAAAAAACCAGTGATATAAACAATAAAGAGAATGTTATGTTCATTTCATGTGATCTGGTATATTTTGGAGGAAATCGACAACAAAGACAGGGTTTATTAAAAAGATTATAATTGTCAAATTCATAACCCGGAATTGTTTTGAATAATACTTACCAAAAGCGAAGGCCACGTGCTATACACTTTTGGCTGTAGGAATATAATAATATATCTGATTGAATCTTTATTGATTATGGCGAGTTCAAGTTTAGATAACTTAATTTAAATTCATGTGACCTTTGTATTATTCAAGCCTGTTTTGAAATTTATTGTGAATTTCTGGTCCATTGAGGTTAAATGATTTCGAACTTTAGATGCTCTGAGTACAGGGCATCATTAGGACTTGATCGTTTAGTAACCAAAATCAATTTTGTGTACACAAAATTTAATTTCAAAAACATGTTTGTCTTGCAAAAATATGTTATACATACTTTTTTCATAATAACTTTTTTTTGTAATGACAAAATAAATTTTGCTATCCAAAATTGTCTCTATTAAGTAGACAAAAATCATCTTTTTTTATTGAAGACAAACATCTTTTTGTAGACAAAATTTATTTTAACAATGATACCAGATTCATTTTTATTAAATGATATGCAAAAATATAATATGCAAATTAGATAAAATTTGAATTTGCATTCAAAATGATGATTTGGAGACGCTAAATGAGACTCGAGTAATTTGTACTCAAATTCCATTCTATATGGACAAAATAATATTTAGTTTATATATATACACACACATATATATATATATATGTACTCTTTTCAAACTTCCGTGAGAGGCGCATGCTCTGGATTCCAATTTATTAGAGAAAGGGGACGGGAGGTATGATATCAGGTACTGGATTGTTACTGAACAAAGATTCAGGGTTGAAGTATTTGAAAATCTGCGTAAAATGTTCTTTCAAGGGCACATGGCTTATGTAAATGTAATATTTTCGTGTATATTCAACAAATATTCACTTACTAATCATACATTCCAGGTTTGATTAACCATTATCAAAGAATGAACTAAATGTAAGCTTTCCAACCAATCGGTGAGCAGCTTACAAGTAAAGGTAAAACATGGGTTTATGTGGATATGCATAACAACAAAAGTGCATTTTGTCATAACAAAAGTGATTGTTTTCCACTGAATGATAATTTTGTGTAACAAACTTTATTTTTGTCATTACGGAATGCATTGTAAAAAGGATATTTTTGTAAGATTAGCATGATTTTGTTATGACAGATTCAATATTGTCTCACAATATTGACATTTGTGAGAATATCTCTCAGTTTTGTTTGCAAATTAGTTTACAGAATCCAATTTAAGCTAGTTTGCATACAAAGTTGACTTTTGATGCAAAACTGAATTTTGTCTGCAAAACTGAATTTTGTCCGCAAAACTGAATTTTGTCTACAAAATTAAATTGTGTTTACAAAAGTGAATTTTGTCATACAAAAGTGATTTTGGTCCACTAAAAGACAATTTTCTATGACAAAATCTACTGTTGCGATTTAATATAAATTGTGTTACCCTGAACTCACTTTTGTCCACACAAAAATTCAAGAGTCTCATTCGACGCCCCGTACTGAGACGAGGTTTATCAAAGAAGATGCAATCTTGACTATCCCCTAATTCATAAATAAATCTATTGAATAATATGCAGGGAAATTGTAACCCAAGAAAGCGGATTTTACTTACAATGGTCTACTGTCTGTGGGTATCATAATATCTCGCTCAGGACAGTTGTCTGTACGTGTTTGTGATTGATTGACGCATGTATGATGTTGTATCGTGGTCGAATTAGATATGTTCATTGTAGTTTTTAAATATGACAGCTTTTTTATTACTGACTTGCAGCATTCATCATCTGTCTCGAGCTATAATATTTCTGCAGTCCAAGAACATTTAAAGCGTCAAGATGCCGTTTTGACTGTCCCTCTGTCTTACGAGATTTTTAAGATGTATGGCACTGCCGTAAAGTTAGAAGTCACCAATTAAAGAACAAATAGATGACAGGACAACGGATGCATATCAAATCTAATGAAATGAACTGTTGCCATGATATTTATTGCTTTGCATGGTTTGTATCATTCATCAGAGTTTTTTTTTAAAACCAATTTGTCAATTTTGACAGTTTAGTGGTTTTGAACCTCATTGATGTAAATAAAAATGAGCAGGGGTTACAATGGTTTGTCAAGTGAATGTCTTCGAATTATTTTACCTGTCTAAACATGCTTCCAATCTAGAGGAAAAAATCAATAAAAAAAATGAAAAGTGCAAAATGTATAAAAAACGTTTTCTTAGTTTTGTCGATGCGGCAATGCGACTAGATTTTTTTGTAACATATGAAAATGAACATTTAAAGAATTATCTTTTATCCAATGATAAGGAAGCAACGCTTAAAGTATATCCTAGAATAGGAAATCCAACTTTACTCTTCTACAATGTAGTAATTTGAACTGATAAATACTGTCTGAACACGGACTATAATTTGACATATCAGTGATATAATAGATTGACCAGGAATATCAGTGACTATTGACACAGTCTAGTGATATGCAAATGGTTATGTGTGTGCATTGTTTTGTTTCTTGCTTGTGAAATTTAAGTGTTACGTTTGTGCACCGTCATTATGATTATATATTCATATAACTCGTTGAATTTTACATATAAAGGAAGATCTATCATAATTATAGACATTTAGCATTACAAAGAAATGTGTTAGATCAGTTTCTAAACGGCCAATTTTATAAGACAATGATCACCGATCTATCTCTTACCAGAAATTATATCTTCACTAAAATTGAATTAGACTATTTGATCAATTTAGAAATTAAAACTAGCAACTTCTATTGGTTAGCAAATGTTCATAAATCCATAGAAATCCAAGAAAATATTAAAACCGGCCAAGAAACCTACATCAAAATTCGAAGACCTAATGATCTTATACTCCGTATAATAGCGGTACTGGCGCTACTCCCATCTAGCATACAAAGGTCAGGCAATCTTTTAAACATCATTTCAAAACATATCCTTTTCACCGAGATTCACTATATCAGTATATACACTAATACTCCATAAAATTCAGGCATAGAAGCAGCAGTAAAATACTAGGTTCACAAATACCATACAGTAATTAACGAATTCGCAAAGGACTTTATCATTGAAAGTCTCAAATAATTATTCTAGAAAATAACCATTTCCAAGACCAATTCTACTTCCAGACGAAGGGAGTTGCAATGGGTACTAAAATAGCTCCTACCTATGCCGCATTAAATGTGGGATTTTTAAAGGGAAGAATTTTGAAACTTACCGGAAATATTCAACATAGACTTTAGAAAGTACATACGTGAAAGTAGGAAACATTACTTAGTTGATTGATTTGTTTTCTGAACGAAATCAAATGAGCAGTAAAACAGTAAAAGATTGTTTTTTATGGAATGTGTCATTCTGATGTTCATTATATATATATATATATATATATATATATATATATATATATATATACGGACTTAAAAATGCAACACTTGATAATTCTATATATTATAAATTTGTTCATATATCTAATAAACAAATTCATAATGGTGTATTATAAACCATGTTAACGGAACACTATTTTTTGATTTTGAACATCATTTTATTCACAAAGAGGCTACCGTTGAAATGAATGCCAATGAGGGGGGCGTAAAAATGTGACTTTGTTCAATAGTGCCGGGTATGACCTCCATTAGCAGTAATGACGGCCCAGAGGTGATGTGACATTGATTGACAAACATTCCAGATGGTCCTCTGAAGGATAATCTGTCATTCCTCTAACAAAGCTCTACCTAATTCTTGCGGATTCTGAGGCTGGCGGTTGTGCACACGTCAACCTAGCTCGTCCCACAAATGCTCGATTGGATTTAAATCTGGGGACATAGCGGGCCAATCAAAGACTTCAATGGCGTTCTTTTGAGTAAACGTTTTGTTTCAATCATGCCGTATGTGCGCGCGCATTGTTCTGGAAAACTAAATAAAAAAAAACCCACCCCATTGCCTTGCCTATGCTGCTGCATTAATGATGCTAAAACAAGCTGCAGAATTTCGTCCACATACCTCCTACCAGGGAAGGTTTCATTTAAAAAGACCAGTTGTGACCGAAAATTGTGGTTAATCGCACCCCAGGCCATGACGTCTCCCCCTCCAAACCTGTCGTGCTCGATGACACAATTGTCTGTAAAATGTTCATGTAAACAACGGTAAACTCGATATCTGCCGTCTGTGTTGCTAACATTAAATCTGGACTCATCTGAGAACACAACATGTGACCAATTTGACGTTCAGTTAGATGCTGCATTGCCCATTGCAATCTGTACCGTCGGTGTTGCGTTTTAAGCTGTAGCCCTTTATAATGTCTTCTGCAGCGGATCTCATGGCGCTTCAAATTTCTGGAAACGGTTCTTGGATGATTAGGCCTTCCATAACGTCGAATAATGTCTCTCGCCGCGGTCACAGCGGTCGTAAATCTATTGCGCAGATGACGTTGCCGTATGAACGCTTGTTGCCGTGGCGTTGTCACAAAGGGTTGACAAGGTCTTGGGCGATCATTTAGGGATCCTGTCTGATAGAATCGTGACAACAACCGGTTAACTGTACAAGGGTGGACATTAAAACGCAATGCAACGTCACGCTGACTAACGCCTGCTTGTATCATACCAAGTGCCTGATTGCGCACTTCATTGCTAAAGCGCGGCATAGTCTTGGTTTTGAATTTTTGTCTGTCAGTGGTGTATATCCTTTCACAAACAAAGTTGTTTTATCGCGAAAAAGTCCTTCATCACTTGTCCAAGCGTTTGAAAAAAAGTTTTGTTTGTAATGTTTTCAATGAATAAATTAACAAAATGTGTGTTGAGTATTTAAAGTCCGTTAATATATATATCTATATATATATATATATATATATATATATATATATATATATATACTGGACAAAAAAGTTAAGGATCATAATTTTGACCTCAAACATTTTTATCAACCAAATTATTATTTTGACAAATTTTAACATGGATAGTTTCTCCAATGTGTCCTTAACACAATAGATTTACCTGGTTTCATATTGATGTCATAAGTGCACGATTTTTTCGCCCAAACACAAGCAAGAGGTCAAAATCAGTGTGCCAACGTGTATATTGAAATTGAAAAATTGTGATTTTCATTTTATTGTGGGTATTTATTGCTCTAATCGACTCTTACGGGAACAATTATTGACATTAAAAGCCATGAGGCGCCATTTAACTGCTCTGGAAGCTGGTCAGGCAGTAGGTATGCTTCAAGCTGGCCAAGTCCAGAAAACTGTCTCTAGACAATGTGCCCCAAAGTGTGATTTCAAGGTTGTGGAATCGTTTTAGGCAGACAGGTAATGTTTCTGAGAGACCGAGATCAGGTCGTCCAAGGTCCACAACGGCTCGCCAGGATCGCTATATGTCACTTATGGCTCGTAGACACAGGTTTCAGAGTGCTGTCCAACTCAATACTGACTTTCATGCAGCAAGTGGGGTGCGCCACAAACACCGCAAACTCTCAGACAGAGACTTCATACCGCTAACCTTCGGGCTCATCGACCTGCTGTTCGTCCCATTTTGAGGAGAAGACATCGTGTAGCACGACACAATTGGGCTCAAAATCACATAAACTGGCAACTGCGTCATTGGACGCCTGTTCTTTTCACAGACGAGTCACGGTTCTGCGTGGACTTTCATGACGGTCGTAGGCATGTATGGCGCATGCGTGGAGTGCGGTACGCTGATTGCTGTGTAGCAGAGCATGATCGTTTTGGAGGTGGCTCTGTGATGATTTGGGCCGGAATCAGTATTGGTGGATGTACTGACTTGCACGTGCTTAATGGCAATCTTACCGGTGCAATTTACAGGGACGAGATACTGCATCCAATTGTGAGACCTTATGCGGGAGCTATAGGCAACGACTTTGTGTTAATGGATGATAATGCTCGTCCCCACAGAGCACGTATAGTGACAGACTACCTTGCAACAGAGACAATTGAAAGTATGGATTGGCCGAGTTGTTCTCCAGATTTAAATCCAATAGAACATGCCTGGGACATGTTGCAGCAAGCTGTTTCCAGACGCCCTGTACTTCCGACAAACCGTCAGGAGCTTACGTTAGCTTTACAGCAGGAATGGGCAAGGTTGCCACAAATTGCGTTCCGCAGGCTCATCAGAAGTATGCAGAGGCGTTGTCGTGCCGTTATACAGGCTCAGAGTGGACACACACCCTATTGATATTGCCTTTATAAAGATTCAATCATTTGTAATGAAATTTGTTATTGTTGCTCATACCGATTTTCAAACTGTTTTGGGGGGTTACCTGCCAATGGTTGCTCTGGCTGCTTAACGTATTGATGAATTTGTAAAAACAGGTTTAAAATGTATTGTTCGATTGTCGTTGAACATTTTAAGTATATATTTAACATAATTTATTTGGTTTTGTTATGAAAAAAATAATTCTGAAATCATGATCCTTAACTGTTTTTGTCCAGTATATATATATATATATATATATATATATATATATATATATATAGAGAGAGAGAGAGAGAGAGAGAGAGAGAGAGAGAGAGAGAGAGAGAGAAGTCCATAAATCTATAAGTCTGAAAATGGCAAGAGTCCATCCAAAAATCAATGTATTTTTCAGGAAGACACTAAGACCAAGTACTTTTGAAACCACATCAAGGTGAAAGCACAAAACGTGCTACAATGTTACAATGAATATTTTTCTATGAACAATATGGTAATGACTCTTTGGAGCATATAACTTCTAAGGTTAAAATATAGAAATGACGCATAGGCAACATTCAATCCCAATACATCAACATCTTTTGTCAAATATCTTACAGTTTTTGCATGTCGGAATGATCAGGACAAAACATTATGCAGATTTACAGAAGGCATCTTAATGTCAGAATTCCATCTACATGATATACATATATGTAGCATATCTATGTCGTGCTTTTATTTAGAATAATTTTAAATGAGTTTTGAAATTAATGAAATTGAATTCGACGATGTTTCATGAAAATGTTTAGTCATTTTCACAGTCCCTTGCTTTCACTGTATATAGGGGAAGAAAGCTATGCTATGTTCTCTGCCTGTCCATGAATCCTGACTTACTGCTGTAGCTACATTGAGACGTTCAGAAAGTATTCAGTGGTTGTTCCAATGATCAATCCCTCGTCTCGCTAAATAGTTCGGTTGGGTGACTTATATTTTACAAAGTAAACCAATCATCAGAATACTTAACACGCAGGTCGCGGTAGGTCATTGGTTAGAGCGTTCGCTTCGTAACCGGGAGGTCGTGAGTTCGAGTCCCGCTCGTGTCATTGCAGCATCAAACATAAGACGAAAAAATAGTAGTGATGTTTCTTCGGCAAACGCTCGGCATTTGGAAATGAGAATCGCGTTTCTTTCAGATTTGACCTTAAAAATGGAGGTCCCATGTCACGTTAGGCGTTGGCACGTTAAAGAACCCTCACTACTACGGCCCTGAGCGCTAAGCATAGGTCTAAACAAATCGGGTTTCGTGATACTTTGAGTATTTCGTCAGACTCCACACTAACCGTCGATCCATCCTACTCATGAAAGCGTTTTGAAATCTATTCTTCGATTTAAATATGCAAACTGATCAACAGTCACAGTCATTTTTTCTCTCTGTAATCCAATTATATCCCACTTAGATGTCGCTATCTTCGAAGTTCACTTCACTTCCAGTCACGTGTATATTGTTTTCTAAATTAATGATTTTCTTAACTCGTGATATTGCTTCAACCTAATCCTGGTTTTACCTGGTAATTCTCTAAATCTTTTCATTCTGTTTCTTCAACAACTTGGGTCCAATGGAACAAATAAAAATTATATTTCAAGTGGGAAGTGTATCGCTCAGTCGAAACGTATGGAAAGATATGCCCAAGAGAAACTAGTTTTACCCGTGGTAAACAAGGGCGAAAGAAATTTTAATTTCTAAAATGTGGCCATAAAGTATATGTAATGTATTAAATTACAGTCGTTTTAAATGATTAGGGGATATATTGTGAAAATAATCGATGCATCTTGGTAAATTTATGGGGAGTAAGTACTATTTACATATCGTTAACTAAAGTTTTATATGTAGAAGTAATTTACTGCGGAGTAACTAAACTTAGCAAGTTTTTTTTTTCCGGAAGCAGAAAGTGAAAGAAGAATAAAAGTAAACCTGTCATGCTTTAAACAACAAAGCATGGTAACTATAATGGATTGCTTCAAATAGAGTGAATGATATTGCGCAGTATGTTAATTGAAGTAACTAAAAGAATCTGGATTTACCAATGACATGCATTATGTAATTAATCAAATTTATAGTTTAAAGAGAAAAAGATTCGTTCTTTGTCTTCCTCTTACGATTACGTGTGGTTTACTTCTTTTCAATGAGTCGTATACCTTGTCGTGGTAAACTGTTTATGGACGTGATATATGATGTCATTTAAGACAGTTCAAATTAATCACACTGCAGTTGACGAAGAATAAAACACTATTTATATTCACAATGACAAATTCCACCTCTACAATCTATATAAGTTTTATTTATTATGGAAAAAAGTACACTGATAATTTTGCTGCCCAAAACTTTTATATATTTACTATTGTTGCAATAATTACCCTTTAATACAGAGGAATAAATATTTGAAAAAAGATGCACTGAATGTTTTTCGATTGCTGTCAATTTAAGGTTGTAAAACATTGTCTTTGATATATACATTCGATTCACGAACACCAAATGTAATGATGAAATATAAGCTATGCAAGACTTACATATCGGTATATCAAAGTAAAATAACATGGCAAACGGTCACTATTATTCTCTCTCTCTCTCTCTCTCTCTCTCTCTCTCTCTCTCTCTCTCTCTCTCTCTCTCTCTCTCTCTCTCTCTCAGGAAAGTTCACGTGCATTTTCCGCTAAGTTGTGATTGTTTGTTGATTTTATTTGCCTATAAGGCCTAATTTGTGCAACTCTTCACCGGCAAAGGTGACTTCTCAAATTGAGTTAAAGATTCTTGAGCGGGAATTAAACAATATACAATGCCTATTAACTATAGCTGGTTTTCTAAATATGTATGTACAAGTGTTAGCACTCTTTCTACACAATTTAACAAAGTTATGATAATAACTACATCCATAAATGAAATATATTGGAATAATCTGGACAACTGCAGAGTGTGTAGAGAGGTGGTCAGTTATTCCAATAAAAGGCCTATACTAATTTGAATACAATGAACAGAACTTATCTACGAATGTGAGATAGGATATGTAATGATAATTAATTATGATAATAAGCTTCAGAGAGAGAGAGAGAGAGAGAGAGAGAGAGAGAGAGAGAGAGAGAGTAAATAGAGAAACAATAGGTCGAGTTATTAGAAAAAAACACCACATGTTTACACTTTAATGTGATACAACGCGTTTGTAATTTTATTAAAAAGTAAATAATTAACGTATCGAAGGCATGTTTATTTAAAAGAATTTCACGATATTGTTTGAATATTGCATAATGTTGGTCTCTTTTTTCCCTTTTCATATCATAGGTGTCAGTATAATTGATAGTTAACGTACGGAAATCAGTAACACAACTTGTTTCGCAATCCTGATTCTGCTATAATAATGAATGCTATATCTATATCCTTATGTGATTTACAATGCAATAAATTTGTTTAAATATATTTTTGTGTACACAATATATTGTTCTGGTTTATAGATGACACAAATTTTCATAGTCACTGATCACAGCACACGTATATATGCATTTATAAGTTGTTGAGATTGGCTCAAAGTAGAAATCTGTTGTGCGCATATACTTTACAACGCATACAGAAGATACAATTATCGCCTTGGACATTCAAACACATCCCTTTTTATAGACATGACGTATTATCAGACGGAAATGGTTTGTCATTGGTCATTTGGCAGAGTAATTTGCCAAGCAACATTGATTTATGTTTTTCTCGCCCCCTTTCATAAGAATTATTTTCTTTAATTTCAGACTTTAGAAAATACTCACCATATACACATATAAGAATCTCCATTTCATCATAAAATCTCTTCCACAAAGCTACATAGTGGGCTGCAAAAATTGAGACGATTTAGAGCTAGTCGAATTTTGAAATGGAATATTGTTGATTGATTCATTGATTGTTTTCCGCCACACTCATCAATTTTTCAGTTATCTGGTGGCGTCCAGTTTTTGTAGGTGGAGGAGATAACCCAGATACAATGTACCTGGGAAGAGACCACTGACCTTCCGAAAGTATACTGGCAACCTTTCTCACATATATCGGCGCGAGCGGGATTCAAACCCGCGCCGACTAGAGGTGAGAGACCTTGTGATTTTGAGCGCAATGCTTCAACCACTAGGCCACGGAGACACCGAATGGAATATTTAAATGAAGAACGAGGATGCAGTAACTTAAATAATTGCAACTGAGCTGTCCAATAAAGTGATCTTGCATAACTGTAAGAATACGCTGTTCTACATAGTGGGTAGCTGTGCGATCAGTAAATGTTAGAAACATTTATTCCAGAAACAAATAAAAATAAAATCAGCATACATCTTCGCGGCTCATCTCCATTTCTTAATCAGATATTCTAAATCTTGGTGAACTGCTTTTTGAAGCAGTGATTCTGCTAGCTATTTTGATTTGTTGAATGTCTTCATTAATGTGTACGTTATGATACTCTACATTCATGGTTCGAACGAGTAAAATCACAAAACATTCTGTCCAAAGTATAGCATTGGTCCATGTTCTAACTGAAAGTTGATTAAAGACACCGATGTTTCCCTTCCTTTGCTTTCTTTTCTTTTTCATTTTCCATTTGACATCAGATCTTTAATTGTCGATTCATTTACGCCAATCAAATTAATATCGTTCGTTAATGATTTATGTGGAATAATTAAATACCCGTTAATACGCCTACCATGCCACTTTAAGTAAAACACAACACGAATTGTAGTCAGCTACAGCCAGCATTTTATTGATCACACATATATTTTTCTATCTATCTATCTATCTATCTATCTATCTATATGATGGTGATGATAAGATCTTATTAAAATGAAACCTTTGATCCGCTCCGGTAATGTATATAAATGCATAAGTAGCGACTGAACGGATCAGAGATATAATTTGAAGTGTTTGTATACTTAAGATTGAATATGTGCGATAAAGCTATAAAAAATAAATGCCAGTGTATAAATAAAATGAAATACAGTGTTGAAATGAAAAAAAAAATACCACGCTTCAGATTGATTGATTGTTTGATTGTTTTACGTATCGTCGATAATTTTTCACTCATATGGAGACGTCACCAGCTGTAGGTGAAGTACCACCTATGCTTAGCGCTCAGGGCCGTAGCAGTGAGAGTTCTTTAACGCGCCAACGCCTCCGTCTTTAAGGTCATATCCAAAAGACCCGTGATTCTCACTTCTAAATGCCGAGCGTTTGGCGAAGGAGCAATCACTACCTATTTTTCTTCTTAGGTTTGACGCGGTCATGGAACGAGCGGGGTTCGAACTCACGACATCGCGGTTACGAAGCGAACAATCTAACCACTGAGCTACCACGCTTCAGTACAAAGTTATCTAAATTTCAGCTCTAAAAATGTGTAAAACTTGCATCGTGATACAGGAATGAATTGTTTATGCAAAATGCATATACGCATAGTTGATTGATTGATTGATTATTGCTTTCCGCCACACTCAACAATTTTTCAGTTATCTGGTGGCGTCCAGTTTTTGCTGGTGGAGGAGAGAATCCAGATACAATGTACCTGGGAAGAGACCACCGACCTTCCGCAAGTAAACTGGCAAACTTGCTCACATAACGCCGCGGCCGAGATTCGAACACGCGCCGACAGAGGTGAGAGGCCTTGTGATTTGGAGCCCGATGCTCTAACCACTCGGCCACGGAGGCCCCTTCTATACGCATAGTTAAATTCACACAGGAACAATATAAAGGGATATGAACACGATTTGAGCTGAATTCTTGTTTTTCAAATTTTATTTTGATTTTAATGTTTACAAAGCTAAACTAAGGTATTTGTAATGGTCAGCAAAAGCAAAATGGTCAGTTTTTAAGTTACAAGTGAGATGAAAAGGCTACGATAACTAACAGTATTCAATCTCGTAATTCCTTTAGAAGATACAAATCAGAGAGATGGGCAAACACAGACCCCTGGTCATACCAGAGGTGGGATCAGGTGCCTAGGAGGAGTAAGCACCCTGTCGACCGGTCACACCCGCCGTGAGCCCTATATTCCGATTAGATAAACGGAGCAATTCTTAGTCGGAATCAGTGTGCCAAGAACGGCCTAATAATTGGTATGAAACACGTTTTATGAAACAAGATTTGAAAAGTTCTCACTACCTTTTGTTCTGTAAAAAAAAAGCTCGTGCGATATGTGTTGATATTACCAATTAGAAATGGCATGTTTAAAAAATGAGATGTGAAAAACACTAGAAACTGTTTGTATATACAAAAACAGTCAATTTCACCACGCCACAGATTATTGCGAAATCCTAACTTAAAAATGTCAATTTCAAAATATTTGATCAATTTACGTTTGAGTCAGGGTTAGGTATAAATCAAGACTCTAAAACAATCCTTCGTATATTAAATTTCTTTATTGCTGGAAATAAATCTTTACCGGTGAATATACCACATTAGCTCTAATAACCCAATTGATATATTTTCACAATAAGAAGAATGCGAAATTAAGATAATGGCAAACTACAGACCCCTGAACGAGCCAGAGGTGTGATCACGTGTTTAGGAGAAGAAAACGTCTCTTGTTAATCGGTCACACCCGCCGTTAGCCTTCATTATTTTAAACAAGTTAGAAAGCATTCATCTCAATGATGGCTTGTATTTGAAAATTAGATCATAATAACGACCACAGAAGATTGTTAAATGCTAACTTTAAAAGAAACTGTCAGAACTCCTTTCACATCAACACACACACACACACACACACACACACACACACACACACACACACACACACATATATATATATATATATATATATATATATATATATATATATAGTATGTCTCAATTAGAAATTGATCATACAAAGAACACGCTCGAGAATATCAAATCAGTTCAGATATAAAAACAGTATATGCAGATTATAATGGAATAATGCTACACAATATGACAATGTTATAATATGATTGATTGATTGATTATTTATTGCTTTCCCCCACACTCAACAATTTTTCAGCTATCTGGTGGCGTCCAGTTTTTGTTGGTGGAGAAGAGAACCTAGATACAATGTACCTGGGAAGAGACCACCGACCTTCCGCAAGTAAACTGGCAAACTTGCTCACATAACGCCGCGGCCAAGATTCGAACACGCGCCGACAGAGGTGAGAGGCTTTGTGATTTGGAGCCCGATGCTCTAACCATTCGACTACGGAGGCCCCCTAAACAATCAAACTGTTTCAGTCAGAGAATGAACAGTTTCATTTCTTAAAAGTTTCAGTACCACTATATAAATCAGGGAATGAATATCTAATTAACAGCTATCGACCTATATATATATTTCACTCCATGTTAGCAAAGTTTTCAAGAGGCATACTATCAATACATTTTATACGTATTTGTATGTTCGCTTACTACGAATTGGTCGTAGGCGAATACATTGGTGTAAACGTATAGTTCAGACTTGCAGAAAGTATTTGATATTGTCAAGTTCTTCGAATATGTAATAGTTCTTTTGAATGATTTCAATGATATCTAAAGAAATACAGTTAATTGAAAATGGAAAGACAATTTTATCTGTTGTAAATAACGTAACGTTGAAGTTCCAGAAATGACTCTATTGTATATGGGTTTTTTTTTTTATCCTGAACAGTAATAATTATCCTCAAACACCGAAATCTCACGTAAATATGTACGAAAGTGATATTTCATCAGATTTGGTACAATTTCTGTTTTGTATTACAACCACTGCTAGTGGAGTGTTAGTCCCCGAGAGTTTTCATCACCCCAGTTACTAAGTAATTCGGTACTAGCATGAATTACGGATAAAAAAAATGCTGTGATAAACGTAAGAATTTTATTTCAAAAGTAAGCATTATCTCCCTCCTGCATAGCTCTGCTCCTATGACGGATTTAGCTCGACTATTTGGTAGTTTTGGTTCTTCAGCTCTTCCAAGTTTGTTCTCATTTCGGATTCCAACATGTTTGACTTGAGTATCACTGGAGGAACATTATTTGTCGACATGTGCATCTGGTGCATCAAAATTGGAACCGTTTATGTTTTATATTTTACAGATAACTCAGTAGGGAACATGCAATTAATACAATGCGTTCTTGTCAGACTTTCTAGTGATTTTTTGCCATATTATTTTGACACGATTTGTTTACATCATCGACACAGAGAACAAACCTTTAATATATATTTAAGGGAGGGACGAAAAGCAAAGACGATATCAGTAAAAATTGTGTATTTGGCTGTGAATTTATTTCTCGGAATTCCTTACACAGTCATAGAATAGTTGAAAAAACAAAAAGTGTCTCGTTGTGACTGACTCGACGGTAGCTTGAGAAATTAATTTATTGATAATAACATCTGTAAATTTAAACACACGATTTATAGTAGATGCATCATTTTGTATGGATTTATATATTCCATGTGTGCCAAAGTAAAATAATTCAATTGTCAATGGGTGTCGCGCTCGTGTCTAGGCCTATAACACATTTGTAAACATATGTAAATTACAGGCTCGCACAAGTTTGTTCTTTTTATTATGAAAACAGCATTACGAAAATAGCATATTTGAACTATATGAATTAAAGTTACACAACAAATATTTCTTTACAATGTAAAGGTATGGGTGCTAGAAAGTTGAATGGGGGGGGGGGGGGGGGGGTATGTGTTGCACTTAAAACAATTATATAGTTTTTATGCTATAACTTATAATCTCTTGAAATTGTATTGACCTACGAAATACATAAAACCCGACATTTCACGTTTCAAACAAGCATATAGGTCTACAAAACTTAACAAAAAAGATCACATAAAATCACAACCATGCATGTGCCATCGCATAGGCAAATGTATGTATTGGATGTACATATGCAAATATGATATGTCTTCCTTTCTCTTGATCCACACTAAGTTTAAAGAAAACAGATCTAATGAGTCTAGAGATGCGTTATTTTGATACTGTTAGAATGAGCTGGCAATAAATTTCAGTAATACATAAATTTAATATTTATTGTCTGGTACAGTATATTTAAGGGTTAATTACAGCAAATATCAATTATGATGATTTTTTCCTAAGCATCATTCTAGGACCAGTGCAGTTTAGAACGGGCTTCGAGCCAAATTTACATAGAAAATTATAAAGAAAGGTGCAGTTCTTAAAGATAGAATATTTGTAAACACAATTTTAAGTATATCAAATATTCATTTTTTAATATTTGAAATAATGTTTATATTTTTAACAGGTACTTCTTTTACAGTGATGATGCCATATCAACTGGCTCCCCATGGCTTCACAAATTAGGAAAAAAATGTTATGTTACAGAGACTATTATCAAAATTCAAGAACTACTGCCAATTTGGGACTTGGATATAGTCATTAATGCACTTTTGAGCCCTAAAAGATAAATTTTATGCAATATACATGATGTACGTTCAACAAAAGTGTGAATTTAATGGAAAAGAAGTATTTGTACTTATCTTATGTACAATATGTACATACCTTTTTGACGACAAATTATATTTCGGGGGGGATAACTATTGGGCGTATAGTAAATTAAAAATGCAACGCATGGCGTTATTATCCAGGCACGTCGTAGCATCTCGTTTCCAAATGAGGTGAAGAAGTTGATTAAGTATTGACATCTAGGCCCATGTCTAGAAGTTCAAATTAAAACAAAAAACACTCAAAAAACCTACAAAAGTCTTTAAATAGATTTTAAAAAAGTATGTACTTCAATCCAAACCTCAAAATCCCAAATCAGTGGTTCCACCTTCAAACGATGATATAATCATCGGTTCAAACTTGCTAGAGAGAGAGAGAGAGAGAGAGAGAGAGAGAGAGAGAGAGAGAGAGAGAGAGAGAGAGAAATCGAAATATTTTACCATTTCAAAACTGGTGGTACTGGCAATGCATTACTGAAATAAGTTTATACTGCGAATGTCAATCATCGAGAGAAAACTTGATAATGAATAATTCGTGCTAATATCTTAATACGATACCCCGGTAAAACTTGATGCAACATCTTCAGAACATTGATCAGTGCATATATTGATGTACCGGCTGCGTTGAATTTGTGTGCGTGTGTGTGTGTGTGTGTGTGTGTGTGTGTGTGTGAGAGAGAGAGAGAGAGAGAGAGAGAGAGAGAGAGAGAGAGAGAGAGAGAGAGAGAGAGAGAGAGAGAGAGAGAGAGAGAGAAGAGGGTTGGGTGGGAGGTTGGAGTTACACATTTCCTTTTTCTTTCGAAGTTACGTGCTTAATGAATATTCATAAGTTCAACGTCACCCGATATTAACCTCATGAATAAAATGGTAAAAAAAATATCCATATGATGATACATTCAAAGGGATGTTTACTCCTCCTAGGCGCCTTATCTCACCTCTGGTATGACCAGGGCTCCATGTTTAACCATCTCTCTGATCTATATTTACTATAGGGATTACGATATTGAATACTGTTAGTTTTCTTGGCCTTTTCACGTATAAGTAGAAAGATTCAATACACAGATAGTCATGACCATTATCCTTTATATAAGCATGGCGTTTAGGATTACCACAACGACCACAATATAGAATAAAGTATCACATGTTTTGCTGAATTTCCAATTACCTTGACTTTTAACAGATACATCATAGAGTATTCCACATCTGCTTTGTACTTAGATATTATGTTGAACGTAAACATTCACGACAAACTAACACCTCAACTTTATAACAACGGGATGACTTCAACTTCTCCATTGTCAACTTTCCATAATTAAGTAGCAATATTGCATTATCAGCTGCACATGGTATCTATATATCTAAAATGATCTCCACCTTTTTATTTGATGGTGGGATACATTAAGTGGAACCACTCGATAATGTTAGCGGTGGTGTTAATTTTTTTCATTGTTTTATTGTTACCAATGCTATATCTCGTGGGCATAATGGTATCTTGACGCTGCACGTAAATTTAGTAAGAAATTATGATTTATCATTCAGGATAAATGTCTATGTTATTTGTATCAAGATTTGATTAGGCGTGAATTATTTTATACTTTCATTGGTTATATATCTCCTATAACACGAACAGCTTAGACAACTGTACATTATAGTTATATAAATGTAAAGGTGAAGATAACTAACAGTATTTAATCTCGTGATTCCTAACAAATACAAATAAGAGATATGGGCAAACACGGACGCCTGGACATAGCAGAGGTCTGACCAGGTGCCCATAAGGAGCAAGCATCCTCTGTCGACCGATTACACCCACCGTGAACCCTACATTGCGATCAGGTAAACGTAGTAATCCGTTGTGAGAATCAGTGTGCCATGAACGGTCTAAAAATTGGCATGAAACACGTCAGACAGCATTTTAACTAATGAAAACTTGCACTGGCAAAGTAGATCGTTTTAACCACCATAATATTTGCGAAATACGAGATATAGACCCCTGTAATATCAAATTCTTTGTTAGTAGCCTACTTCAATTAAAACTGATCATATGCAGAACAAACTCTTGCTTGTCGAATCAGTTGGATTGATTGATTGATTGAAGTTCTTGCTTATCAAATCAGTTGGAAGATATAAAAGTCATATAGAGGTGGTGATGGAATATTGTCACTTATATACTATAATCTTTTCCGCAGTTGCAGCCTAAATAACACGGATATAAAAGACGGGGTTCATATAACCCAAAGCGATTCCCCGCTGTATCTCCGCAGTGTAAAAAAATAGTAATGTAAAAACCGGTTTCATATAGATAATGGTAATTTTCCGTAATGTGGCTAAATTTTCTGTTTTAAAATAATTTATTTATATATATAAAGATTGTAATATCAATTATGTATATGTTTAACATTTTAAAAATTATTAGATAATAAGCTCCACATAATTACGCTTTTGTAAAAACTACCATTACATAATGATATAAAAAAAAATATAAGAATAATATAGGAATAGCTATCCTCAGCGATCATCACTGTACACGAAAAATATTCAAAAATAACAAAAATATTCTTACGAATACATGTTATCTAACTTTGTAAGTGTGTATTTCAAAACGTTATGACATATCTGAACATGCATATTCCTGAATAAATAAAAGACCCATACGTTTAAGACAACACAGTGATACCGTTTAGAAACGCAACCCTACAAAGTAGGGAAAAGTGTGGCTGTTTAGAAAACTGCTCTTATGCGTGTAATATTACATTTTTGCATTTGTTTGGTTTACGAATGCAAAAACGAAATCGCTTCAAAATCATAGATAAAAAAACCCAGAAAAATAATATTTGTATAGGTTATGGAGAAAACCAAACTGGTTTACACATGTTGACGTTGTGGCTATAAAAATGCAGTTTTTTATGCTAATTTAATCTACCAATGATATCTCATGAAATATATATGGAGTATGTGATAGGAACTGCCAAAACATAAACTGAACGTCATTCAAAATGATGTTATCAAATTAACTTATTTTTATTGAATTCAACTTCACACAGAAATATGGATATTTATTTAACACTTTTCGAATATCAGAACAATGTTACATTGATATGGATAAATCACATATCAGTTGCTAAGATAATAACAATATATATATATATATATATATATATATATATATATATATATATATATATATCAAACTCAATTACTTTCTATAAGCCGTTTTAGAAATAGGGTCCAGATGAATAAAACGGACCGAAGACAAACGTCACAATTAACAGTCATTTGTAAATTCTTATCAACTGTAAGGCTGAAAAATATAAGCTTTTTAATACGCTCTACAAATTCTTACTTTGAGCTAAGGTATTTTGATCCCAACATCTTGTAAACAGAGATTAATGTTTGTTTATTACATTTATGATTCATGACACTTCACAGAGAATATATTCAGTTTTTCAAGGAGTAACTCTGAAACTACCACAAACTGTGTTTATCAATTCTATTTCTAAAAAAGATAGCTGTACATATGTGTGGGCAGAAATCACAGCTGTCTTCACAGTAGTGATAAATAGAAATAAAAGATATATGCAAAGAAAGTTATTTATTCGTGAAATATTATACATTTTCGACATAAGTTGATGTTTTCAATAGACCTTTGTGGTTCTGCCGCCAACTGAACTACCATAAAAAAAACCTCCGCCAGAGACTGGGAGGGTACCGACAGCATTAACGCCTGTATTGAGGACAGGAGCAGATCCTAAACCGAGGTTTACCCCTCCTTGAAATGATGATAGAGGGTAAGAATTAGATATTCCGACATTCCTTTTGCATATGCTGATGCTACCATCATATCCGGTACAACATTTTTGGTATGGAGAACACTGAAAATCGTAAGTGCAATATGTGCTTCCGGGTTCTTGAACATGGGGGCATGTGCCATATCTCGTATATTCGACAGGGATTTGACATCTATGGGAACCATATTGGGGTACATAGCAGCATTTTTGTGATCCAGCGCAATGATAATCATATGAGCAATAACCACCAACAGCACCAAAATCAGTATAACGTGGACATGTTCCAGGTTTGTAACCTGTAAAAAGTAATGACAATTCATGTGCATATAAAATTGATACCATTATTGTTAAGAAATGGTAGAAAGCTAGAAGCAAAAAAATATATATACTTTCTATCTTATATTGCACATTGAAAGAAGACTGGAATTTCATACTATATTAAACTCTGATTACTTAACATTTTACTATCTTCAATACTTGAATAATAGGATATATATGAGTATTCTAAAATATATAGGTTTTTATTTATTCGAAAGTTTATGGTCAATCTATCAACAGATTTATTGAGGTTCAACTCTGACGTGTAAACGACGAAAATATTAACATAAACTTTATCCTGTGTATACAGATATAAGTATGAGGTTTCTTTCACATGGTCCGGGCTCATAGAACATATCCTCAGTAACCCTTGCTTGTCGGAAGAGGCAACTGAATGGAGCGGTTCTTCAGATGAGACTGCAAACACCGAGGTCCCATTTCACAGTAGGTGTGGCACGATAAAGATCCCTCCATGCCCAAAGGCCATAAACGCAGAGCATAGGTCTAAATTTTGCAGCGCTTCACCGGCAATGGTGACGTCTGCATATGTGTGAAAAAATTCTAACCAATACATAATCAATCAATCAATCAATTTTTCACAAAAACAGGTCGTGATTTTAATGCAAATCATTTAAAACTTTGTTTATATATGGGCCAAAGAAACTTTTCAAGAATAAAATGTTTTCGCAAACAAGGAGAAACGAGGCCATTAAATTCGTTTGACCTGGTATTTCAATGAAATAGTTTAGTGAAAGTGATACCTCCGGTCTGTTGTACGTAGCCAGCAAGACTTGATGCAACAAGGGCGCACAAAACGATCAGAGTGTTCATTGTGGAATCTGAAAACAGTCGAGATTCGTAAAGATGAAAAACACACATAGCAGAAGTCACAGAAAAAACGTATATATATATATATATATATATATATATATATGTGTGTGTGTGTGTGTGTGTGTGTGTGTGTGTGTGTGTGTGTGTGTGTGTGTGTGCTCTACTTTATCAGATGCAAGGATAATCGAAAATGCAAAAGTTCTAATTGAATTACTGTCTTGAAATAACAATTGCTCGCATACTACGACAATGAAACACCCTTAATTTAAAAGAAGTAAAACAAATTTCTATAAAATATATCGTGTCAGCTGTATTCGTCATAACTAATCATAAAAAGTCTCTTGAAAATCTTAATATGAGAATGTGAAAACAACGATCAGTGATTTAAATTAAGCGTAGGGCGAACACGGATCCCTGTACACACCAAAGGTGGGATTAATTGACTAGGAAGAGTAAGCATCCTCTGCTGATCGGTCGCACCCGCCTTATACCTTTTGTATTCATAAAATATCAATTATTTTTCGCATCATTTCAACTTGATTTAAAGTGAAAGATCTAAAAATATTTCACAGGCACTGAACGATGTAAATGGGTGAACATTAAAAATACAGCATTATAATGAGAAGTAACTAAAGTTATATATATAGTATATGAAGAAAAATAGCTTAGTTGGATTATACAAGAGCTGTTGTACCTATATTGATGAATATTTGTGCTCGCGGAATGTAAATTGGTAACATGTTCACTATTTTTTATAGAAAGAAAACAAACGCTCAACCAAATATTCACCAACAGAAGTTAAATAAATCATCCTAAAATACAAATAACACTAAGATACATAACCCCGTGGGGGTCCGGGTTGTTAGAATGAACCCGCAGTAACCACTGCTTGTCGTAAGGGGACACTAAAAGGGCGGTCCTTCGGATAAGCCCACAAAAATCGACGACCCGTGTCACAGCAGATGTGTCATGGTAAAGACACCCCCCCCCCCCCTGCTCAAAGGCCATGAGCGCAGAGCATAGGCCTAAATTTTACAGCCCTTATCTGGTAATGGTGATGTCTCAATTAGAGTGAAAAATTTTCGAGCGTGACGTTAAACAATATATAATCAATCAATCTAAACTACATTGGCGATTCATAGTACAGTAATTTAATGTTTAGAAAAATGTCAGAAACCTAAAGGGTTTTAACAAGCACTTCCGGATTTTATGTTTTCAGATTTCACACTCTGAATCAATACCAAAAGTATATATAACTGAAAATAGTCAGGCAAACACGCCGTGCTATTTCGGGGTATGCATTATTTGATTTTTGTGGGGGGGGGGGGTTAGTCAGTAGCTAGGTAAGCATATATATATATATATATATATATATATATATATATATATATATATATATATAAGGATGCTATAAGGTAAGAATATAGAATAGAGTGTTATTCATTGTAAAATAGAAGCTGAATATCAAAAGTCGATTGAAAACGACAATGATTTCGTGGCAGTAGAACTTACCTTCAGTCTCTTCCAAAGAAATTGGGTGTAAAGCCCAGAGATTTGCTTGCCTTTATATAGTTACTGAGATATGAACGCAGAAAAAAAAACTAGTTATCAGCATTTAAAATTTTAATTAGAAGGCAACACGTAATCGATCATGGGAAATGTTGTTCATGAATGATTCATTTTATTGCATATTTTAGATTACGCAAGGAATTTTAAGTGAAACTCGGAAGAGTTATTGGAGCATGATGACGAAACAGACAAACGGTGAAACAGGGAAAACGACTGAATGCGATTTAGATTAGCCCTGTAGTTTGACGTTGTCACTCACCGACACAAATATGCTTCCTGGTTGTCATTTTGTCAGAAAAAAAAGATCCAAAGAAAATATGTTGAAGTACCTATTATCTAAAAGACTCTGTTAAATCGTACACTGAGATCTAAGTTTATAGATTGTCCAAATAATTAATAATTAAGAAATACAGCCACGGAAATGAACAGTGTGTGACACCTTGTATGCAATATTATGAGTGTTCTACGGGTACTGTTTTGATAACTGGCACAAATATCAACATTCACACAGACTGAATTTTAGGCTTATTGATTTCTAAAGTTGAATATCGAATGACGAAGTAAACAATGTGTAAATCATAATCATAAATTCCCAAGAATAGACGCTTATTGATTTTCAAAGTTGAATATATTTCAAAAGGGAATAAATTCAGGAACCTCGGTTTTGGCAGCAGAACTTCATCTGTATTAGGAATTATGCCAAAGATTTTCTAAGGCGCTGGACTTATATGAAAAGGAAGTTTATTTGTTTGTTTGTTTTACGTCCCGTCGAGAATTTTTCACTCATATTGAGACATCACCAGCTGTAGGTGAAGTACTACAAACTTAGACCTATGTTTAGCGCTTAGGACCATGAAGGTTCTTTAACGTGCCAACGCCTACCGTGATACGGGACCTCCGTTTTTAAGGTCATATCCGAAAGACCCGTGATTCTCACTTCTAAATGCAGAATGTTTGTTGAAATAAGAATCACTACCTATTTTTGCGTCTTAGGTTTGACACGGCCATGTCAAGAGCGGGAATCGAAGTCACGAACTCCCGGGTACGACGCGAACGCTCTAACCACTGCGCTACAGCGACCAATAAAATTGATACCTTGTCAGAATCGATACTAAGTAAACGAAGATCACTTATTCTACACATCAAAACAAAAGTGCGTGCAATTTATTCTTTCGAGTTTAGTAAGCCAGAATTGGATAAATCGCATGAGGGATATGTTTTGGTTCCAACTGACAAAGCTTTTAAGAACATTGTGTTTGTTTGTAAGACTCATTATTACAGTGTGGAACTATATTTGAAAGGAAATGAGCATTAATTCCAAATTTGGTAACATCACTTATACTCCACCTCCGCTTTTAAAAGATGTAATTCTACAAAATCGGTTTTGATATAAGAGTCAATGGGATGAATGAATATGAATTATTGTACCTATATTGGATTCCTAAATTTCACAAACCCTGTAACAAAAAGATACATTGTTAGATCAAGTATATGTTCTACCAAGGCAGAATGTGTGGTCCAATCAAAAGTATTAACATCTGCGAAGGAAAAACATCAAACGTATTGTGCCAAAGGTGCCAAAACTATTGTAAATCAAATGTGAATTCCAAAACAATTGATAGAACATATAGGAAATTTGAAATCACATTTTTGTCTCTCAAATCAACAACATCAAAACATAATAGTTTTCAACAATTTACACAACCATTCCTCCTGATAAATTAAAAACTAAACTTTTTAACATCATAGCCGTTGCTTCCTCAACATCAGTTGAAACAAGAGATATTCATCTACTGTTAGTCATCGTGGCCTTTTCATCTAATGATCAGTCATTCTTTTGTGAAAACATCGGTCTGATGTTCGCACAAGTACTCTGAAGTTGATATTAAAAAGATTCTTGTGTTTTTCATTGATGACACCAGTTGTAGTGATCAGGTGTTGTAACAGTCTTTAGGAATTCCCATGGCCATGGATGGTGTTCTTTATTAGCTTATCTATTTATATTCTTATATGTATATTCATTGAGACTGAAGTTATTGGAAAGCTTCTAAAACAGAAGAAAAAAAATCTTCATGTGTTTTATCTATTAATGATATCCAATTTCATTCATATATCGATTCAATACATCCCAGTCAACGCGAAATAAAAGTCACTAGAGTATCCTCACATTCGCTTTGGACATTTTATTGAGCACATATGTTAATGACAAACTAACAATCAACTTTTTGACCAAAGGGATGTCATCAGCTTCTCCATCGTCAGATTTCGTCAGATTTCCACCATGTCTATGTTGGGGTGTTTCATTATGGCGTTTATACCTTTCAACTGATTCGATATTCAAGAGCATATCTGTGTATTATCAGTTTTTTAATCGAGGTAGGCTACTGACAAACACATTGATGTTACAATGATTTCAACAGTTTTGTTTAAAGAATTTCTTAAATTCTATGGACATTATAAAGAACAAGTTTGTCAATATAGCCTGTCATTGAATCAAATGCTGTCTGACGTATTTCATACTAACTGTTAAGCCGTTCTTCACACTCTGAATTTGAAATTGGATTTTTTTCCATTTACCTGATCAAGATATAGGGCTTACGGTGAATGTGGCCGGGTAGCTGGGAATGCTTACTCCTCTTGGGCACCTCTGGTACATGTTTATTCAAGCATCTGCTTTTGCTCAATTCTGAATTGTTTATTCCTTATAGGAGTTATGCAATTGATCATTGTTCATTACCTTCATCCTTTCATAGAAATTTATTGATTTCCAAAGCTGAATATGGAGGATTTTTTTTACTTCTAAAGTTAAAGATAAATCTTTGATTTTCTGAAATACTATATTGCTATATTGCGAATTGTCAAGTTTGTATCTCACTATTGCTGAATAAGCAATACATTTTCTGAAACGTTGATTTGAAAAGTGAAACGAGTATACATATGGCTTCTTATATTTTATCTTAACACTTCTGGGTTTATATAAACAAAGATATTGTCGTCTCTATTTTGTTTGTACCAATGTTGAAAATATGGATAGTAAGAAAGTGTTATAAAAATGTGACAGATTAACATTGCATATGCAAATCGCAAATGTCAAGTTGTCCAATGACATTGAAATGGTTGTATCTACATAGGTGGGCATATTGCTTATATTTCAAAGGGCACTGACAATACAAAGGTCAAAATGTCACTAGAGTAATACACACAAAACAGGATTTTTGACAGTATCTATTTAATAAAACATAAAACGTCAATTCTGCCTTTACTAACATTATAATTTACCACAGGAATTGGTTATCTTATTTGATTAGATAGTAGGTGCTAATTGTTGGAGTAATGACATAACTCATAATGCAGTAGAGGTCGCTGATTGATGGGTGTGTGATTGAATCCTCATATTTTGTGGTCAACATCCAAAGGAAGGAAAAGGTCACCTCGAGAAGAAACATACATAACCACAAAGTGATCTATAAAGATAATTACACACGTACAAAATATATTCAATTATAAAGAAATTATTATTAAAATGATTAATTTTGAGTAACAAAATAGTAATTGACTTTTTTAGCAATTAATTTCATTGTATCATTTAAGAACAAAACATTAAGAAATGCAGCATTAACAATACAGATCCATACGAATATAAAATTATACATATAGAATATGAACAGTGTGAAATGACGACAATAAAGGACATTATCAGTCTTGTAATTCCTATAGAAATTACCAATCAGAGAATTGTGTAAATATGGACCCCTGAACATAGCAGAGGTGGTGTCTGGTGTCTAGGGGACTACGTATCCCTGTAGACCAATTACATCCGCTATGAGGCCTATATCCAGATCAGCTAACCTGAATAATCCACAGTCAGCATATCTGTGCCAAGAACGGTCTAATAATTGGCATGAACATTTCAGGCAGTATTTGACTTTATGGAAGGTTGTACTGACAACCTTGAGGTAGCACAGTACATTTCAAGATCCTCCTTCACACCAGTTGATATTTTCATAAGGAGTGAAAATAGGGGTTTGGTAGAACAGTTACTGGATGCAGCAATGTACCTTTGTAATATTTGTTTTTGCAAATCAAATACTGGAATTGTAAATTGAATATTGGATATTTATGTCTTGTGATCTATCATCTTAACATTGCTTTATTAAACGCATTTATGACTCTAGGGATTAGTATTCTAAAGTTGATATTAACGTAAAGCTGAAGTTCCTCATTGACAAAATCTACGTACCGTTGGTGATCACGTCAACAGTTTGTGGGTGTTCCCATGAGTACGAATTGTGTTCCTTTATAAGTTGTCATGCTTTTTATTCTTCTGAGGCATAATTTATTCAAAAGCTTCCGCATCGAAAAAAAAGACCTCGACATTTAGATATATCGATGACGTTTTTATATCAATTATACTAATTGTCATTCATATACATACCAGTAAACTCGAAATCAAAGACTCCCCAGCCTTCCACATCTGCTTGATACCTGGGTACTTTATTGGACATAAATGTTAAGGGCAAAATAACTACTCAATGACAAACAGGATGACCCCTGCCTCTTTATCGATAAATTCAAATAGCAGTGTAACAATATCACCTCTATATGCCTCTCAAATGATTCATACAGAAGAGCATGTTATGTGTATGATAATTTTTTTAAATGAAGGCAAGGTACTGATAAATGACTTGATATTATAGGGTCTTCAACAGTCTTGTGTAAAGATAACCATATGATTTGTCATTATGTCGAATACTGTGGGTAGTGTTTCTTATAAACTGGTAGGTCACACTCTACTACAGACTTCAGATCACTCTGTTTAACTGATCAAGGACTCAAGGCGTAACAAGGTGTAACAGGGCAACGGGATGTTTACTCTTTCTAAGCACATGTTTCCACATCTGGTATGTCCAGTGATCCGTATTTGCCCTTCTCTTAATTAAATAATTTGTATAGAATTCGTGAGATTTATCACTGCTCGATATCTTCACCTGTTCATTTCAACTGTTCGTTGTGTTGACGTGTTCATTAGAAAGAATGTAAACATGACTTTTAGATGGGAAGTCTAAAATAAATAACAGTACTCAATCTTGCAATTTCTATATAAAAAAATCAAATCAAAGAGATATACAAAAACGGTCCTCTGGACATTCCAGAGGTAGGATCAGGTGCTTAGAAGGAGTAAGCATCCCCTGTCGACCAGTCACACCCGCCGTGAGCCCTAGAGTCCGAACAGATAAACAGAGCAAACCGTACTCAAAATCAGTATGCTAAGAACGGTGTTGAATCCCTATATGTCCGCCTGCACTATATGTCCACCTGCACTAAATGTCCACCCAATTTTGGACCAAACTGTCACTATATGTCCGCTTGCATTATATGTGCGTCCATTTTTTCTCAAACGTATCACTATATGTCCGCCTGCACAACATGTCCGTCAAAAATGTTATTTATTAATTCATGGTCCATTGGGTGATATTTCTTCATAAAACAGTAGTCAAAACGTAAGCATAATATAAGTTCGCTTTCAAAAATCGTTGCAATGTGTCCATTCTCCTATTAAATCTACCAATTTGTATTTTTACTGTTCATATACATATCGGCACTACTGCGAAAATATTACAAAACATTGTTCCGCAGAATAACCATAAAATGTATTCTATATATACAAAATATAAATATTATCTAGTTATTAATTACTTCGAACTTTAATTTCAAAATGATAAACGGACTATCATCTGATCGTATAGATGGAAGGTCATAGTGAAACACTGAAAGCGTGGGGGTACCTCTACATAAAAAAACTGGAATAAACTGTCTTTGATGGCTTCCTTCATAACTGATAATCAGGTGCAACCGTACTACGCAGTACGGTACACCGGAAGCAGATCTAGAGGTAGAACACTTTGAGGATGCCGGTCTGTACTTCTCTGTCATCCCCGTCCGAATTCAGTGAGCGGATATTCGATATTTCCCAATAAAATAACAATAGCTTCTACGATAGGCTACAGGTGTGATTTAAAACAAACAACAACAATCACCTCGCTGACCTCATTCGGTTAAAGAAGAAGAGATGGTGGGTAGCACAAGTATGATTAATAATGTTATAAAATTAATACTATAAAAAATAATATGAATTTTGACACTGATTTTAATGGCACGTTTTAACACCAGAATTTGCACATAACTGATGTGTCATTATACTCATAAACTGCAAATCCTATACGATATTAATCATTTGTATGAAAATTATGCAAACCATATTATTTCAATTATGTTTTATCATCAAGGGGGCATAGTAACGATTTGAGTTCAATATTTTCTAATTTTCTTTTACAGTTTAATGTTTGCATTAATTTAACGTAACTAAATCAAAACCCATAGTGCAATCATCATTATAAAGATTTATGTATTGAAATCTGAGCTACTAGATATAATGGCCAGGCATAGGTTAAAAGAAGGAGGGGGGTTGCTTTTCTCTCGGGAACTACTTGTACCTACTTTTCGCTTAGCTGTACTAAATTGACATAAATGTATTGATTTATGATCCCCCAGAACGAATTAAAAAAAATGAGGAATAGCAAGGTTTTGTCAATATTTTCCAGGTGCACCTGCACCCCCCCCCCTTTTTTATTAAAACCCCCCCCCCCCCCAACATTTTGTCCCTTGTTCGTAACAAAATATTTCAATACAAAATTATACAGCTTTAACATTCTGTTGTTTTGTTGATAGTTATTGATAAAATGGTGAACAGTTACCAATAAAGTTGTTTTATCGCGAAAAACTCCCCTATTAACTTTCCACACGTTTGAAAAAAAGTCTTGAAAATTTCGTGCCATGCTACTCACAACGCGCAAACATTGAACACATGTAAATCGAGATATGGGTTATAAAAATCAACACTGTATAATGAGTAAATTTTGCAATAAAGTTTTATATGTAATGTTTTCAATGAATAAATTACAAAAACGTGTGTTGCGTTTTTAAAGTTCGTCAATATATATATATATATATATATATATATATATATATATAGATAGATATATATATATATATAGATATATATATATATGAGGGTTGTCCCAAAATGTCGTAGACAATGTTGATAATTCAGTTATTCGTTAGAAAAACATACGTATTTTAGTTTATGCACCATTTTGTGCATCTATGTACAAAATTTCATCAAAACATCTCTTTTCATTATGATAAAGGACATACATACAGAACACATACGCATTGGTGTCGGCACATGCATTCAAACCTCAAAAACGTTTCACATGACGTTATCAGTTTTCTTTTTTCAAAGTACTGGCCTCTGTGCGCGATACATTTAATGGCGTTTTATCCACTTGTCAAACACACATTGAAACCACTCCTGATTTAGAGACAAGTTAAAATTCCTGACTGATCTTCTAATTTCAACTTTCGATTCAATTTTTGTCCCATCAAGCTGGCCTTCAAAGGTGGAAAACAGGCGAAATCAAGTGGTGCTAAGTCTGGAGAGTAGGGTTTATGTTGGAGTCTCTGAAACCCGATGACTCCGAGTTCTAAATTTGTGTCAGCCGATACATGAGCAGGGGCGTTGTCATGATAATAAATAATATTTTCAATGTGATCCCGTAGATCTGATCGTTTCTTTTTTATCGCATGACGAAAATCACGGCGAACCACCTTGGAATAGTATTTTAAGTTCACAATCCTCCCTTGCACAGCATGACTTTGCACGATCCCTTGTCTGTTTATAAATATCATGTACATGATTTTTGTCATAGATTTGACAGACTTTGCCTTCTTAGGGGTGGTGATCCGGGGGTTTTCCATACACTGGACTGTGCTTTTGTTTTTGTTTCGTAATAATGAAGCCAGGTTTCGTCCATTGTGATAATGCTATCGAGAAAATATGGATCCTTTCGATGTTTTGCAATAAATAACTGGGATAACCTGAACCGTCTGTGCATTTCTTCATCGGTAAGCAGATATGGCAGATATGGCACCCATCTAGCTGAAACTCTTTTCATATCAAAATCTGAGATAATTCTGTGAACCTCTTATTTTCTGATCTGTGGTCTCTCTGCTACGCCCCAGATGGTCTGACGACGATCTTCAACAATGACCTCCTTTTCCTTCGCTGTTATTTTCTTTTTTCGGCCTTCCCAAATTCGGCTCTAATGTCATTACATCCATGTATCTATTGTGCCATTTGAAAACAAGGGCTCCACTGACATTCCTGTGATCTTGTGTCATTTCCATCTCTCGATTTGTTTAAGTGGAGGTCAATCCACGATCTACACAGTATTTTATAATATTTCGGTGTGCCGACGATTTTAATATTACGCCATTTCTCTGCTGGTTATGGCGTCATGATGTTGTGAAACCAGTATATTACGCGGAAACCATCACTGATTCTATTGATTTAAATTTGAATACGATTCATGAACATTAAACTATTTGTTTTCATCTCGATGAGTGGTACAAAATAAAAAAAATATCATGGAATTTTGTACTTGAGCCAACAACACACATATTTTACATATTATTCTCTAATAGCTCATTTATCTCTTTTGTTCTCGATATCAAAATTTATATTAAAATGTAAAATAAATAAACGTTTTGACATGTAAACGTATCTTGAATTTCACCCCACATAAAAAAAAAATATTAACATTGTCTACGACGTCTTTGGAAACCCTCGTATATGTATGTATGTATGTATGCATGTGTATATAATATTTATCATTATTTTATCTTTAATTTGAGCTGAGAGGGTGTCAATATGACAAAGTCTTGTGACTCAAGGAGCCTCCAAATTATCACCTGATGGAAATGATATACAGTTACGTTTTATATAAAATTAATCAGAGCTACAGTAAAGAATATATAATGCACAATGGGTTTTTTGTTTATTGCCTAAATTCGTTGTCGCCAGGATAATTGACTTTATTGATATTACACCTAGATAAAATGCTGCTTCTCTACCATCAGATTAATTATAAAAAAAAACATCAATCATTTTAATAAAGCATGTCTATGAAGATTATTGAAGATTGCTCAAAGTACTTCAGAATCGTTCAAAATCCACATCTTTCCTGACATACGTCATGACGGAAAACGTGTGATTTGTCACCTTCACAGCAATTAATATTTTCGATAGGAGCAAAGGTAGGAGCTTGGAGGAGTATTTACTGGATCCAGGAACGTATCGATGTTTGTAGGACTTTATAAAGGATAGGAATCCAGTTGAGATACAGTATTCCATATCCATTCATCGCATTGATTGGGATATTATATGTGTTTCATACTGAAATATAATTTTGAAGAATATCATCTTCTGAGTATGGACTTAGAGTACAATTAAATAACCAAATTTGAAATCAGCGTTTGGAATGCAGTTGTAATAATATATCTAACAAAAACAGATAGTGCTGTTACAAGTTTTCTCAGATGGAACCAAATACACTGCTTTTATCTTAGAACAATGCATTAAAATAAACAGAAAAATGCGAATTCTTATTTCTTTACTATGGAATTTATGGTACACTTTATTTACATTACAAAAGTGGCGGGCAATCAGCATGACCAAAGACAAGCCCCAAAAAACAACAAAAGCATCATCAACAACATTTCAAATTCAGCATCAAGCAGACGTTCTTGCAAAATTAATATTCAACAACCACAGTTCAACAATCAACTTTCAGGGCTCGAAGTTCACCATAACATCAGAAAGTGCCTGACTCTATGACCTATAGAGGCCAAGCATCTCATAACCTTCACCCTTGGGGGTGCAGAGGTCAAGGAATTCTAATTTGTCACATTTCATCATATACTTTAACAGTATAAATTTGTAAGCACAAGTGTCTAACTTGAATGACAGTACTGACAATCATGGCAAGAATCTCCGCCAAACGAAGGGATGGGTGAGCGCCACTTGGTATAATTAAGCCCTACCTACTGTGGGAAAATACAATATTGTTGTATGATACAGCTTCACGTCCCCATTCTTGTTTAATAGAATGGAAATCCCTAGTTTGGATGGATGAACACCATAGCTGCTTAAAATTGTAGGTTATGGTTTGATGTCTGGACATAAAATGACAGCAACCGCCATCCCCTCCAACTTGATTAAAGTGCTTGCAAAGGAATTAAGGAGCTTACGTGAGCCCTCATTTTGTCACTATTGTGGGGTATATCCATGCAATGCGTGATGGAACAAATTTGTTTGATACATGTTGTAACGTATTTTTATTTCTTTTGTTTCCTTTTTTGTTTGTTTGTAACCACGATTTTCTTATAAATGTATGGCCTAAATCGTTCTCACCTCAATGTATTAGAATGAAGCTTGACTGCATATCAAATCTATTAAGTATCTTAATTTATTGACAGCCTACTTCAGAGTTGTACCGCAGTGTCCCTGCCAACATAAAGATACGTTTGTCTTACCGAGATTTAATCGCAACCATCAATCTTAAGTAAAACTTCTGTGTGTGCCCACTTAAATACTGAGGAATCCAACGATTTGACTCTAACTTGAAAGTAAAGACCAATGAAACTTAAAACTTTGTATTCGAATGAAATACTTTAACAGGTAGACCACCTTCTACCTGACTTCTGAATCACATCGGATGAATAGGGATTGAAAATTCTCTAACAGTTCAGTACTTGTCCCAATCCTAAGGGGATGGATTTTATACTTGCCTGATAATATCAATAGCTTCACTGCTTTTCACAAAATAACACTGAATTGGTATCTAATAAATGAGGTCGAACCAAAATGACGAATATTAAGTCCGAACCATTGGAAAGAAAACTTAGAAAAAAAACCAAACCACATGCCATACATAGGAATATCGAATCTCCCACCTTAGGAATATCTAATACTGAATCCTTGCCTGCCTGGTCAGTGTTGGACTATGTAATGGTTATGTTAATTGAGCTATTTGCTTTGTATAATTGGACGTTCCTTTGCATCTCTGCTGGTGAATTTGGATGATTGACAACTTCGTTCACCCTGTGCAACCCGTAGAAAGCTAACGAGAATGCAGTGAACAACAACACAAACTCCTGAACATTACTACAAATATATGGAAGCACCTGAAATATTCTAGCTAAAATATCTTTTGTTATAGGAAGCCTGTTATCTGCAGTATGCCTCAAACGTTTCATACTTTGCAAATGTTTAACATCCAAAAATTTCAGGAGTGGGATAATAGATCCTTGCAATTTGCATTATATACTGCTGTCATGTAGGAATTATGAACGAGCTGTGGAACAGGCTAAATAAATTGATTTATGGAAGTTAGGTTGTATGATCAATTCTATCTGTTCCGAGGTTCTAAACAAAACTTGCAATACACCTGAAGACATGCATTGTGAGCTCTGCGTGTGTTTTGTGACATTGAGGCTGCTAATAATTTGTTGAGTTCAAACTAAAGATAAGGTTTGTAAAAGAGGGCATTGTAAATGGAATCAAACCTGCTTCCGAAATCGTTCCCACTGTTTGCGAGAAATGGAATCAGCAGTGGCATTATGTTTTCAGGAAATACATTCTGTAAGGAATAAAATTTCATACTGCACGCATTTTAATAAAGAGTCAAACCAGGGACATAGCAAACTTTGATTTTGAAGTCTACTTATTTACTATTGCTACAAAGGTATATGAAGGATGATTTTCTTGTTCGAAATCTCCTTGGCCCATAAATACATAGCCATCCGGTATTAGCTCTAAAAACCCATATCGTCTAACAGGTCTTCCGAAAAGGGGAATCAACCCAGATAACACCATTCACCTTGAACAGAGGTCCCACAACCTACATTCAAATCCCCTGAACTGTCTGTAAACTACTGTAACAATTGTTGCATGCTTATCCCCGATCCAACAAGTAAACCTGACCATTGGACTTATTTAAAAAAAAATACTTTTGTTATGCTAATATGGTGGTGAAACGTTGTGACCGTTATTGTAGCATCATATTGGCGCCTCTCGAGTAAAAAAGGTAAACTTTCGTAATAATGGCTGGGGGTGTTTTAAAGCAATTTTTCCTAGACATGAAATCATCAATGATGACCTTAAGTTCAAGCAATTTGGGGCTTGTGATTTTAAGTAACATCTAAGTTTTGTCTATCTCTAAATCCAGAAATATTAGGAAGGTTGTTGGACCTATTGATTTGTCGTGTGCTAGTGGAACGCCAAGTTGACAGCACAGATTTTGAAATGTTAATATTACATGTTTACAACCCTGAGTCTCTTGAGCAGCAGCAATTAAATCACCGAGATAGTAATCAACTGCATCAAAACAACACTTCATAATTGTCGACCAATTCAAAAAGGTTTCAAACTCCTCAAAAACGTTACAAGACATAGAGCATCCCATGGGCATCCACATTTTAGTGTAACAAGCTATTGTAAAATTTGTATTCCGAAAGATCAAAATACCCAGGATATATGAGTAAATGTCACATTTAGCAATGGATGTTCCATTATTACACTGAGTTATCATTTGAACGACTCATCAAGTGAAGTATATTGGACGGACGTCTCACTAGGGTCTATGAGCACATTGGCACTGTAGTGGTCAGGGAAGGATAAATGAGTAATTAGCCGCCATCCTGAATTATTATCCATTGAAACCACCCATATTGGTGAAGTATGAAGATTGGAAATAGGCGATTCTTTTTATGGGCCGCCAATTTTGCCCATCTTAATTTCTTTGCATTTAATGTTAACGCCTTGGTGGTGTTCATATGCTGATATCAAGTTGTCTGAATGTATAACCTAGGCCCCATATAATTTAACCGAAATCCTTGGGCGAATCCTAAATATAGTTTGTTTGCAACTGCTCTATTTGGATACTGATCTAAATGGGTTTTTTTTCTGATTGAAACTCCAATTGGCGGTGTGCCTTAACCCTAAAGTTCGTTGGGTTTGAAATCGTTTTTTGGGGCTTTGAGTAGAAATAGTTGGCCCCCTAAAAGTGACTGACTGGTTTTGTTGAGCTCTAAACATGGCTTCTGGATTTTACGCCAAAAACGGAAGTTTTCATGGAGAGGGAAAATCGTTCTGGGATTTGTGTACATTTACTTGTGGCTGATCAACCCTTGTGCAGTACATCATGGTATATTGCCCATTACAGTTCAAACACGTATGATCATAAAAGCAAGGGTATTTCCTACAAGATCTTTCCAAGATGAATTTATACTATTTCCCTGCTTATTTTTGTCTCAGACTCAAAGTAGGAGTTCCACAGGGGATGGGGTCATTCATATAAGCTAAAGTAGACCTCGGTATGAAACACATCAGACAACATTTAACCTAAGAAAGTTGTACTGGCAAGCTAGATCGTTATAACGACCAAAAAATTTGCGAAATGCTGAATTTAAACGAGACTGTGTCAAACTCCTGTAACATCAACGTCTTTGTTAGTAGCCTGCCTCGATTTAAAATCTGGTCATATGCAAAACAAGCTCTTGCGTATCGAATCAGTTGTAAGATATAAACACGATGTATAGGTGATAATGTAATATTGTCACTTAGATAAGGGAAGTTAACGATGAAGAAATTGAAATCATCCCGTTTATCATAAAGTTGAGTTGTTGGTTTGCCGTCAGCACCTATTTTCAGTAAAACATCTAAGTAACAAGCAGATGTGGAAGACTCTGTGGTGTCTTTTGTTTCACGTTCTCTGGGATATATCGTATCGTTTTTGTTTGTTTTGTTTGTTTGTTTTATTTATAGTCGCCTGAGCAATTTTTCAGCTATCCGGCGTATCGAGATATGAATGAAAATGATCATTGTTGATAGGTAAAGAGTCTTCAGTATATCTAAATATCGACTTGATGAGCTCAATGGTTTTAACAAGGTGTGCTTGCAAGTAGATTGCTGCAAACATCAGTTTGACATCAATCCACTTTTCAATTGACTCTATGCATTTAAGTGTCCAGTTTCTAATTACTATATGCCGCCAGGATTTCACGACGAGTTGTTTTTTTCTGTCTCATTAGTCTCCCAATAGAAACAGTCAATATACTAGCCCTCAATATTTTTATGCCTAGTGGCTTGCCCACCATGCATCATTGTATTGTTAAGGGTGAGTGTAACTGCTGGTAAATCCACTTCCATTTGGGGATGCTGTAGGCTTACTGAGGATGTTTTATAACTCTGAAGTAATGATACTATGGCTAATTTAACCGGACTCGGAGCTGTCATCTGAAGCCCTCCTTCCTCACACAGCTCAGCTCAACAGCTGGTACTGACTCGGCATCTCTGTAGACTTTGGACTTACCCATCGCTTTGGCTTCGACTCCTGTTTCCTTTGTTATTTTCCGTATTGATGGTATACTCATACCCAATGTCAAATCCAAAATTGACTTAATTGCTTTATCAATTAAAAGTTTTGAGTAGGTATTTAAAAGAATAACTGATTCACACACACACACACACACACACACACACACACACACACACACATATATATATATATACTTTAATTAAATTATTTTATTACAATGGCTACCCATAACATAACACTCATGACCCAACCGGTCTAATGTATTAATGAATATCTATCAGCATCGGGATGTTACTTATAGTTAAATTCTGCATACTAGGTTAAATATTGGAATGAATTAATTAGCAAACCACTGCATTAACTATAAGATATAATTTCCACAAAATGACTCATAATTTTACAGACAAGAAACCTTTCATTTCTTCACCGACCTCATATGCTCAATGGAATTCATTGTATGGGAGCAAGAGGAATAACTGCATATTGGACTGTCTTCAATAAAACCATTGAATTCATATGCGAATGAGATGCAAATGCTATGGAAATGTAGAGTTCGAGAATGCAACAACAGTTGTTTCTTGTCCTGAACAAAATATATTGAAAAGTGATCAATCTCATAAATCGAGCCAGGGGGCCTCCGTGACCGAGTGGTTAAAGCATTGACCTCAAAATCGCAAGGCCTCTCCCCTGTAGTCGGCGCGGGTTCGAATCCCGCTCGCGCCGATATATGTGAGAAAGTTTGTCAGTTTACTTTCGGAAGGTCAGTGGTCTCTTCCCACCACCAGATAACTGACAAATTGTTGAGTGTGGCGGAAAACAAATAAACAAACTTTAATCGAGCCTTGTTGGGATCCGGGTTGTTAGAATTGATCCTCAGTTCCCCTTGCTTGCCGGAAGAGGCGACTAAATGAGGCGGTCCTTCGAATGAGACCACAAAAACCGAGGGCCCATGTCACAGCAGATGTAGCACGATAAAGATCCCTCCCTGCTCAAAGCCCTGAGCGCCGAGCATAGACCTAAATTTTACAGCCCTTCACCGGCAATGGTGACGTCTCCATATGAGTGAAAAATTCTCGAGCGGGACGTTAAACAATATATAATCAATCAATCAATCAGTCATGCATTGAATAGAAATACAAGTTTAATAGTAAGGTAAACAAGGACGCATCGAAATAACAAAGGTGTAATCGAGTGTTTAGGGGGACTAAGGACCCCTGTTGAACGGTCACACCCACCTTAAACCCTGAATATTGATCAGGTAAATGGATTCATTCGGAGTCACAATTCAGAAAACGATTTTACGAAAATTATGCCCCACTTGGACACCTCTTGTATACAAATCAGCGATGGTTAAAGACGATTCATTTCTGTCGCTGATATACCTCCTGTATTAGTAAATTAATATCTAGAATGTTGCAAGCGATAATCCTAGTACCAAAACGTGAGTTATTAAATTCTGATGTTAATGATAAGGGAAGTCAACTCAAAACTAATTCACAAAACCGTATCTCATCTACTGTAGTTGGATGTTTACTCAGTTTGTTATACTGTCTGAAGTCATTGCGCATAACAGACCATTATCCAATGAGATAAATAATTACATTTTGTGTATCAATCGCGAGCCACGCAGCAACGGGAAGTTTACTCCCTTCCCCACCCCACCCCTAATCACGTGTAATGTATTTTTCCTTTTATCAAGAAATACAAAGCTCGCCTTGTTTTTTTTGTTGTTTTTTTTTTACATTCAATTGTCAATTTATTACCGGTCTACTTCCTGAAGTAGTAATAAAGGGTGTTAAGAAAGTTCGTTCCGTATGTAAATTTGAAAAATTAATTTAAAAACATGTTTTTGTTTCAAATTTTACTGGTAACTCTATAGACTTTTTTTTCATTACATCAGCAGTTATCCTTCCCTATGTGCACTCTCTTGTGTTACTATAGTGTGATGTAAACAAAGTGTCTATTATGTCATGAAATAAATATGCCGAGTTCAGTGAAAAAGCAGACGTCCTGTACAAGTGTTGATACAATTAATGAACGAGCTCAAGCTTTGGCTTTATTAGATGCAGGATTAAGTGTGAAGGATGTGGCTAAGCAGCTATGTAAAAGTGAGCGATGGGTAACAAACTGGAGGCGAAGGCGAGAGCAAAATAAACAACTATCCGATCAACCGAGATCCGACCGGCCTTCGAAGATAGTGGGGGTAGTGAAGAGAAAAGTGGAAAACATAAAATACAAACGAGGAAAATCAACAAGGAAATGCAGCAAGGAACTTAAAAACTCAGGCTTTAATGTGAGTCATGTAACTGTTTTTAGTTATTTGCGAAAAGTTAAAAAATGGAAGGCATTTAAAAGACTGAGAAATCAACTATTGACGAAAACACAGAGGCAAAAGAGATTGAAATTTGCTCGTGATCACAAGCATTTGACGGCTGAAGACTGGGAAAACTACATCTTTAGTGATGAATCTACGAAATATTTGTTTCATGTTCTGAACCGAAAGGACGATGTTGTATGGGGGTCCCAGTCAGATGAGGTTCCAGATGTAAGCTGCGTCAAGTCGAGCGCTAAAGTCATGGTATGGGGTGCGATGGGAGTACAGGGATTATCCAAACTTCACATTGTTCCAGCCGGCAAAACTATTAATGCTGATTATTATGTAAACAATATCCTTCAAAAAGAACTAAAACCTGCTCTAAATCGACAACAAAATAGTGGTAGGATCGACGAACGAAAGTTACTTCAATATCCAGGACACGCCACATTTATTAAAGATGGAGCGACCCCTCACACTGCCCTGCTAACACAGAATTGGTGTGAAAATAATCTACCAAACTTTATTACCAAAGTAGAATGGCCAGGCAATTCCCCAGACCTAAATTTCATCGAAAATCTATGGAGTATTCTGGACAGCGAGGCCTACAAGGATCCGCGCCCAACGACAATGTGCCAATTACGACGCCGACTTCACCGTGCATGGAGGGAGATACCTCAGAAACATTTGATTTCTTTGATTCATTCAATGCCAAATAGAATTAAAATTGTATTGAAAAACAAAGGTGGACTGTCTGGTTATTAAAAACATATAAAGTTGTATATGAGTTGTTTATAAATAATTTTAGGCATGCTGTAAATCATGGAACGAACTTTCTTAACACCCTTTAGGATGGTAGTGTAAATGCAAGGTTGATCTGATGGATTGAAGTCGTGTAATGAGGATACTGAAGGCTAACTCCTCTTTCCAAAATGGTATGGTATGGGTGGAACAGGTAGTTTACTCTTGTTCAAAACTACAAGACCTCTCACCTGTAATCGATGCGAGTTTGAATCTCGCTCACACTGATATCTGTGAGAAAGTTCGCCAGATTACTTTAAGAACGTCAGTGGTCTCTTCCCGGGTACATTATATTTGGTTCTCTCCTCCACCAATAAAAAACTGAACTCCACCAGATAACTAAAAACATGTTGAGTGTGTCGGAAAACAGCAATCAATCAATCTTGCTAACAAGATGGATTGATTGATTGATTGATTGATTGTTTTGTTTATAGTCGCCTGAGCAATTTTTCAGCTATCCGGCGACTAATAGAAGATGGAAATGCTGTCTTTAAACGGGACTATCAAAACCATTACAACAACTTACCTGCCAGTAGCTTGTATTGATTTAAGAAAATGATGACAACATCGTGTTTGGTATTGAATCCGTTGAGAGACATAAACAAAATATACAGGTGGTAGTAGAATACGTGTTTTCGATAAATATGGACAGTTTTATGATAAAGATGTATGATCCATTCATTTATGTTTAACTCACTGGTGAGGTGGTTAAATATTGTTTTTACTTTAGTTTTATTTCACGTGAAGTTTTTTCCTCAATGATTTTGTTATTAAAAGGAGATCGCGTGAAAACAAAAATGATGGGATGATTTGAATAAACAATATGTCAAGGATTATTTTTAGCATTTCGTACATTCTCGATTGCATCAAGAGGACAACACCGACTGCTGTGGCTCAGTTGTTAGAGCGTACTTTTTGTAGCTGAAATGTCATGAGTTCGATACCCCTTATGCCATGGCCACGCCATACCCAAGACGTACAAAAAATAGGTAGTGATTGTTCCTTAACCATCGCTATATAAACCAAAAATGTGTGCTAATTCACCTACAGCTGGTGACGTCTGAATTTGAGTTAAAACGTATCGACGGGATGTAAAACAATCAAACATTCAATCACGGTTACACCTTTTCCCAATTTATTGTACAGTCTATTTTTCTGACACATCAAAATCCTGTCCGTTGCTATTCCAAATCATTAGATACTATTTGTCAATGTTCGCCATGAAGATATCTATTTGTAAGGTAAGCATATCAGGTAATATCAGAAAGACAGAAAGAAATAACGAGAAGGATACAATACGCTGGTATATACATAGGGAAATACATTAAGACGATTTTCTTTAAAATCAAAGTGAATAGAGATACATACATATGATTCCGTCAAGTTCTTAGTAAATAAAATATATTAAATTACTTCATAAACAATAGTACCTTGGATATCATTTTTAAAATTTCAAAGTTTTGCCAATGATAAATAAATAAGGAAGCAAAATACTGTTCTCATATTATATCTGTCATTAACTAATTGATGTCCCTTCATTTTCTCTATTCATTTCCTGTATCATGTAATATGCTTTGTAAAAGAGTCAGTGTTTACGTGGTTGTATTGCACAGTTTTCTTTTCCTATGGCAATGCACCATGTCGTAATGTTTAGTCAGCAGGTATCCCATTGTTCTTCCTCGTTAACATCGGTGAAGTAATTATTGAAACGTATCTGAAATCACCACTCCCTTAATTCCTTCTTATTAATATATTTCAGATGCATATTCTTGATTCATCTTTTTGTTTATTACCGGAGTGTCAAAGGTTCGTATTTTCGTTGAAGATTACATCACTTCGTATAAAAGAATTGCAGTCTCATGGATTCAGTGTTTCCAACATTTTCTGTCGAATCCAACAATAAATGTTTCGTTCTACACTTGGCTCTTTTTTCATTGTCAACCTCTTTTGTTCTTTCCATTCTAAATATTGTACACCGTATTGATAAATTATCGAAGCGAATACAGTCAGATTCTTTGCTGAAAGTAATAAACAATATACATATAATACACATGTACAATCACGTCAAAGTCTGAGTGAGTATATGCTGAGCAAAATATTGAATTTTGTAACCAACTCTTTACATCATAGAAAAATTAGAATCTTGATTTTGAGGATTAGTTTCCATAGTATGAAGTTTAGCTAAAGCAAGTACAACCATTGAATGATACCTTGCAAATACATATCTAAATGTCCCATGTTTTAAGATATTTCGTTAAAGGTTATGACAGTGTTTCCTATTTTTTTTTACTCACATATTTTCTCTCTCTACATTCTGAAAACAAAATACTGAATTAAAGACATTCCAATGCGGTAGATAAATGTTGATGTAAATATACGTTGATTACTTTACATGTTATTTAGTAAGAAAAAATGAAACATTTCACACACTTTTACTCCATTGTTTGTCACCATTTCCCCTAGATAATTTTAACTTCCACAGTTTTGACATCATTTATAAAATGTACCAATTTTACACAAAATTCATTATATGAAAGAAAATAATGATTGGTGACATGGTAAACCTTTCGATTGCTTTTAAGACTCTGTATTCAGTAGGGGGCCAGTATTCTGTATATATATATATATATATATATATATATATATATATATTGTCTGTTGTGAGAAAGATGTACTACAACATCAGAAGGATCTCGAAAGTTAAACACCATCTGACTCGAAAAGCTTGCGCACATGCCATGAAAACAACAGTTATTTCTCATCTTGACTTCCACAATGCCCTTCTCCTTGGCATAATAGACCGACCCATACATCAGTGACAAGTAGATCAGAACAACGCGGCACGATGTCTCACAGGAACAAGCTACAGACAACATATTACGCCAGTGCTTCGACAGGTGCACTGGCTGCCTGTGAGACAACGTGTCGTGTTTAAAGTGTTGACACCAATACACAAGTCATTCCACACCTCCTCATCACCAGCTTACACGAGAGAGTTATTTCCTTTATACTAGCCACGCAGGACATTGAGATTATCAGTGGACCAGTGGAAACAGGTAGTAGAGAAATCTTCAAACAAATACGTTGCAAGAGCCATAAATAATATAGATGTACAATTATGGAATAATCTACCGTTGGAACCTCGCAATCTTGAATCACACAGAACATTCCGCAAGAACGTCAAAACACTGCTGTTCAAACGTGAATATATTTAGGCATAAATCAACATCACATCATAGACTACGTATGTATTTCTTGTCTCGACATCTGACTGCCATACTTTTAAACAGCATTTTGGTGTCTTATCGCTATTTTAGTAATGATTTGTCAGTTTTATTCTTAACAGTTTTTTTTATGTGTTTCATCTTCATTAAAACAACCTCTGTAAAGCGCATAGAAACTATACGTGATTTTGCGCTATATAAGTGAATATAATAATAATAATAATAACTAAACTATTTTATTACAATGCCTACCTACGCTAACTCTCATGACTCAACCGTTCTAATATATTAATGAACATCTATCAGCATCGTGATGTTACTTACAGTTAAATTCTTTATACAAGGTTTAATATTGAACTGGGTCAATTAGCAAACCATTGCATTGATTATTGAATATAATTTCCGCAAAATGACTCATAATTTTACAGACAAGATAGCTTTCAATTCTTGACGGACCCGATACAATGCTGCAGATCACACACACACACACACACACACACACAGAGAGAGAGAGAGAGAGAGAGAGAGAGAGATGCAGAGAGATAATTACAATTGAATTCGCTGTAGGAGACCAAGAGGGATAACTGCATATTGGACTGTCTTCAACAAAACCACTGAGTTCATATGGGAATTAAATGCAAATGATATGGAAATGTGAAGTTGAAGAATGCATCAAGTGTTCTTTCCTTTCATGAACAAAATATATTGAAAAGTGATCAAACTTATAAATTGAATAAAAATGCAACTTTAATATTAGGGTAAACAAGGAGGGATCGAAATAAAGGTGTAATCGAGTGTCTAGGGAGACTAAGGACCCCCTGTTGAACGGCTATACCCATCTTGAATATTGATCAGGTAAATGGATTCATTCGGCGCCAAAATTCAGAAAATGATTTTACGAAAATTATGCCTCACTTGGGCAACTCTTATACACAAATCAGCGATGGTTAAAGACGATTCATTTCTGTTGCATATATACCTGCTGTATTAGTGAATTAACATCTAGAATGTTGCAAGCGATAATCCTAGTACCAAAACGTGAGTTATTACATTCTGATGTTAATGATAAGGTAAGTCAACTCAAAAATAATTCACAAAACCGTATCTCCTCTACTGTAGTTAGATGTTTACGCAGCTTGCTAGACTGTCTCAAGTCACTGCGCATACTCTCAAAACTGGCTGCTATCCAATGAGATCGTAAATACTTACATTCTGTGTATCGATTGCCAGACACGCAGCAAATGGAAATTTACTCCCTTCTCCACTCCACACCCAATCACGTGTAATGTACTTTTCCTTTTATCACACCCAATCACGTGTAATGTACTTTTCCATTTATCACACCCAATCACGTGTAATGTACTTTTCCTTTTATCACACCCAATCACGTGTAATGTACTTTTCCTTTTATCACACCCAATCATGTGTAATCATGTGTAATGTACTTTTCCATTTATGACACCCAATCACGTGTAATGTACTTTTCCATTTATCACAGAAAAAGAAGCTCGCCTTTTTTTTTTTTTTTTACATTCAATTGTCAGTTTATTACCGGGTTACTTCCTGATGTAGTAACAGGATGGTAGTGTAAATGCAAGGTTGATCCGATGGATTGAAGTCGTGTAATGAGTATACTGAAGGGTAACTCCTCTTTTCACAATGCTATAGTATGGATGGAACAGGTACTTTACTCTTCTTGCTAACTAAGAATTTTCAGACACATATGAATACAGCTTTCCCTCACCTTTCTCCCACTTTCAAAAACGACGCTTAGTGTCTGCACACATCATACTCGACATAATAGTTATGATATTCGTTATTGGTGTGCATTACTACACACAGCACATTGCAACGATCCAGTGATAGTTTGTATTTGTAAATTATATTGCTGTATAGAAGTTGGAAATTTTGTCTTTAAACAGGACTATCAAAACCACTACAAAGACTTACTTTCCAGTAGCTTGTATTGATTTAACAAAATGATGACAACATCGTCTTTGGTATTGAATCCGTTGAGAGACATAAACAAAATATACAGGTGGTGGAAGAATACGTGTTTTCCATAAATATGGACAATTTTATGATAAAGATGTATGATCCATTCATTTATTTTTAACTCACTGGTGAGGTGATTAAATATCGTTTTTCCTTTAGTTTTATTTCAGGTGAAGTTTTTCCTCAATGATTTTGTTATTAAAAGGAGATCGCGTGCGTGAAAACAAAAATGATGGGATAATTTGAATAAACAATATGTCAAGGATTATTTTTAGCATTTCTTACATTCTCCATTGCATCAAGAGGACAACACCGACACCGACTGCTGTGGCTCAGTGGTTAGAAAGTACACTTTGTGAAATGTCATGAATTCGATTCCCCTCTTGTCATGGCCACGCCAAACCCAACACGTAAAAAAGTAGGTAGTGATTTTTCCTTCACCAACTGCTAAGCATAGGCAAAAAATTGTGCTTATTCACCTACAGCTGGTGACGTCTCAATTTGAGTGAAAAATTATCGGCGGGATGTAAAACAATCAACAATTCAATCATGATTATATTTATTTCCCAATTCATATTCTATACGTTTTCATCGAACGGTCTATTTTTTGAAACCCCAAAACCTTTTCCATTGCTATTCCAAATCATTAGATACTATTTCTCAATGTTCTGCGTGAAGATATTTATTTGTAAGGTAAGCATATCATGCAATATCAGAAAGAAATAACGAGAAGGATAAAATATGATGATATGTACACAAGGAAATACAATAAGACGGTTTTCTTTCAAATCAAAATAAATAAAGATACATGGATATGATTCCGTCCAGTTCTTAATAAATAAAATATAGTTAATTGCTGCAAAAACAATAGTATCTTGGATATCATTTTAAAATTTCAAAGTTTTGCCAATGATAAATAAATAAGGACGCAAATACTGTTGTGATATTATATCTGTCATTAACTACTTCATGTCCCTTCATTTTCTCTATTCATTTCCTGTATCATGTAATATGCTTTGTAAAAGAGTCAGTGTTTACGTGGTTGTATTGCACGGTTTTCTTTTCCTATGGCAATGCACCATGTCGTAATGTTTAGTCAGCAGGCATCCCGTTGTTCTTCCTCGTTAACATCAGTGAAGTAATTATTGAAACGTATCTGACTTCACCACTCCCTTAATTCCTTCTTATTAATGTACTTCAGATGCATATTCTTGATGCATCTCTTTGTTTATTACCGGAGTGTCAAAGGTTCGTATGTACGTTGAATATTACTTCGTATAAAAGAATTGCAGTCTCATGGATTCAGTGTTTCCAACATTTTCTGTCGAATCCGACGATAATTGTTTCGTTCTACGCATAACTCTTATTTTTCATTGTCAACCTCTTTTGTTCTTTCCATTCTAAATAGTGTACACCATATTGATAGATTATCGAAGCGTATACAGTCAGATTCTTTGCTGAAAGTAATAACAATATCCATACAATGCAAATATACAATCAGGTCAAACTCTGAGCAAGTATATGCAGAGGAAAACATCAAACTTTGTTACCAAGTCTTTGCATCATAAAAATTTTAGAATCTTGATTTTGAGGATTAGTTCCCATGGGAAGAAGCATAGATAAAGCGAATACAATCATTAAATGATGCATTGCAAATACATATTTAAATTTTCCATGCTTTAAGATATTTCGTAAAAATTTATGACAGTGTTTCTTAAACTGTTTTCCTCTCAGAAAGTTTCTTCTCTAAATTTTGAAAAAAAAAAAAAAAAAAAGCTGAATCAAAAAACATTCCAATGAGGTAAATAAATGTTGTTGTAAATATATTTTGATTACTTTACATGTTATTTAGTAAGAAAAAAAACCATTTCTCACATCTTTATTCCATTGTTTTTCAACTTTTGTGCTAGATAATTTTAACTCACGCAGTTGTGACATCATGTATCAAATGTACCAAATTTACAGAAAATTCATTTGATAAAAGAAAACAATGATAGGTGACATGGTAAACCTTTCGATTGCTGTTAACACTCTGTATTCATCAGGGGGTCAGTATTCCTTGTACAAAGGGCATTGGCTTTAATGCATAAGGTATACACAAATAGAATGGCGGGAGGACATTCTTTGTTAGTACATGTATATATATTGATGATTATCTAATTACTTTCTTTAATGTACGTGCACCAAATGCCATACACGATAACTATGATGTTTTTATGAGAATGTAAATATAGATTAATCAACATGCAGTTATCATCGTAAGATATTCCTGAAATATGAGGATAAAGGTTTTCGACAGTCAACACACACACACACACACACACACACAGATATATATATATATATATATATATATATATATATATATATATATGAGACGGTCAAGGCAAATAAGGTATTCAATTACGCAATTCCTGTAGAAAATAAAAATAAGAGGGATGGGCAAACACGGACTCCTGGCCATACCAGAGATGGGATCAGGTTTCTAGGAGAAGTAAGCATTCCCTGTCGACCGGTCACACCGTGAGCCCAGGCAAATGGTGTAATGCATAGTCAGAATCAATGGGTCAAGAACGGCCTAACATGTAATAATTGGTATGAAACACATCAGACAGCATTAGACTTAAAGGTAAGTTGTACTGGCAAACTAGATCGGTATAACGACCATAAAATGTGTGAAATGTTGACTTTAGACGAGAACGTACAAATCTCTAATGATATGCAAAACAAGCTCTTGCGTGTCTAATCAGTTGGGAGATATAAACACTATATGCAGGTGATAATGAAATATTGTCACATAAATAATGGAAGTTGACGATGGAGAAATGATATGATCACGTTTGTCATGAAGTAGAGTTGCTAGTTTGCCGTCGGCATCTACTTTTAGTAAAATAAAAAAGTACAAAGCAGAAGTGGAAAACTCTGTGGTGTCTTTTATTTCAAGTTCAAAGGGAAATATCGAATCGACATATGAATGAAAATATTAATTATTATTATACAAAACGTCGTTGCTATATCTAAATGTCGAATTGAAAGCCACATCAAGAATTTTGTTTCTTCTCATGTAGACGATTTTGAATTAATTCTGCTTCATACGAATATAAAACATAAGTCAGCTGACAAAGGACCACAAATCGTCCCCATGGGAATTCCAACGGACTGTTGGAAGACCTGATCACGAAAGACTACGAAAATATTGTCAATGAGGAATATATACATATATACTAGTTTATATATTCAATGTATATTACAGGACGACATTAATGAAGTAGTGGAAATCTGGAACACCCATCGTATTCACCCTTACCGAAATGAAATAACCCCAAGTGAACGATCAACTATCATGTAAAATTTTCCACATTTATATGGAACACACAGCCATTTATGCAGAGTTACAGACGAGCAGGTTGCTGTTGCCAAAGTGAATGTACTACAAAAATGATTTTCCGTGTGATGAAACAATATTTGATTAATTATTTATTATTTAATGCTTTCCGCCACACTCAACAATTTTTCAGTTATCTGGTGGCGACCAGTTTTTGTTGGTGGAGGAGAGAACGCAGATACAATGTACCTGGGAAGAGACCACCGACCTTCCGCAAGTAAACTGGCAAACTTGCTCACATAACGCCGCGTCCGAGATTCGAACACGCGCCGACAGAGGTGAGAGGCTTTGTGATTTTGAGCCCGATGCTCTAACCACTCGGCCACGGAGGCCCCCGAAACAATATTTGAGTTGTTTTCTTATGGAAGAAGCTAGTTAAGACGTACATGAACCACAAGACCCACATGAAAAAAGTACAGATATATATTTTTCTACGAGATGCAGTTTGACTGCAGCTACAGCTATAGATTCACGTACATATATCTATGCACATCATGAATCGTATCTTCTGTTCAGGTTTTTCGTAACTGTGTTGATAATGTAACAAAAGAGATTACTGAAATTTGCATTTAAAAAACATTGACAAAAATTTGTTCCAATATTAAGCCTAAAATAAAATGAAGTCGTCATTGGAATGGAAGTTGACATCGGATTTGTTCAAAAACAAATCCCATCATATGGCGCATCTACACAAAGAATGTGATAAAATTTCAAAAACCTGCGATGAATAGTTCCTGAGATAAATGTGACGAAATGTTTGATTTTATCAGACTTTGATGAAAAAGTTTACCTCGACTAATATCAATTAAACAATGTAAACAAGAGCACCGCTAAGCGTAGCATCCTCTCGCCTGAGTTTTGCATTTGAGCTGTGGACACACACACGCATGCACGCATACACACTCCTAGGCACACACTTAAACACACACATACACAGTAGCGATGCTATATCCCCTTCGCAACAAGTAGCGCGAGAAAGACAGTGGATTGCTGGTTTGCTACGAAATTGCTATCAGAATTCTCACAAAACGTTTTCTGATGTAAAGTAATAAAAAAGTGAATTAACGACAAAGCAAATAGAACGCATTTATTAAGAGTTCTTTGACTAGTCAAATGTGAACATTGAAGAAAATATCTTTTTGTTTAACAAAAATCCTTGAAAAAAAATCGTCATGGTACTACTCTAAAATAAGCAAAATTTCAATGAATGGTCTCGTCATACATGCATATATACACATAGACTTAGTATCTCGTACGTACGACTTAGTACTCTCTCTCTCTCTCTCTCTCTCTCTCTCTCTCTCACACACACACACACACACACAGAAACGTTACAACGTTTTCAATTGTGCGTAAACAGCCTAAATGTTCATCATGTAGTAGACTCGGTTGCCAACATTAAAACAGTATCTACAAATTACACTTTAATACATTTTCTTATCATGGGTACAAAGAATAGAATAGCGCTGGGAAAAATATTCTTTTAAATAACCATCCTCCGTATATTTCATACCTGTATCTATCTGCAAATTTCATACAGTGTCCATATGCATTTTCATTCATACATTTACTCCATGACTCACAATTATCGAACTAAAGCCCTTTTTATTCAGATATGCCCAATTCATGAAAAATATGTTCATGTTCACCGGACAATATTGTAAAAGTTTCGGAACAGATTCTTATATAACAAGATCTTAGTTAACATATTTAACCATCGTATCATCATCACATAATGTAACCCTTGGGGATCCGAGTTAGAATATGTCCTCGGTGCCCCTTGTCATAAGAGATGACTAAATGTGGCGGTCCTTCGGATGATAATAATAATAATAATAATAATAAATTCTTTATTTAGACAGGATAGCACAATTAGTATTACATACTAGTTCACATCGTGGTCCTGTATAAAAAACATATTTACAGACAGATTAAATGAGAGGATAGAAAATCATAAGACATTTATACATAAAATATTTACACATGTACATTATCACTAAAAATAACAACAACAAAATACGCTGATGAGACTTGATATATTACAGAACGTATATTACATCCATATGTTTGGATGTGATGTTCGCACATTATCAATATCTAAAACGACAAGTATCAAATTATATAAAAGCATGTACTGGCCTCTCCTCCATGCATATCGCCTCCTCCCACCATGTCACTTCCTCCTTGCGTACTGTCTCCCATCATACCTCCTCCTCCTCTATGTATACGTCCTCCTCCCATCATGCCACCTCCTTCATACATTCTCCCTTTTCCTGTTATACCATCTTCTCTTTGCATGACTGTCTATCCTATCACCACCTCCTCCGTGCATATTTCGTCCTCCCATCGTATCACTTCCTCCTCTATACATGTGTCCTCTCATCATATCACCACCTCCTCAGTGCATTTATCTCCTCCCATAAATAGCCTCATGTAACATAATAAGATTTTGCAAATCATTGATTTATTTAGATCTATATGCATGATAGGAACATAAATTTTGTTACAGTCCTTTTTGATAGTTATGGTGATAAATCTTGTTAAACATAAAATATTTCAAAAGTTACTCATGAATACGAATATTTCAAATTATTGAATTCAAGGGCAGTAACTCTGTTTTCATTAATTTCTTTATCAATTCTCGTCTGTGCACATTTCCTCCTCCCATTATGCTACAGTCTCCTTACATGTCTCCTCTCACCATATCGCCAACTCTTCCGTGCATATTTCCTCCTCCGATCATGCCATATCCTCCGTCATACCTACTCCCATAATACTACCTCTTGTGAACATGTGTCTTCCTCTCATCATACTTATAATTTCTTTATCCAGGCCTTCAGCAAGACAGGATGTAACAGCAACACCTAGCAACACATGGGATTTCATTGTTTTCTGTTAAAAAACAATTTTTGCATATTGAAAACTGGCATTCCTAGGAAAATTCCACGGACTTAATTCGATACACCATAATTTGATAACAACAATATAGAGTGATGAAAATATTTCATCGCCTGATATAACGATTGAAGTAGTTTAAATTTCATTCCCTTTCAATTCATCTTTCAATTTTGTAAAATGTACCTCTTATTTCAGATACATGTACACAATAAGACAGTTTATCAATAATATGAAGAGTGGTAAGATACGTAGGGATGGGGGGAACGCCACATTCATGTTTATTGTTTTGCACCCAGGGTCTGATTTAAAATGTTTAGAAAGTGAAACTACTAGCATACGAAATCTTTTTTTTAATTATTATTTTATTGGGTACTTTTTTTTTTCTTTTTTGTTACTTTTGCTAATAGTATTTTTCCGACCGTTGTTGTACATGTAACGACGACTGACAGTGTAATAATTATAGTAGACATTTGGTACTATTAAGGTTAGGCACTAAGTCTGGACCATGATACTGCAAAGGACTTTGCACTTCTGAAGAAATATGCTATAACCTATCATGATGGATGATTATGTTATATTTTAGGATTGCAAAAATTTATGATTTTGATTAGGTAACGTCCAAGAAGCTAAAGATGTAAATGTTATTCCGTGACACCTTTTGACATTAAAGACGACAAAGAACAGTGATCAAAAGTAAAGCTATGACAAGGTAATGAGCTGTATGTAATAAATCAACGAATATGAATGAAAGTACGTGGATATAGATAAATATGACGAACAACATATTTTGTCCTTTGAAAGTGGTAGAAGAGGAATCATAAACCTTTTAATTCCCTCAAAATGAATCTGATTACTTATATTTATTTTAGATTATTGACTTCGATTGCTGCTAAAATTGAGGAAAATTCAACGGCCTTTTTAGGTGCAAGCTATGAGCAGCTACCTCATTAAGTCTAACATATATGAAATGTAAAGTACTGAACAAATCTATGTGCCGATACAAAAAATATATGGTAGCATAAAATTAAACAAAATAAGTCATTTTGTCACACACACATACACACACACACACACACACACACACACACACTATACCAACTGGATACATCAATCTATGCCAAAATAAGTGTTTCTTTTCGAAGGTAATAAAGAATACTCCCTGGAGACATACATATATGCAAAAGTATATCAAATGCGTCAAAGGGCATCGCCCCTAATCATATATCTTATGACCCATCCGATGCATTATAAAATTGCAGCAATGCTGCTTGTTTTTGCAGCCCATATATATGAAAGGATGTGGAGCTTCAAACACTTGTTAAGCATATATGGTATTTCAGACACAAAATATTTGGAAGCACAGATGGTGTTTGAAGCACAAAAATATATATATGAATGCACAGGTAATATTTCAAACAAATGATACTTGATAGACAAAAATGAATGGAAACACGAAATAGAAATACAAAACACGAATAGCGATATACTTGGTGCTTTAAACAGATTGAAAGCAGTGGTGGTGTTTCAAATACAAATTGTATGTTGAATTTCAGGTAACGTTTCAAATTGTAGACAATCTATAATGGATTGTACCAGAAACATACACTCTACCTGCAAGCGCAGACATGTCATTTGCAAATACTGTAACATATGTGATTTTTATTTTATATACATCTGCTCTAAAAAAAATAGCGAAATAAGAAGAAAACTCTAAATGACATGCGCAGTTGGAAGAAGTAAACTCCGAACTGGATCTACTTTAGGAAAAAATAACACCTAAGTAACTTGCACGAAATAACTAGGCTTATCTAGATTGGATAATCTCTATTATGTTTACATGCTCTTGCCTTCTAGGGGAATATAAGATTCCATTATCCCAATATCAGACGAAATATAAATTGTGAATTCCCAAATTCATGCTCGACGGGCTGATTATTTGGTTGTCAAATGAATTTTGCATATGTAATTATTTTGGCAATGTTTTGCAGTCCAGTTGTAAACAAGCATACCAACCAAATATAGTTCCTATTATAGGGTATCAATACTTCAAATCTTTCAAGCAAGGGATGACGAAATGCGATGCTCTCGAAGTACGATATTCGCCTCGCTTTCTGGGATCGGTAAATATCGGATAGCAAAATCAACATTTGAATTAAAAAATGTAAATAGTTGCAGATTCCTACGGATTGCTCCGTTTACCTGATCGGAATGTAGGACTCACAGTTGGTGTGATCGGTGGACAGACGATGCTTACTCCTCCTAGGCACCCGATCCCACTTCTGGTATGAGCAGAGATCTCTCTGATTTGTATTTGCTATAGGAATTACGAGATTGAATAATATTAGTTATCTCGGCTTTTCCATTCCTTATGCAGATGATAACGAAATATTTCTACACAAATGTGAAAAGCTGAAGATGCTAAAGTGACCTCATTTAACACCAAATTGAGTTGTTAGTTTGCCGTTGATATCTTTGTTCAATAAAAATTCCAAATATGAATCCGATATGAAAGAATCTGTGATGTGTTTTATTTCAAGGTCAATTAATAAACATAACGCAATTCACTAAAATCTATTTCGTTTAAAGGATCACTATTTGTGCATATGGGAATTCCAAAAGACTTTTGGAAGACATTATTACCAAGGACTGTGTTACTATTCTCAACGAAGAACTCTGGCATATTTTTAATATCGACGTACTGAATAGAATCAGTATGATGTTTAATAAAGTATTGTTTTGGGATGACAAGATATGCATATTTCCAAGTTTTATTTTATTCACAAAACAGTTGTCTATGATGTTAAAAAGCATGGTATTTGATTTATAGTGAGGAATGGTTGTGCAAAGTGTTGAAAAGTTTTAAGTATTGACCCTGTTGATTTGGAAAAATCAATTTTTGATTTCAAATTTATTAAAAATAATTTGGGATTTTTGATAATCAACTTTAAATTTACAACATGTTCGTTCTTGTATACTTGTATATGGCGGGACATTAGTTTTGAAGTTTCTTTCTTGTTCATAAGAATTAAAGAAACAGAATTTGATCCAGCAAGGTGTCTCTGAATTTTTTTTCTGTAATTTTGGAACTCAGTGTAGATACGATAATTGATGTACATTCGTTCCATTAAATAGAATATCAAATGTGTTTAAAAGTGAATCAGGATCTTGAAATTTTTCGTGTTTAGAAAGTGAGGTTGGAGTGTAAGTTGGAATTCCAAATGTGGAATTAAAGCCAAACACGTTTAAGATATATTTGTAAGAATGAGTATGACAAACAAATACAGCGTGTTTGCTATCATTCTCAGCATAAAACGAAAGGTATTTCCAATGTAACCTATCTGTATATTCCATTATTTTTAGGTAACTAAACACAAAAAAGTACCTGAAACATACTTTATTTCAACGTGTATTATACTGTATTTTGATATTTCTTCTATACGTTTGTTCATTCTGACAAGGTATCAAGTTTTTTTGATTATAGTTAGTCCACCGTATGACATAATATTCAATATAATTCAGAATATCAACATCACCAATAATAACATGTCCAGCAGGATTATAGTTGACAGAAGACAAATAAAACATGTGGATGAATTTCGTACAAGATGATCTATATCTAGGTATTGAAAAATTTGATTGTCATTAAAATGTTTGGATACTTTGGTAGAAGTATATTTATAAAGAATTGTGTAAACTTGAAGCATGAAGAAGTACAAGATCAAGCTGTTTTATGACGACAAATGTTGCTATGTTGACAGCATATGATCCTTTGCGTGATTTGAGATGATATTATCCATAAAACGATCAGGTTTAAATAGTCTGTGATGGACAACATCCATTATCACTTCATTATACTCTGCTCATGCGTTAGCCATTAAAATTCGAAAACGAGGCTGAGTTGACTAAAGCATGTCTGGCGACAAAGTATGAAGGCGCGGCCCTTCGAAAGGCAATTGGCCTAGGCTCGATTTCTTGTATCTGTGCCAAAGATGAACGATGTAATCACAACTACATAGGACAGCAGTCCTCAGGTCATACTGAAATCACTTTAAAAAGAATATATAGGAAATTTGCGAAATGTGCACGAAATTCAAAGTTTGTTCATGTTTTCCGATGGCCTCGCACACGGCATAAATGAAAGTGTTTACTTCGAGTACGTTACAACTACTGTGAATTTTTGAATGACAGACAATAAAAATACACCATATCTAGAATACATACTGAGAATATATATTTGTAATCATATATATAAAATCTAGCGAAAAGAAAATATATTTCGCCCTACATTAAAACCATGTGCGCCAACGTAAGTGGGCGTGGCTTAGAATTCCCATCAGCTGTTTTACAATTATATCTGATTTATTAGGAACCATTAACCACTGGCCACTGAAATTATCTATGAAATGTCTCGCGCACACTTTTCATTTCTTTAACATCTGAATAAAATTTAGAAATTCTACACAAACCATCCTTCCCCTTTAAAGAAGTATCTAAAAGGTGTAAAAACACATACACATGTATGTGTATGGTTTTTCATTCTCAGAAAATATATACATTTTTAAATACATTTTTCACTCAAGATTAATCAAAATGTTTGACGTTTGGCATCAAACTATTAAAAGTAAACCAATGTGGACCTGAGGAATACATTCTATATCTGCAAATACATATTTTGTTGATGTACATAACAATAACGGATTTAAAGGGGGTTACCCCCACCTATATTTTTAAAACCACAAATATACAAAAAATGTAAAACTCTAGATTTGAAATCCAAAAGGGTTGAATATTTTGGCTACTACTTGATATACACTTGTGTCCCCTCCCTTTCAGAAATCATGAATATGCCATCAAAATGCAACATCAATGAAATTAGTATGTAGATGTACAAGAGTCTATATCTGAACATTGCCAATAAGGTTATAAAAGAATTAGACCCACGAACGGTCAAAATCGGCCCTGTAAAACGTCCAAAATTAAAGGGAAGTTTCGACAAATTATTTTCTGCGTAAAAGATAGTCTGTGTATGATAGTTTATCAAGGTGGTGATAATCTTAGAGTTTTGCATTTGTGTAAATGGGATCTACAGTCACAAAGATCATGAAATACAAGAATTTGCTTAAAAATGACCACATTTTTGCAAAATGCTCACATTTTATATGAAGCACAGCCATGGACCAAATTCATCATGACATCAATTTTAGAATATCATCATGACGATTAAATTATGAAAATATTTCACAGGTCCTGACCTGTGCTAAACTTTAAAAACAAGCATTTGTTAATTATCAGAATGCAACGAATTTTCAACATATTTTGCATATTATCAGGGATATGTTTGTATTATTATACAAAACAAAACAAAATATTCCCAAAGTTAATATCGAGGTATTATAAATTTATTTTATCGATGTATGTCCGATATGTTTTTTTTTTTTCAATAAGGAAACATCGGTAACACGAAGAATTGTAATTGGTTGAACCCGACGTGAATGTAAATAGACGGCTAACCCGTCACAAAAAATTACGTGTAATGCAATCCATTTGAAAGAAGAATGGAAATCTGAAAACAATAAGCCGTTCACATGACGTAAATATGTTTTATATATAAATTAGTAAATAAAAGAAAAATAATGCAGATCTTCGTTGTAAACAAAATCTAAATAGGCCAATTCAAACACGAAATTTGACAACATTAATGATATTGTTTTTGACCACTCGTAAGCCACGATATACATATAGAATGTTAACTATGGCTTGTTGTGGCAATCCCGTACACCTAATTTCGACTAAGGGCTCACGACGGATCTGACCGGTCAGCAGAGGAAGCTTACTCCTCCATGACACCTGATTCTACCTACACTTTGTCGGAGATCCGTGTTGCCCTACACTCGAACCTGTATATGTCTTTGTGATTGATGATTACGATTACGATTAACACATTGTTAAATTTACTATTCGATATATTCGATACCAGAAATTACTCTTTAAGAAAGGAGTTCCTGGTATCTAACACAGGCACCTGAAGCAACTAGAGATCTTATGTACGTAATCCCCCTTCCAATTTCTAGACCAAATTATATATACGGAAACAATAATATTTAGAACCAATAATTTATCCAAGACATGTTATTCAGCTACCAATCATCCTCACAAGTCGTTCTGAATAATCAATTTTCACATTCTGTAGATGGAATTGTTAACATACTTAATATTTGTGCCAAACAGATAACCCCAATGCTTTAAATCACTATCATATATTAATAAGAGACATTAAAATGCACAATATTTATTTATAAAAAAATATTTTGATTGGAAATTGAAAACTATAAACTCTGTATCCATGGATACGTATTGTTTATTTTTCCATTATTGTTAGCCCCGTGGGGATACAGGTTGTTACAATAGATCCTCAGTACCCCTTGCTTGTCGTAAGAGGCGACTAAATGGGGCGGTCCTTCGGATGAGACGGCAAAAACCGAGGCCCCGTGTCACAGCAGGTGTGGCACGTTAAAGATCCCTCCCTGCTCGAAGGCCAGAAGCGCCGAGCATAGGCCTAACTTTGCAGCCCTTCACCGGTAATGGTGACGTCTCCATATGAGTGAAATAATCTCGAGCGGGACGTTAAACAATACATAATCAATCCATCAATCAACCATTATTGTTATAGGGACTGTTTTGTGATTAACTGCAATATTTCACTTGTATCATATTTGACACGTAACATGTTCAAACTATAATATTTAGATAATGATTATTCATAATTTATTCAACAAGAAGCAAATACATCTTATTAAAGCAATATTTTGATCTACCCAAAGAACAGAAAACATGAAGGAGTTCTCTTTATTATTTTTTGACAATATTACATTCTGACATAGTTATATTTGACCCACTGTCATCCGATATTTACAAAAAAATTAATAATTCTTTGTAATATTTAGTTTTTAATACTTTAACATTATATTCCAGCAATTCCATTAATTTCTGTGACAGGGCCGATTTTGACCTTTCGTGACCCTACTTCTTTCCTATCAAATCAACATAATGCATAATAAATCTTCTCCAGACTTTTAAAATATCTCTTTATTACCCCGGCATATACTACTACATTGTAGTAGGATTATTCTTATAGTCAATTTTTGGGAACCTTGGGTTCTGAAAGTTAATTTACAAGAAAATTTAATGTTGAGAAATGAGGTGCTCTACTTTGAGGACAACATTTATATTCCTATTCATCCTTGGCACATAACTGATGGGTATGGTGAAGTTTCAAGGACTGTACAGAGTCAATGTACCATTTCGTGAAATTCACCCAAATTTTTTAATATCAGGGATACTCCCGAAAAAAAAATAGGCATGCCACCTGATACTAATATGACGACCAGGCTGTTCAAATGAATTTGTTTGCCCATCAAGTTCGAATATAGATTCGTAAAATTTTATAACAGATAAAACATTGCATTTGTAATACATATTGATAGGCAAAATCTTGTTATTAGCATTGCGATGCTAACAATTTTGAACGTTACTGACTTTGATGAACTAAGCTGATTTTAACATTTATTCTGTTCAATTAAGCATTCTCTAGGGATTTTTGTTCTTTTAGAAATTGCCTTATTCTCAATGTAGGTAAAGCATTGCCTTGTGTTAAGTAAATCAATTATATCGATGTATATATTTTTTTCCTATCAAGTATCAAGGAAGATTATTATGGAATAGAGTGGCAGATAAACTATTTTGCAAAGTATATTTTTAAATAATATCATTTATTCCCTAAAATATTATACGGTTTTTAAAGTTGCATGGTCTGAATTTCGACAAATGTTTTCCACCTTGCCAAAACAACTATTAAATTATCTTACGTATGCATTTATGGGGTTGTACGATATCACATACATTATTTCACCTCTTTTAACCAGAACTATATGGTTTTAAATCAGTGTTTACAAGCAATTATCACTAGGCCATTTCAATGCAAACGCAGTCTAAGTTCTGTAAAGCTTTGTATTTTGTTACTACAGTCACGTGTCATAAGTTTAAGAGAAATAAAACTATCAAATACCTCTTAATAATTCGTTGTTTTTTATTTCATGTTCTAAACAGTGTCATCCGAATTATATATTTATATAATTATATTTATATCGATCATTTTGGGATTCTCCCATGCGCGTAGGGCTATTTATAGACACCCAACAGACTGAACGTATAACTATGGATTTGATGGCTTCGACACTGTATATTTACCGTTAAGATAATCTTCTCACTGTTTTCATTGACATGATACTGATTTCATGTATGTAATTAAGTGAAAGTTAAAACCTTTTTATAAGTAATTCATCTCCTATCACGTAATTTTGTAGAAAACAATATATGAACATAGGATTATACAGCTTTAAGATTTTTCAAAATAAATTATTGAGCAATTAAAGTCAAAATACTATGTTGTACTACTATCCTGTCTCTTGCAATCGATGCTATATATTTCGTAAAAAAATATGGAAGGATTATTATCATGGACAAATATTTTGCAAGTAGGTATTTTATGCATGGACTTCGAATGTATTGTCAATTTTACATCCTTGTTTTACAAGCAGGTATTTTGTGCATGGACTTCAAATGTATTGTTCAATTTACACTCTTGATACTTAAGAGTCATCCAGATATATACTGGCTAGCATACATGATTTTCAAAACATCGTCACTCTATTGATACTCCTGTTATTGATACTTCTGTTATTAGCAACGCGATGCTAATAGTCATCATCTTTATAACAGGAGTATATATATATATATATATATATATATATATATATATATATACAGCTTACTCCGGATATATTGAAATTCAGGGGACCAAACATATTCTTTCAATATATCCGAAGTTCAATATAAGCGAAATCAGTAACATCTTAGCCCTTTATCATTTTGGAAGCCTCACAACGACCGCTGTGTATTTTTAATCATTGTTTTACATATCAGAAATATCGATCCCGATCATAAAACAAGTAAAATAAATCATCGTTTCTCATAATTAATTTATTACAAGTTGCAATACTTTTAAGCGAATGACATATTCCAGATAGGATTTCTACTTAAAGAAATCTGTAAGTTTTGTTTGTTTTTGTTTCATGTTAAATTGACTGTCAATGAATAGCTCAATTTCTTGCAACCCTAAAAAAATTCTATCATCGACGTTTGGTATTTTTTGTACATAAGATTTCAATTTACAAATGCAATCACACGCTTGATTGTCCGTCACAATTTCGTCAGAAATCTCGAAATGTTCATCTTCACTTTCATCGTCATCGTTTTCGTCCCGACAGCTTTCAACTATCGCATCAGTGGTGAGTTCTTCCCTAGAGACGATCGCTGTGTCAATGTTTATGTAGTCATTTAGTGGGATTTCAGAACCACTTTTCTTTAGCAGTTCACTAAGTTCAGCAAGTGGCATATCATCTGTAATATCGTCATCGTCCACGTCCGACGTTGTAGGAGTCTCGTCCTCCGATTTAAATGTAAACCCGGCTTTACGAAAACAATTTTCAATGCACTGTGAGGACAGCATCAGCCATGCTTTGTGCAGCCATTCAATTGCAGTTTTGATATTTATGCAGAATTGATGTTTGTTGTCAAGGCATTTTATTTTTTCGGCTATTAAAAGTTTCCTGTAGTAGATTTTCAAAGTGTTGATTATGCCCTGATCCATAGGCTGTAACAAAGACGTTGCATTTGGTGGGGAAAATATCAGAGTGATTGATTTTAGATTTTCAATTTTAGGATGTGCAGGACAATTGTCAATGAATAAGAGAATTTTCCGTTTTTCTTTCTTGAATTTTTTATCCAACTGTCGAACCCAATCTTTGAATACGTCGCTATTCATCCATGCTCGGGAATTTGCGTAGTAATGCACCTGTAAACTTTTTACGTTTTTTACGAAGCACCGGGGATTTTTAAATTTGCCTATTACGAGTGGTTTCAGTTTCTCAGTACCATTCATGTTTGCAGCGATCAAAACGGATATTCGTTCCTTGCTGCGTTGCCCCCCGTGACACTGATCACCTTTAAGATGAAGGGACTTAGCTGGTTCACACTTAAAGAATAATCCAGTCTCGTCGGCGTTAAAAATATTCCTGGATTCATAATTTGAAATCAACTTGGGCAATTTGTTTTGAATCCAATCATCAGTCAAATTCTTATCCACACTTTCGCTCTCCCCACACACAGCTTTGTATGCGATATCACGTCGCTTCTTAAAGCGTTCAATAAATCCGGATGAACACTTGAAATCAGCAATGCCTAATTTCTTAGCGAATTCTTCAGACTTTTCCGCGAGGATCTCACCAGATATCGCTATGTCCGATGACCTAGCATTTATGAACCACTTGAAAAGACATTCTTCTATCTCTGTATAATTTCCCATTCTCATTCGTTTCCGTTTCGGCGAAAAATCACCAGACTCCATAGCTTCAATGATGGTAGCACGCTGTTTTAGAATCATTGTTAATGTACTGGGTTTAATCCCAAAATCCTTGGCTATTTCTGATTTTGATTTCACATTGTTTTCTACCGCAGTTATAAGTTCAAATTTAGTGTCCAATGACAATGTTTTTCTTTTTTGGGGAGTAGCCATTCTCGCTCCTTTATCAAGTACAAACTGTGAAAATTGCTGTACACGTGTTGTTTTTACCTGTGTAAAACTTTCCGATTAAAACTAATCAAGTGAGAAGGGAATCAATACCCTTCCTCGAGTCCTTGTACCTACCTGTGTAATTACCGACGTCGGCAACCGTGACAATTAAGAGCTTGGGCTTTGGACTTCAATATAACCGTTATAAAAACAACTCATTATCACCTCAGCGGACCAAGGCTTGACTTCAATATAAGCGATATTTCAATATAAGTGATTTCAAAATAACCGAAATTTTTTTGCAAAGAAAATGAGAGAAAAAGATTGGGGATTTAGTTTCACTTCAATATAAGCGATATTTCAAATTAAGCGATTTCAATATAAGTGGAGTAAGCTGTATATATAACAGAAGAAAATAGATACAAGGTCACGCCATTTTTTATTCTTCTTTCAACTCTTTTTATCATCACGTCCACAAAGAAATCCTATTTCTGAGAATACTTCCCTTTGTGGGATTTTTATAAATGAATTTTCGAAACATCGTCATCATATCTAGAATCTTATTATTAGCGTCAGGATGATCACAATTATTATAACAAGAGCGTATTAGATGAGAGAGAGGGAGAGAGAGAGAGAGAGAGAATGTTCGTGTTTAAACATCGTCTTTATCTATACATACATGTATGCACTCCTGTTCATGATATCGCGATGATAATTAGTTTTGACTATTCTATAGCTTCATAAATGTCATTTTCATACAGAAACCCCACACCACCCCCCGTCAAAAAGCCCTATTTTTCCTTATCAATCTCCAAAACACACAATGTTTCTCAAATTTCTCAATGCAAGAAAGCTTATAGACAGGTGTTTATACAAGATCATTTCCAAAAATGTTAGGGGGAGAAATTTGCTGAACCTTCAAATGAATTCGTCACCTTGATTTTATCCATTAAGTAGTAGAAGATGCTTTATGATAAGGCAGCAAGGCACCCAATCCCACCTCTGGTATAACCAGGGGTCCGTGTTTGTCCATTCATTTCTCTGATTTGTATTTTCGATAGGAAATACGAGATTGAATACTGTTAGTCATCTTGGCCTTTTCATTCATTTGTTATTAACTGACTGGTGAGGAGGTTAAATGTTATTTTCAAGTTTTATTTCACAGAAGACTTTTTCTTGAACGATGAGAGAAATAGAGAGAAAGGGAGAGAGGTGAGAAAAGCATTAATGAAATTGATTGTGTATGCCAACGATTAATTTTATTATTTGTTAAATACCCCATACTCCATTGTAACAAAATTACACCTCCTTTGCAATTATACGTTTTAATTACACAATTCATTTTGTTTGTTTTTTGACACGCCAATAACTTCTTCATAGCTGTTCTAGATCATTAGGTATTAATTTTTAATGTTCAACGTGAAATATTTGTAAGTGAGGTAAGTATATTGGTAATATGAGAAAAAGGGAAAGAACGAGAAGAACAGAAGGTCCTGATATATACACACGGAAATACACGAAGACGATTTTCTTGGAAATCAAATAAATAAAGATACATGCACATGTTTGTGTCAAGTTGGAACTAAATAAGGTAAATCAAATCGCTTATAGAACTATGGCACCTTGGGTAACCTTTTGGTTTGAAAATCGCAATACTTCTCCACTCATAAAGGAGTAGGGAAGCAATATACTGTTCACATAATATATTTTCCACCAATACGGAGTAGCGAATCATCAACTAATTGACGTTCATTCATTTCAATTTATTTATTTGCTGCAGGAAATATATTTTCTAACAAGGTCGGTTTTCAAATGGTTCTATTGCATGATTTTCTTTTCCTTTGGAAATGCACCATGTTGCAATGCTTAGTAAGCACACAACCCTTTCCCCTTCCTCATTAACATAAATGAAGTAATTATTGAAATGTACCTGACCTTTATCTCTCCCTATTTCCCCTTATTAATATGCTTCAAATGTATATTCTTAATCCATCTTTAATTATTTACGACAGCAATGTCAAAGGTTCGCATTTACGTTTACGATTACTTCGTATAAAAGAATTGTAGTTTCAGGGATTCAGTACTCTCACTGTCGTATTTGGAATCCAACGGTAAGTGTTTCTCTCTACACGTAGCGTTTCTTCATTGTCATCGTCCTCTTTTTCTTTGTTCATTGTCAATATTGTATACCGTATTGATAAATTGTCGAAGCGTACACAGTCCGATTCTTTTATGAAAATAATAATAATAATATACATGCTATACACATAAACATATACCCAAAGCAAACCATGGAACCGGCAAGTGGGTTTCCTGTGGTATTTCTATTTAGCAAGTAAATTGCACCATAGTGAGCTTACGGGATGACTGTAAATGTCTGAATTCGACAGCGTAAGATACACTTCTTCTAAAAGCAAGATGAATGCTAACAGATCTCCCTAGTTCATCCGACAAATGAATAAATGTTGATTAGCATTTTCGTGCCTAACATCACAGAAAGAATAAAGTATATTGAGAAGAAATTGTCTACTATGAAAATACGGATTTATTTTAAATAGCCATCAACTAAAACCGACGACATTTTTAAAATGAGCTAAATGATACGATTGATCAAAAAGAAGTAAGTAGTCAAATAAGATCACGAGCGAATTACATAAAAAATGGTGAAAAAATTCAGCATATTTTGAAGGGTTGGGAAAGACTTGTCAGTACAAAATACAATCACGCCATTGCTCAATGAGAAAATTTTAATTTTACAGAAAGATGAAGATATTTTGAAAATTATGTGTGTCTTTTTAAAAGAAATAATATATTTGAATTAAGAAGAAAACAAAAAATGTGAATTGAATGAATATTTAAAAAATACAAATGTTGAAAATGTTTTAAACAATGATGACAATAATATGTTAAATAAATGTCCAAGTCTTGATGAATGTACGGATGTCTTAATTGATTTCAAAAACAAATTTCCTTGTTTAGACTGACTACGTTGTTATACGAAATTTTCGAATGATTTAAAGATTATTATTTTTCATTTTGAAATGAAATTTTAATGTTCATCTGAAAAAATGTGAATCGGTATTCACAACGTTTATCTTTCATTTCACTATCATGTGAAACATGCCATAAAAGTTTCATAAGGCAACTGAATAATTATAAGCCAATCAGCCGCACCAATAGCGATCTGATTTTGATTGTATTGACTTTCATTTAAAGAAAACCAGTCATTGTTAATACTCAACAGTTAATCTGTTTCCCCTACGTCGTTGCATGTCTTCCAAAATATCTAAAAATAATTGACAAGAATTCGCCCGACATTTGATATAAAACTGCCAATTCATGATTTATTGTATCCCATTCCATTAATTTTATTGGTGGCCGCCCATACCTGTATCTTTAGAGCAGGAGTAGCACTCATATTCATTATTCTTATGCAATCATCGCCTTTCTTTGGCCTGTATTTAATAGTGATATAACAGGTATCACCGGTCAATAGGGGATGGATACACCTTTTAAGTACCTGATCTCACCTCTTGTATTCTTCAGGGGTCAGCGTTTCCCTTTCTCTTAATTTTATATTTTGATAAGATTGATCACTTTTCTTAGTTTTACTTTTTTTCTTATCGAGTAATTAATTATTAATTAATTATTAACTTTTCCGGAATTTTCAAAAATCTAACCTAAATTTGTGATATTTTGGCATCTTCTTTTTTCTTCGTTAATATGAATTCTACCATATCAATATATTTATCAAATACGTGTATCATTAGGTCATTAGCAAAAATATGAATTTAGTTTACGTCCTATATTTTTAAGCAAACGTTCATAACATACGATATATTCTTTAATGTCGGGTATCTTTTTCATATATTCATAATTAATACACTTTGTCATAAAAATCTGATATTTATGTACATTGTGGAGTGCATCTGTCATAACATTATTACTAAATTTGAATCGCATGCTTCTTATAGCTGTGGTAATCCATTAGTCGCATACATACATGATTTTATTTGTTTTTCAGAAGGAATAATGAACACCTTAGCTGTATTCTCAATCTTGATAGCATCCTGCTATGCTGGGGATTACAAACCTGCAGCAGGTAAAAGATCCGACAAGATATGCATCCATCGTGTTTCTTTACTCAAAGAATGCGTTATGACAAGTTCTTTGGCACTCTGTTTAAAACTATCGAACTAATTGCAAATGGGAATTGGAATCCATCAGTCCTCTTAAAATTGGATTTACATGATAGGTAGTATACCATTACTTTAAATGTAAATGTATTTAAATGTTTTATAGGAAACAGATTTGGAACCTGTCCGCGATTTCCTGACGTTGGTGCAGTGGGAGGATATTGTGATCGTGACTCGCTGTGTCCCCATAACCAAAAATGTTGCTGGACATGGTTTGCAGGTTTCAGATGCCAAGTTCCAGTGGAAGCACAAAGGCCTGGCAGTTGCCCTGTTATTAACATACACTATGGAATCTCCAGATGCACTACAGACAGGGACTGTATGGCAGGCCAGAAATGCTGTACTGATCCCAATGGAGACGTAAATGTTTGCAAATATGTTAACATCTATGCGGGACCTGTCTTCACAGGTAGTCCAGGATCCGTTCTCAACACAGGATCTATCCTTCCTGGTTCTCTAGGTTCATTATCTGCTACTGGACCTATGTTCTCAGCTCCTGTGACATCATTTACCAGCACTGGGCCAATGTTTTCAAATTCTCTTGACTCCGCGTCTGTTCGCCCAGGTGCATTTGCATCCGTTTCCAGCACCACACCAATGGTTTCAAGTCCTGCTGCATCCATGTTCAGCAGAGCACCAAACATGGCAAGTTTCTTCGGATCAATGCCAAGCATTGGATCTAATTTTGCAGACCCTTCGTTAAGTACTTTCCAATCCGTTTTTTCCACCGGGCCTTTATCTTCAGGTCCTATGGCCTCTGTTATCTCCAACCGACCTTTCGTTGCGAACACTGGATTGTTTCCAAGACATCGGAAGAACGTGTACTAACTGTCTCAAGTTTCAATAACGATCTCTTTAATAAATTATTTTGCAATTTATCACTTGTGTTACTTGATATGTTTCTATTCTTCTCTTAGGATACTAAGGACGTATTTTGTCAAATGTGAACCCATGACAAGTTTCATCTAAATAATGATGGTGCATGTAGCTTACATTAACAAATTGCGATGAACAGGCCAATATAACTAACAGAATTCAATCTCGTAATTCCTATAGAACATGCAAATCAGAGATATGGGGAACACGGACACCTGGTCATACCTGAGGTGGGATCAGGTGCCTAGGAGGAGTAAGCATCCCCTGTCGACTGGTCACACCCGTCGTGGGCCCTATATCCCATTCAGGTAAACGGAGCAATGCGTTGTCAGAATTAGTGTATCAAGAACGGTCTAACAATTGGTATAACACATCAGACAGCATTTGACTTAATGGTAAGCTGTACTGGTAAACTATATCGTTATAGCGCTCATAAAAGTTGCGAAATGCTGTCATTAGACGAGACTATACAAATCTCGTTAATATCAACTTCTTTGTCAGTATCCCGCCTCGATTTAAAAGCAGATGATATGCAGAACAAGCTCTTGCTTATCGAATCAGTTGGAACATATCAACAAAATACGCAGGTCATAATGGAATATTGCCACATAAATAAGGAATGTTGACGATGGCGAAATTGAAATTATTCCATTTTTCATAAAGTTCAATTGTTATTTTGCGCCAGCATCTATTTTCAGTAGTTTATCTAGGTACGAAGCAGAAGTGGATGACTCTGTGTTGTCTTTAATTTCAAGTCCACTGGGATATGTCGAATCAACATGTGAAAATGCTCATTGTTAATAGAGAAAACTCGTCGATATATCTAAATATCGAATTGAAGGTCAAATCAAGAGATATTTTCTTTTCATGTAGAAGCGTTTGAAGAATTCTGCTTCATAAAAAACATAAAAATAGGTCAGCTAACAAAGGAATACAATTAGTACCCATGGGAATTCCAATGGACTGTTGGAAGACCTTATCACCAAAGAGTATGAAAATATGGTTACCAAGGAATTTTATCATCTTTTTAATATCAACTTCAGAGAACTTGTACGTGAAGTGAGAGTGGTGATTAAGAATTAATTTTTGGGATGACCAATAACTAGATATGAACATTTCCTCTTACCATTTTTGTTCTCGAAGCAACTGTCTATGATATCAAAAAGTTAAGTCTTTAATTTATCGTGAGGTATGGTCGTGTAAAGTGTTCCAACATTTTAATGTTGTGAATTTGAGAAAAGTTTTCAAATTCACTAAATTTTTTTAATAATTTTAAGAATCCACATTTGATTCACACCACTTCTGGCATGTGTAGTGGCACAGTTCATTTGCAGTTTCTCCTTCAAAGCCATTAATATTTTTGTGAGGAGTAAAGATAGGGAATTGGAAGGATGTTTACTGGATTCAGTATTGTATCTTTGTTTGCAAGGGTGTTTGTGGAGTTTGGGGATCCAGTATAGGTAGGTAACTCATATTCATCCGCTTCATTGACTAGGATATTAAATGTATTTAAAACTGAAGCATGATTTTGAAGAATTTCATCTTTTGAAATGGCAGTTTTAGAATACGTGTGATTAATAACTGTGGAATAAATGCCCGTTTCGTTTAGAGTGCAGTTGTAATAATGAACCTTACAAACAAATACAATGTTGTTGCCAGCTTTATCAGCTGGAACCAAAACATATTCCTCATATAACCTATCTAACTCTTTTATCACGTCTGAAAAGGAAAGATGGTACGAATTTTTGTTTTAACTTGTCCTGATAAAGTATTTCTTTTATACTTTTTTATCCATTCTGACAAGGTGGTAAGTTTTTCTTTTTCAGATTTAGTCCATCGCCTGGCATAATCATAGGCATAATTCATAATAGAAATCAAGTTCTGTCGCCAATTGAAAGACCGAGGTTCTCTGAATTTAGGATCATTTAAAATAAATAATGTTATATCTTCATTTTTAACTGTATCAACATTAACAGTAATGCCATGTCCAGCAGGACTATAGTTAAAAGAAGACGAAGAACACGTAGGTGGATTGAATATAAGAGGATATATCTAGGCTCTGTAAAGTTTGTTTGTATTTAAAAAGTTTGGATGTAATAGTGGACGTATATCTATAGGACATACAAGGTGTAGACTTGAACTTGAAATACTCTGGGATACAACACTGAACGTATTTATGACGAAGAATGATGGTTATGTTGACGGCATCAGTTCCTTTGTTAGAAAATTTGAGTTTAAAGAATTGGCGGCTAGATTGGGAAGTAATATCATCCAAAACCCGCGGTGGTTTAAAGAGTCTGTGATGGGCAGCATCCATAATCATAGAATTTAATCTATATTCTGGTGTGCGAAAATCCACATGTGGACTAGTTTTGGCTTCTTCAAATAAGGTATTCAAAACTCTCAATGGAACAGAATAAAGTTTTGTGCGAATATGATGTGGACCTAATTGTCTGTTGATGTAAGTTAAACGTGAGTCAAGTGTGACACCATGTATAATTGGTCTTTTATATGAACGATGTCAATGACTACGTTTGCGTCTATGTGTATATGGAAAAAGTCCCACCACATTCACGTTATTTCCTAGTAGACTAGTCAAATTCCCGACAATGGATATTATCGTTGCGTCCATAAGGAAAAGTAGTGCCCAAAATTTTAATCAAGTGATCTTCTCATTGTCTACGGAAAGGGGTTCTTAAAATAGGATCGTTTGTATGATGGTGATTTTTTTCCAGAATGATGACCCTTATGGACAAGACGGAATGGTCTGTGGAATAAAATTGTTTGTAGAGAAGTTGTAGATATGGTTTGGTATCTCTCAATGTAATGTTTCGGCATTAAACAGTATCCAACAAGATAAAGTATTATACCTGCTTTATGAAATGTAAAGGATTACATTGTAAAATCACATTGCATAACGCGAACGAATTCGCAATCATATGAAGTACAGACGGTTTATGGGACTTATCGCTACTGTTAGGAGAGTTGTTCGATGCGCAATGTGTATTATACGGTATCTCAAAAGCATTCGATTCAAATAGTGAAATGAAGTTCACATCCCTTCAAAACATTCTCCGCGATGTGAAATACATAAATAATTTCCATCTCTGAATCCATTTCTGAAATGCGTCACGGTACGCCGATTTAGGTGAGACCTCTGATGTTTGAGCCAAGGGCTTGTTGGGACTTGTAATGACGATCAGATAAGAACTTTTAAACTTTTTGAAAATGGAAAAAAAGTCGCAAGGGGCTAGATCTGAAGGGTATAGTGGGTGTTGCAAGACAGTAACTTTCCCCGACTTCAAAAATTGCTTCACAAGATCAGATGTATGTGATGGAGCATTAACATAAATTAGATGAACATACTGCCTAATCCTGAAACAAGGCATCGTTTATGATAATATTTCTTGAACTTTTCTAGTATAACATCTCGGTAATACCAACCTGAAACACTTTTGCCCTTCAGCACCGGCATTTGTACGGCGATACCATCACATGAAAAGAATATGCAACAAAGAACCTTCTTTGTGCTTATGGTTCTTTTGACAACTACGGGATTTTTACCATGTTTAGTTAGCCATATTCTGTTTCCAATATAACTTGCTGGTTCGAAATAGTGAAATCATGCTTCGTCACAATCAATAATGTTTGCAAATTGTCTTTAATTTAATTTGGAAAACATTTTGAACAATTGCTTAGCGGTTTGTAGTCGTACCCGCATTTTGGTCAGTTGTCAATATATGCGGTATCCATCTGGCAGAAATCTTTCGTACTTTCAAAATACGCTTCAAAATAAAATGTAACCGCGATAACGATATTCAGCTTTGGTAATATCACGTATCGTCTACCTGCCATCACTTTCAATTATCTCCCTGACATTCGACTTGCCTGTTACAGTCACAGGTTGACCAGATTTTGCTACATCTTTGATGAAGTCTATGACAGGCAGACATTTCTTTCTCCACATACGAACTGTGTTATAAGATACCTTATAAGATCCATAAACTTCCCCAATTCAATAAAAATCTGCATTACTGAATGACAGTTTTATGCGAACATTTATATAATCTCTAATTTCATCAATATTCTTATTCCGTTTTCCAATCATTTTTAAAGCACTGGTCAACGAATGGCTCTATTGAAATGGCCATAAGTTTAAAATTATATGGAGCTGAAGAATTTTGTTTATACCCTTAGAAAGACATTAAATAAAGGTATTCAAGAGTATCATTATCCTAGAAATCGTGTAAAGCGTTATAGCGTTATTACATATCGAACAAATCTATATTTTAATGCAATAGTGATTTGTCGAACAAAAATCTTAAATCTCCACGTGTTGAGCAAATCAGCAAACTGTAGTATAGTTTTATGCAGACAGATCATCATTTCAAATTAATGGGATATTATAGATAAATTAATAAATAAATACTAATATCACAGTGTACCTAGGATAACTCGTGAAAGCAAACAATGCTAAAACAGTTCTTAAAACTGGCAATTCAATCTTCTAACCAAAAAAGCATTGAGATTTGTTGATAATAATTTTAGTACAATCACATTCCCAAAATTTCTCCATCGTCAACTTCACTTATCTATTTGGCAATATCGCAACATCACCAACACATTATGTTTATATCTGTCAACTGATCCGATACGCAAGGTTCCCGTGGGGATCCGGTTTGTTAGAATAAATTCTCAGTACCCCTTGCTTGTCGTAAGAGGCAACTAAATGAGGCGATCCATCGGAAGAGACCGTAAAAACTGAGTATTCGTGTCACAGCAGATGTCGCACGACAAAAATCCCTCCCTGTTCGAAGGGTATAAGCACCGAGCATAGAACTAAATTTTGCAGCTCTTCACCGGCAATGGTGACGTGCCTATAAGAGTGAAAAATTATTGAGCGGGACGCTAAACAAGATATAATCAATCAATCGATACGTTACAGCACGTTCTGCATATCATCTGTTTTAAATCGAGTCTGACACTGAAAACAAGTTCATGCTAAAGGGGTTTGTACACTCTGGTATAAATCCAATATTTCGCAAATTGTATGGTCGTTATAATGATCTAGTTGACTGGTACAACATTTAACTGGGTCATTTATTGTATGATGTGTTTCATACCAATTGTTAGACCGTTCTTGGCACACTGATTCTGACTATGGATTGTTCCGTTTACCTAATCAGGATGTAGGGCTAACGGCGGGTGTGACCAGTCGACAGGGGATGCTTTCTCCTCCTATGCACCACCTCTGCTATGCCCAGGGGTCTGTGTTCGCCCATATCTCCGCTTTTGGTACTTCTGTTGGAATTACGAGATTGCATACTGTTAGTTATTAAAAGTAAATAAGACGAAGACACAGATTATGCATCCTAGGACATGTGATTACGAATAAAAAATTGCTGTGATAAAATTTAGAAATTCATATCAAAATTAATGATCATCTCCCTCATGCATAGCTCTGATCCTTTGTCAGATTAGACTCCACTATTTGGTATTTTGGTTCTTTCAGGCCTTCCAAGTTAGTTCCTTTTTTCGGATTGCCAACATTATTTTAGTTGAGCATCACGGAAGAGACATTATTTGTCGATGTGTGCATCTGATGCATCAAAATTGGCATCGTTTATGCTTTATTTTATGCATATCATACAGACTTAATACATCTTTAAATTAGCGTTAGCTTACAATATGAACTAAAACCTTCACAAATGCAGTATAGATAGTATAAACATTTGTGCTATCGACACGCAAATATAAACAAATAATTTTGGTAAGGGCTAATAGGAAAGTCCCGCGCAACATGGTTCCATAACAAAATTATTTACAGCATGGAGAGGAAATGTGATAAACTTCAGTGGACTGTTGATATGATTGTATAACTTACTCTAAGATATCTGAGAGCTCTATCACCCATTAATAGTTTTCAAATGTTGGTCAACTTTCAAGGTTAAAATCACAAACCAACGATCAGATATGAAAAGCTTATTTAACAACTCAGATTTATGACAAATGCGATGGTTTTAATTCCTCCATCGCCAATCTCCCTATCTGTATTCAATGTGGCAATATTCATTATCAACTGCATATGTTTATGAAAAGGCTAAGATAACTAACAGTATTCAATCTCGTAATTCCTACAGAAAATACAAATCACATTGATGGTCAAACACGGACAGATATCTTTCAACTGATTCCATACACAGGAGCTTGTACTACATATGATAAGTTTTAAATCAAGGCAGGCTACTGACAAAAAGTTGATGTTACAGGGGTTTGTATAGTCTTGTTTAAAAAATAGTGTTTTGCAAATTTTAGGCTTCTTATTACAATTTTGTGTGTCAGTACAACCTTCTATTAGTTTAAATGCTCTGATGTGTTTCCATTTACTTGATCATGATATAGGGCTCATGGTGCTCGAGGGCGTTAAGCCAGGTAATGAAAATCTTTGCTGGGATAAAATCCGCGAAAAATGTGACGTCATAATGGAACTAAGTATGTTACTAAGTAGATATATTTAATTTTGATTTTATTTGATATGTTTTATTCATAAACAATGCAGCTACTAAGATCCAAAGAGTTCAAAATGTTAGGCAGCTGTTGAGTAATTTGTATCTGATCAATATGAAGTAAGCTGGTCATGTTATAACTATGTATCGAATGACGATGACCGATGTGTAGACTATTTGTAGAATATTTGAAATATATGTTATTATATATATATATATATATATATATATATATATATGTGTGTGTGTGTGTGTGTGTGTGTGTGTGTGTGAGAGAGAGAGAGAAACACACCGCATTTATTGATATTATGAATGTATGTTGATTCTATTCAGTCACAATTTGTTTAATGAGAAAAAAATAACAATTTATTTCGCACATCGATTCGATTTTCCTCTGTTTTACACTGAAATAAAACTTCAAAAGCAACACACCACCCCGCATATCAAAATAGCTTTTAATTGTATATATTTCTATAATAATACTTAAAGATTTGTTCCTATGCTGATAGAAGCATGTGAGTATGAAATATATAGAGATATCTTCGCTAAACGGTGGCATTAAAGGGAAAAAATGGGAACAGTTTTGTTAGATATTACAAATCCTTATTTAAAACAATAAATGACACGATTCAAGCCAATGTATTGTATTGGCCAACCGTTTGTTTCTAAGATACATTCTAAACATTCGGGGTATCTTGTTACTTTTGATTATTTTATTAAGGGTTTTGTATGTGCTATTTTTAGACGCTACGCGAGGACAGATACAGCAATTCAAGGGAGATAACCAAATGCTTCAGTAAAATACATTTGTTTATAAGAGTAATGCCATTCTAGGATATAATCGGGTCTATTTCATGAAAAGACAAATCATGGCATAAAGTCATAAATGTTTTATAACATGATAAGCGGATTTTCGGTATTTTTTGTTATCCTATACTTTTCGGCAGTATATCAGAAGTACACCAACTAACACAGCATTTATAGTGAGTGAAGGATCGCTTGAGTTATCATTGAGTTAACAAACTTCTTCTCTCATCTACATCAAAGAAAAGAATCACCTGCGCTCATTCTGACTGGCTAGCTCTACGGGCTTATCATACACAGATGTTCCAAAGCCAGACAGTTACGTAATATGGGTATATATGAAGTGGGCATACACTGGATAATAGTCTAATGAATATTCCATTAAAATGAGCGACTTGAAGACCCAGGATTTATGACACCTTTAAAAAGCGTGACAATTAGCAATATTTTTGAAAAGAATAAAAATTCTATTAAGTAATTTACCGTACAATAAATAATGAATTTTATATATTTTGAAAACAGAAGATATATGTTTATATATATATATATATATATATATATATATATATATATATATATACTGTTTATAATAATATATAGAGATCATACGTCTGACGTCTGTAGTTATAAAGGTTTAGAGGTGTAGTCCTGTTTTACACGCTTTCGGTCAAAATGACCGATACGGTAAAGAAAGGGTTAAACTTAAAATTATATTCTTATGTACATAAAAAGCAAAGACAACGAAAATTAAACAATCTCATGAATATTATAAAAGGTAAAAAATGAGATTAGGCTAATAGGCATATTCATAAGTAATCAAAACCTATTTGTAATGAATTGGTATGAGGCATATCAGAGAACATTTTACCTACCTACAAGTTTATATATTATGAATTATATCATTATAACGACAAAAGCATATCCGAAATACTTACTTTAAAGAAGAGTGTTTAAATCCCTATGAAATTAAAGAAAATGTCGGAAGACTGTCTCGGATTAAAACATTAAAAAATGTGCAGAACATGTTCTCGAGCATCGGATACGGTAAGCAATATAAACACTAGATGCCGGTGATAACATAATATTGCTAAACATGGAGGTCCAATGTCGCGGCAGGCGTTGGCATATTCAAGAAACCTCGCAGCTATGACCCCGGTCGTTAAGCATAGGTACTAAACCAGCGGCCGTGTTTGTACGCTTCAACAAACGTCAACAATTGTAGGACTGATGCTTGATATACATAACTAACGGTTATAAAATACGCTTGGAATAATTCAGCGAATACTGCTATATGGGAGCATACTTATTACAGTTTTAGTATAATTGACTGTTGATGCTTGTACTTTAAATTCACATATAACCTAACTGAAAAAAGTATATAGAGTACGATCTTTAGCTAATGACTTTACATTTGGAAACGATCCCAAATAAATGTATAAGAGGATGTCATGTCGAGTAATTATAAGCACAGAGAAAAACAGATACGAGTACAGCAATCCAAACATATTTCTATCAAAGCCTGTGACATGGATATAAGATTTTTCCGAGAAAGGAACAAATTAAATACAGTATTTAGTCTTCTTTTTGACGATTTTATTGCGAACGGATGCATTGAATAGCATAATCGTTTTGTTAATTGTGATACAAAGGTAACCTCTTTTGAAGCTCTTTATGTTTCAATTCCTACATACAACGACACCAGCAAATTTCTCAACAGACTTGAACAATCTTTTGAAACAAGCATTTCAGGAATTCAACCACATTACCAACTGGTAACCGCGAAGGTCAATGTCAAAATTAAGATATTGAAGAGACGAGACGAGAGCATTGACGAAAAAAAGTCATAAATTAAACACTAATAGTGATGCATACATTAAACACATTTAATTCCATTTAATGAGACAGTGATTAGTATCTAGAAGTTCCAAGTTATATTGAGCTACATACAGATATTAAGTCGATTTTAGTCATGATTCAGTAGAGGGTTCAGAACATAAATGTTAGATGGTAGATTGGTAATTATCTTATACAAACTCAAGTCATGTATATGCATCTGTGTCTGCTTTAATTTCTTTTCAATATGTAACTTTGGTAAAACTTCGATCTTCCTTTTGTTTCTCTCTCGTTAAGCACGACATTTCTGTATGTTAAAATGTCAAAACAGTCCGTACATGAAATGAAGAAATGGAGACCAAATCATTAGTTCACATCTTGACCAAGAAGATTCCGTTCTCAATAAGAGCTTTTATATAGTCCAATCATACACAGAAAATTAGATATGATTTACTGGTTAATACATCCACACGAATACTCTGCTGCAGTAGTTGATTTGTGAGCAATGAAACGCTTACATTAACATTTACCAGCTGTAGATGAAGAATCACGAATTAGACCAATCCTCAGCACTCAGTACAATTGAGGTTCTTTAACGTGTTAACGCCTAAAGTGACATGCGACCTCCGTTGCAAGATCATATCCGAAAGACCCTTGATTTTCACTTCTAAATACCAAAGGGTTGGCGAAGGAGCATGATTGATTCTAGATTTAATCCAAACTTTTAAGAAGGGCAGATATTGTTGTTAATTGTACACAGCGCTTAAACAACTTGTATGGCTTTCTGATGTGGATTTAGTCGAAATTTCGAAATTAGAGAAGCGACATGCACCATGTAGGTATAGGTTACTAACTATATGTATATAAAGTACAAGAAAAGCATGATTTTTTTCCATTAGACATTTCCTACCCGACTTCTATAATACGATTTTATTGATGTAACCCCCCCCCCCCCCTCCTCCTCCCCCACTCACATTTTGTTTTAAATTTTATTACAATATGAATAAAGAAATAACTCGCATTATGATAATAAATTGCATTATTACAAAACAAAAATAATATGCGTTGTCCTCACAATTAGTGTATGTGTGTGTGTCTTTCATTAATGGAAAGGAAATCTTAGAATATGGCCTCCACATCACCAGCCATGATTGCCAGACCAGAGCAGATGTTAAATATTGATATGTTCACCTCTTGATAAACAATTAAGTGTAATATACTTGGTTTATATATCATAAATATAGATATTTTATTTCATGAAACGGCAAATTCTGGGCATAAATCATGAATTTTTCATAGCATGATAAAACCGCAAATGAATTGTTATCCTATCTTTGTTGACATTACATCAAAATTACACCAACTAGCATATCATTTATACTGTGTGAAGGATCGCTTGGGTCATCATCATATGTATCTTGCCACCAGATGTGAACCGATTGACAAGGTATCGCGTCGTATTACAATAATAGCCAACCATTTCCTTCTTAAGTTGTTGAGCGTTTATTGGAGTTGGTATCTTGCAATTTGGGGTATGTACATTGTGGTTGTGCTTCCCTGCAGACTTGACAAATATGTTTGAATGGACAAGCGTTTTATTTGCATTTGGTACCGTTGTTGAAATATATATTATAATTGCTTTCGTACCACTCTTGAAGTATTTTAGCATTGATATGATGTTCCAGGGTAGATCCTGGGTAGTTCTGGCATTCTATGGTCACAATTGCCCGAAGGTAGGACAAATTACAAGTGTTTTCATGTCTGTTTTATGTTCTTATGTTGTCCCTAAAATATGTGGCAATGACATTCTAAAAATATAGATAAATATATTTAGTGGAAGAGGTCCAAATATGCAGCTAATTACAACCATGCCAATGACAGAAACCGTGAAGTTTACAATCAATACAGCAATAAAGGAAAAGCATGTCTTTTGATCTCTGTAACATATAAAGGCAAATGACCCCTCATTGTAAACTTCTAGAAATCCAGTTTAAATTGATATCAATTAAGTTAAAGTTATGGCAAGTTTTTAGGTCAAAAATTGGTCAAAAAGTGCATAAAAATCATATTTGAAAGCTCACTCGGATTTTCACGTTCACTCAAATGTTTAGTGGCCACCAATATTTTTGGTTGATGTGTAAGACAAGTCAGTTTATTCTATCACAGGATCATCATCAGAGTCTGACTCTGTTGTCAACATAGTTGTGTTAGAACATACCTCTCTGCACCCTGTACAAAGCCATTGAACAGTCCATTTCATTCTTGCGACAGATGCAGCGCATTGTATGGCATCCTGATTTGCACTTGCATCTGATGAACTCAAGCACAGCTTGAGGTGATGGGGGAAGGTCTGTTAAGATGGGCATCATTTTGCCTGGCTGATTTCCCAGCCCCACTGCTCAGCTATTCTATCAGACCTTTCACCCTTCCATGTCTCAATTTGGTGGTAAACACGAAGGCTATGATATTTTATTGCACTGGCTGTTGGTGGTGACTGGCCACTATGTGGCCGAACAGTTGCTGTGCTTGACATTGTCTTGCCATAGAATCTGCGCAGCCTCAGCTTGTTAACATCCTCTCCAACTTGGTCATTATACAGGCATACAAGAGCCTGCTCTCATGCCTTGATTACTTCCTCTTTTGAAGAGGTGCCTCTCATGAACACTAGTCATTGTTCAAGAAAGTGCAACTCCTTTCTGATCTTGGTCAATGCGACTGATTTACCGATGCAAAACACCCTTGAAGTGGTGTCACACCCCAGGATAGCATGGATGAAAAGAATATTGTTACAGACAATGTCACCAAGCTATGCACGGTTGCTTTGATGTTCCAGCATTTTGATAGTTGTTCGGAGTGTTTCCTTGGCTCAGGTCTGAAAAAGATATTGTACTGTGTATCTTTGGCATGAAAACAAAGCAACACAAGGAGGCCCATATCATTTCCAGTCAAAACTGTATCCGGTGTATCTGCACCTCCAACAGCAGTCTTGACAATGAGGATATCTGCATCTACATGTACCTGATGTACCTCACTCCCACTTTGTTCCAGTTTGTCTGTAAGCATGTAAATGAACCGTTGCTTGTTCTACTTGTTACAAATGAACTCATCTTTTTTTCATCTTGAGAGTCATGTCACCAGTGAAATGGACTGCAGTTCCTACACCACCACCACTTCGTCTGAGATGTGTGCAGTCTTTTGTGCTTGGTTTTGATTATTTATTGTTTATAGCCGCTTGAGCAATTTTTCAGCTATCCTGCGTTTTGTGCTTGGAGCATTACTGTATCCGTCAAACACTACGACGAACTTTCCATATCTGCTTAGAACATACTGCATGTACGGTGGACAAAGTTCATCCCAAGTCACCCCTATGGACCATGGGATACGATGCAGCAGTGCTCCACCATCAAAGACAAACTGGACCTGATCTTGTGGAATAACAGCACTTTCTTGCTGTGGGGATCACAAAGCATTGCCAGAGTAGCTTTATTTGCTGGACTCATGACATATTTGGAGTCAAAGAGTGCTGATGTATATGTACATAGTTAATGCATGAACACTTCAGATAGATCATTACATCTTACACCAGCGGTAACAAGGCGCTGAAAGAGCAACTGAGGATCTACATGTACCTCCTCATCTCTGATCTTGATAGATGCCTTAGCATCCATTGTTACTGCCTGAAGATTTCTTTTGAAGATGTAGTCTGTGACCTTCTGTCCTTCCATTGAGACCAGAATCTTGTCGCCTACTGTTTTGGCATCAGGTGCATTTACATTTCCATGTGCTGTAACTCCCGTTGCAATGTTTCTTAAAGAAGGATCTATGCTAAAGGGATTTCTTTGTGACAGGTATTGCAGTAGTTGTTGGGTGTCACTGGTATCCCTTGCTAGTCGTGCTGAAGTGGCCTCTTTGTGCAGTTCACTTGTAGTGTATGTGACACCTGTCAATTCCTGCATAGCACTGTTAATCTCACATCTTAGACACTGGGTCTCTGTCAAGCCATGCTCACGTATCAAGCCTTCAGTTATTTTGACACTGCGCATCAGACACTGTCCAATGACAAGATCTGTTGACAACTCTGCCCAGGGTCTGTCTGATCGTCGAACTATATGTAATCACTCACTGAAGTGTTTGTACACTTCTGGAGTTTGTTCTTGCAGTTTAGACATCTTCTGCAGGTAATTGTGGACACTCTTTAGGTACACGTTATGTCCAGAGGCTGCAAAATAAGGAAGCATATCATGCAAACTATGTAGATGGAGAGACGAATCTCCCATTCGCTCAGTCTTTAGAAATCGTCGAAGTATGTCGACCATTTCCATATACTGAACCCACAACCTTGCAATCTGTAGTTTCTGAAGAATATTTTTCTCTTGCTGGATCCTTTCACCAATTTCTGTCAGTGTGTCAATGCTTTGAGCATCAATATCTGAGACCTCTCCAGCTTTGAGTTTTTCTATGAGATTGGCTAGCCCCTGCAGATTGTCTACTTCTCCAGCCATAAGGGAGCTCTCTTCTGTCAGATGACCACTATCTGCTGGTATATCATGAAACTCATCTTCCTCTGAGTATTGTTGTAGAATGTCTTGTTCTGGGTCTGTTTGTGGAACATCACTGCCAAGTGCTTTTGCAGTCAACATAGTGTTAAGTGCTGAATTTGTGAAGAGATGTCCTCTTACAGCTCGAGATGCTGTTTTGCCAGAGTGCATATGCCTTAAAGTATTGTCTGCATAGGCTACTCCGAGAAGTTCTTGTAGTCCAGAGCCTCCATTAAGTGACCAATACCCCCCCCCCAATAAAAACTCATTTGGGTATGGAATCCTCCCAGGCGCATAATCACAGAGTGAAGTTCACTGTCTGCAAGTGCACTATGCACAATCAAGGTTGCCTTCCACCAAAGAGGCTGGTCAAAACTTACAACTGCAGTGCACCATTAAAGGTATCCTTGCCGTCAATGCTTCGCATATTGTGATCCACATTATCTGCAGCATATAGCAGAAAGTTAACTGAAGTAAAGTTAGGTATTTCTGTACCATGCATTACTGCAGCACTCCTTTCAAACTTTTTAACCTTTGAATATTAACAACAAAACCCATGTACATGGAGAGATTCTATCAGGAACTTGGACTGGAAATGGTGGTGCAATTCGACACCCAACCCAATTTAAAGAGGGGACTGAAGCACTCTTGGGCGTGTTGCTTGTATGATTGCCTGGCCTATAGAAGCAAGTTTTACAGCAACATCCTTTCCTGGAAAGAGCACCTGGAGAAACTTCAACAACGATACTGGCAGAAACTATAGCGCTCTATCAGAGGATGACATACTGACATAAGCTGGGTAGGTGTATTTAGGTATTTTATCATCCTTGATGTCATTCTTTATAAGTTTGGTAGCCACTTCAATCATTTGGTCTGTTTCATTCAAGGTACTCTTTTGTTGTTGACAGTGGAAGTCCTGAACAATTCTGGCTACAGTGGTACGGAAGGTGGCCACATTTGGCTTTCCATTCAACTCTAAAATGACAATGCGCTCTCCAAAGTGTTTGCTCAATTCACTTTTCATATGTTTGAAACTGTATGGATTAATAGACTCGTCGTGAGTGTATCCTACCATTTTCCCTATAAGTTCAGTAACTGTTATCTGCTCATTGTCATTCTCCTCCAGATAGTCTGCTACTCTCTGGAATGCCTCTTCTCTAACCAAATCCTTTGGCATGCCACTCAGTCGCTTACATTTTGGTGCTGCGTGACTCTGGGCGAGCATAATATGTGGTATGTCCTTGCCAGTCCTGAAGTTGATGTTGCAAATCTTGTGATAAACAGCATCTGCTACAGGAAGGTCCTTCACATAAAGTACACGTGCTCTGACTCGCTCAACCCAATCGCTACTGAATTCACCACAGGCCTTCAGATTGTTTTTCCTGGAAAACAAGAGTTCTCACTGGAACTAACTTATACTCAACTTTTCGGCCGCCATAAATGGGCAACCACAGAAAAGAGAGTTGTGTTTATAATTAAAGGCTGTTTCTGATAATTGAAGGGCACATTGGGGTGATTCTGTCTCAGAAAGACCAACAGAGTGTTTCCTTTTCCTTTATGGCATTAGAGTTGACATACTCCCGTCTACAATTTACAGGCACAACTTGGCTGGGGAGAACATGGATGTTACCACCACGTTCTTCATTGGCTGTCTCAATTCCATTGCAACCTTTGGCAGGCAAGGTCACTGTTGCTTGACCATCAGAAAGTGGCTTTTCACAAAATATGCACTTGGCCATTGTGCGCACTCAGCAATTTTAAAAGAAAAAAAAATAAAACATCAATAGATGCCCAGAAAATCTAAGCATGGCCTAATAGATTTGCCATTGAATCTTCCAGATTATTAGTATGGCTTTAATCAAGTCAAAGAATCACATCTACAAAAGACACTAAGGACGATGTACGTGATCAGTCTAATCTAAGTACCCGGGTCTAGATATTAAAAGATCGGTTAATAAAAAGGTGATAACTCTTAGATTGTTAGGTAGTTCGTACTACTTCATTTCGTACAAAGAACGGCTTTTAGCAGTGGGGGTTCAAAACATAATTGTTAGATGGTAAATGGGAAATTATCTTTTACAAACTTACGTCATGTTTATGCATTTGTGCATGATTTAATTTTCTTTCATTTCCAATCACTCCATTTCAGAACGTTAACATTTTCAAAAATGTAATAACTTTAATCCTTTTTTCTTTCTCTCTCATTAAATACAATATTTTTGTATCTTACAATGTCGAAACAGTCCGTACATGAAATGAGGAAATGGAGACCAAATCATAGTTCACATCTCGGCCCAGACGATTACGTTCTCAATAAGAACCTGTTTGTACTTTTCGAGAAGCGGACTATTTAAGCTTTTGAATTAATTCTGCTTCGTAAGAATATAAAAAATAGGTCAGCTAACAAAGGAGCAGAATTCATGACCATGGGAATTCCAACAGACTGTTGAAAAACCTGATCACCAAATATTACGAAAATATGGTCAATGAAGAACTCTAGCATCTCTTTAATATCAACTTCAGAGTACTTGTGCGTGGAGTCAGAGTAGTGTTTAACAAAATAATTTTTGGGATGATCAATCACTAAATATGAATATTTCCTCTTACCATTTTGGTTCACGAAACAACTTTCTATGATGTCAAAAAGACTAGTCTTTAATTTATCGTGAGATATGGCCGTGTAAAGCATACGTTTTAATGTTGCAAATTCAATACAATTTCCTTAGAATTTTTAAGAATCCGCATTTGATTATCACCACTACTAGCATATGTAGTGGCACAGTACGTATGAAGTTTCTCCTTCACAGCAGTTAATATTTTCGTAAGGAGCAAAGATAGGGGCTTGGTAGAACATTTACTGGATCCAGCAATGTATATTTGTTTGTAAGGGTTTTTGTGGAGTGTGAGGATCCAGTATAGGTACGGTAACTCATATCCATCCCCTTCATTGACTGGGATATTAAATGTATTTAAGACTTAAGCATGATTTTGAGAAGGGAGATCAGAGGTCTTTCCGATGACCTTAAAAACGGAGGTACTGTGTTGCGAAAGGCATTGGTACGTTAAAGAACCTTCATTGCTACTACCTAAAGCGCTAAGCATGGGCCAAAATTTGCGATACTTCTCTGACAGATGGTGAAATCTCAATATGAGTGAAAAATTTTCAACGGACATAATACAAACAAACAAACGCTGTTTTTCAGCAGCAGAATACAGACTGAAATATGTAGTTATGGATGTTGCCTATCAAAAGCTCTTTTAATCTGCATAGGTTAGGAATCATAATTCTGTGCAACACGCCAGCTGTCCTTTAAACTTAATAACAAAGGAATGGATACTGTAACAATCAATATTTTTCGTCATATAAAAGTTCATTCTTGTACTCCATTTTATTTCAAGTCCACGTCTACACCCTACATTTTTCAAAAATATACTTCTAGCATTGCCTCCAAACTGTCGGAATACAAACATATTTTACGGTGTCTAAATATAGCTCATCTTATTCAAAATCATCGGTATGTTCTTGTTCTTTGAACTATAATTTAACTGTACTTGTCATTACAGATTATATCGATAGAGTTGAAAATTACGACCTGAAATCACTTACTTCAAACAATGCAATATTCAGAGAGCTCCGATGTTTCAAGTGGCGATAACACTTCGTTATGAATTTCGACGAAGATCATGCTAGACGATGAACTGAATACGAAGGAAAGCTTGACATCTTGTCAGAATAGATAAAAGGTATATGGAGAATAACATATAGATAAATTCAAACAAAATTACGTATCGGAAAAAGCTGGTGAAGATAATATTGATCACTTTCCCCACAAGAAATACAAAATAAAGAATCGGGTAAACAGGAACCTCAGGATATACCAGGTGTAGGATCGGATATGTAGGAGCATTCTCTGTAGACTGGTAACTCCCGCTGCAGGCCCTATATATTGAATCAGGTAAAAGAAGTAACCCGTAGTCAAACCCAGTGTGTAAATAACGCCCTAACAATTGGTATAAAACATGTCAAAAATCATTTGATGCCATGACAGGTTGCATTGCCAAACTAGATCGTTATTGCGAATGTATAATTTCCGAAATGCTGACTTTAAAGAAGACTATTGAAACCCATGTAACAGCATCATGTTTGCCTCGATTTAAAAACTCATAAAATGCAGAAAAAGTTATTACGTATCAAATCAATCGAGAGACAAGCACCATATGTAGGTGATGCTGGAATATTGCTACATAAATATGGGAAGTTGATGATGGAAATGCTACCCGGTTGTCATAGAATTGTTAGTTTGCAATTAACATTCATATTCAATAAAATATCTACGTTACGAAACTGATATTAAAGGTTTTGTTGGCGTCTTTTAGTTCCAGTTCGCTGGGATAGAAATGTGAATAAAATTGATTGTTGTTAATAGATAAAAATTAATGTCGCCAATATTTCTAAGTGTCGAGTTAAAGGCAACAGTGGAGTTTTTTCTTCTCATATAGACGCTCTGCCTCATAATAAATTAAAGACAGGTAATCAAAGATTTACCGCCTATCCGTCTGTGTTTGATAAACCGGAAGTGATGACAATTTAAATAGGTTACACGAGGAATATGTATTGGTTCCAGTTGTCAAACCTTGTATTAACCCCGTCTTTGTGAGGTTGTACATTATTACTGTATTTAAAAAAATTAAACTTTAGTTCCAAATTTGGTAATTCAACTTGCAATCCAAGTTCCCTTTTCAAAGATGAAATTTTCCAAAATTATTTTAAATTTCAATACATTTGATATCCAATCAATAAAACGAATGGCTAAAAATGAATTATCGTACTTACACTGGATTTCGAAACTATACAAAACCCTTATCAGCAGATATTGCATTACAGGATCCAGTATTTTCTTATTAAAAAGACTTATCTTTATTCCTAAAAAAATATTAACTGCTGTGAAGGATCGAAAAACTTATGACGTATTGTCCCATAACGTATGCAAGTAGTAGTGTAAATCAAATATGGATTCTCAAGATTTCTGAATACCCTCTCGTAAATTCACAAAACGTTCTTTATCAGCATCAAAACCTACGACTTTTTAGCACTACAAGGCCATTCTTAACGATAAATTAGAGACCAGGGTCTTTTTTTCTTTCATAAACAACTACTGTTTCCATAAATATGGAAAACGGAAATAATATTGCGCTCTGCCAAAAAAAAACAACCCTTTTTAATACCACTCTGATTCTAAGCACTAGCATTCTGAAGCTAATATTAAAGAGATGCTGGCGTTCCTCTTTGACAATATTTACATGGCATTTATCGCGACGTTGATTAGTCTGTTGACATCCTCATGTAAACATTTTGTGGTCCATTATTACCAAACCAGTTTTTCTATTATCATGAGGGAAACTCTATTCAAAAGCTGCTATATCAGAAGAAACAAATATCTTCCTAATGGCCTTCAACTTACCATTTAATATATCGACAATGGTTTACAATCTATTGACAATGACCCCCCTCATTTATTTCTCTAGAGCTCTGGTAAGTCGAGGGATCCGTATTTGTCCATCTCTCTGATTTGTATTTTCTATAAGAAATAAGGAGGTTGAATACTGTTCGTTATTTTAGCACTTTATATTACATATATCCCAGTAAATTCGAAATAAAAGACATTACAAAGTTTTCCATATCTGCTTCATATATGTATATATTGTTGAACACAGCATTTTTTTTCATTGTCACCTGCGTATGGTGTATATGCCTCTTAACTGATACGATACGCGAGAGCATATCCAGCAAGCAACTTAGAGATAATTGGTGTTGTAGGCGTATCTACTTTTTCATTTAAGGTCAGAATTTCGCAATTTCTGTGGTCGTTGTAGTGATCTAATTTGCAAATACATCTTAAACTGCCTTCAATACTGTATAATGTGTTTCATATCCATTTATATACTTATTTTAACAACAGAGTGCTCCGTTTACCTGATCAACAGATGGGACTCTTTGCGGTTGTGACAGGTTAATGTGCGCCTGATCCCATTTCTAGTATATTCAGGATTTAGTGTTTGCCCTCTCTTAATTTTGTATCCTTGAAAAGATTTAGGAAATTGATCACTGTACACTGTCTTCACTTGTTCATCAGACAAATGCATCAATTTTTCATAACAAAAACCATACATCGCTGTAGACCATCATCAGCCCACTCCTCAAATGGCTGAGAACTCGACAATTTATAAGTCATGACGTAGACGGCCATTTTAACTACCATGTGAAGACTGGATGGATATTAAAGTTAATACAACCTTAAAACAGAGTTAATGCAAACGCGATTTTCAAAATAACTTAAACACTGTTAAGTTTAACCCTGAAGATAAAATCAAGTTTGCACAAATTAATGTTAACCATCTTTCGAAAAACCAGACTTAATTGTTAAATTGTTTCTTATTCTCAATGAAAATGAGAAAATATTTACAGGATGCAGTAAAATATTTATTAGTTTAAAAGAAGAAATCAGAATCTAATAAACTTTTTTGTGACCACGATTGCCGGGATGTGGCAATGGTATGCCGGGGTTGCCTGGACAGGGGAATGGTAAAGTGAAATAGGGATATGTGCATGTGTCGACGTGGCCTGATACCTCTCTTCTACAATATTTGCCGCCATATGGACAAATAGTATCGTCATTACAGGCTCTCCGTGTGGGGTAGGAGATGTAGTTAGTATTGCAGTAACCCGATCTCTGGTATTCTTGCGGAATTTGACAACGTCGGCCATAGATTACACTGTAACAGCATTTCTGAGAACCGGGACAGTTATCATCGTAATAGCAATAAGGTCCCATTTGTAGGCGGTCAAACATATTTGTATATGAGCAACTTCCATATTTTGGAGCTGTTGGAGAAAATGTACAGTCAACAATAAAATTTGGAACTTACTGCTTCGAATGAATATTTCAACGAAATTGTAGACAACACATGAGCTGCACTTATATTTTGTAAATTAAAATTTTATTTTAGCATTTTTCGTCCAACAAAGATGTTTTGGTTAAATACACGAATTTAGTTTTCCGTTGGTTGGCGCGTATTATATACTTGCATCGCATACTGGTTACGTATATAACAATCAGAGTGATAATATATGATTTTTGTATATATCTGTATATATGTGCAAAAGATGTATATTAAATGCGAAATCGTTTGTATTACAGTTCATTATTTATTTCCGTTCATCAATACTTTCATGAAATAAATAAGGTAAAGTTAGATTTTTGAATGAAAAAGTTTTTCAAGAATGGAAATAATATTGCGGAAAGTCTTTTTTCTCTTGAATTTTGAGTATTAACGTAGACATATTAAATGTATTTCTTAATAAAGAGCAAGGATTTGTCTATTAAAGCACCCACGCTTGTTACACAAAATATAACAACCACTAGACAACTTCCGATATGGAGTATTTCTGTCCCGTATATACGTTTGTTCATAGGTTTATCTCTACGTTACTGTGTGCAAGATGTTAAATAGCAATCACAGCCCCTATTCCAACGCAAGGTCTGTTAAATGATTCGTAAGAAGTAGTAAAATATCTGTGACCAGTTTTATGCTTGTGTATCTAAAGCCAATGCTATTTAAAACATTTAAACTTCATCTCTTGGAAATTTTCTTGACATATTGCCTGGGAAAGCATTTCAGAGGTTTGCTTCATTTACTCTCTTTTATAATTGTCTCTAAAGCTGGAACTGAATTCAATTGTATCATTCGATTTCAATCTTTAGCAGATGACAATTTCATGTCAAACTTTCAAACTATTAAATCACCATGAAGTTTCGTTTTCAGAAAATTTCAATTGAATTTCGTACCACGATAAATAGATAAATCTGCAGGGCCTCCTCCCATTACACCACTGTTCATTACACCACTGCCCATTACACCACTGCTCATTACACCACTGCCCATTACACCACTGCTCATTACACCACTGCCCATTACACCTCCCATTACTCCTCCGTTCAATACTCCACCGTTCATCATTCCTCTTCTCATTACACCACTGCCCATTACACTTCCGCCCATTACTCCACCCCTATAGATACCGTACACTGGATTATATCCCTTGGAGTAAGATTCACCTCCAGCTACACATGATACCACCACTGCGCTCAACACAACAAAGGTGTTCATGTTGACTGTAATATGATAAAAAGGATGATAACAATGATAAATTCAGTTTTAATAATAATAATAATAATAATGGGATATATTTCTTTTGAAAAATATTATTAATTCAGGTATATGAAAATAATCATATTTTCAAAACAAATCTGCTATGAAACAAACCATACCGAACACTTGGCTGGAATAACCTTTTTATATGGAATAATATATATTGCGCTCTTCTTTTCTGGCCTCCATTCTCTAATTTTAATGACAGCATTCCATGGTCAAATTAGATATTAATAAGTCAGATGTGGCTGTTCTCTGTAATCTGCGTTTCACATTCGTGTACAATGTATGAACTATAAACCAAACCGTTCTCAGTGTTACTACTTCGTTTTACTACTTTGTAGTGCAATGTCTTATTTAGAAAAAATAGCATGATAATAAATAAAGATGCTGAAATTAAACTGATTGAAATTACTATTCAATATTTGAAATATTAAACTGTACATTCATATATTTCTAAGATTAATATTCTTGAATCAGACGCTCTTTATTTAATTTTGAAAACATAAAACATTAGGCTCTATTATTTTTTTTAAAGGCGTTGCTTGATTTAATGTATTGAAATGAAAAGGTTCGAGTAAAGGTAGTAACTTTTTTCTGTTCGCAAATACACTCGTAGTATATCTAATAGAAGCCCTAATTTCCTCTCCACTCTTACGATTAAATAATTGTTGTTATTATCTCTATACACTAGAGCGCAGTAGACCGTAAAATATTTTCTACAAGTATAACTATATCAATATAAAGAGATTTCATAAACATGATTTTTCAATAGTTAACTAACTTCTGTAAGTTTCATGGCCAAAAACGTATATAATCCTCAGAAGGACAATGGCAGATCAAAGTAGCATGCATGGAGATTTTACCTTGACGAAAAATGTATTTTAAATTCCTATAAATTATATATAGTTTCCCCTTTATGCATTTATCGGGTGGAATTAAACACTTGTACATTTTCAACATGTTACTGAAGTTATTGTTCATGAAGGATCGCGATACATTAAAATTTGATGATTAAAAGTCCTGTACAATTTTATACAAGAATTTCATTATAAGTCTTACATATCTGCACATGAAATCTTATTAAAGATATACCTTATCTTCCGTACGATTCCGTTCGGTCGGTGGAATAATTTGTTCTAGAAAGTTGCTGCCTTTTATATATCATTGAAAGAAGAGTCAAGAGGGATCTATGATCCAAATGGTTTATGGGATGACAATATTTGACAGACAAGGTTAATCTATGACATGCTGTCCGCAGTTTTGGTTTTTCACTTAACATAGATGCGTTTTTGTATTGTTGGTTCATAATTAAAGTTAATTATGCATTTGAATATTAATTTCGTAATTTAAATATAAGGCTTTTTTTCGTTTGAAATTGAATCGAACCAAATTAGGAAAGTTTTTTTATGCATCAGATGAAAACCATGTAAGGTTAAGTATAAGATAGATATGTTGGAAGTGAATATTAATATAGCTATTGTTTAGCCGTTATACTCTTGAAACACATAGCAAGTGGCAATTGCAAAAAGTAAAACATGGGCATTTTTTCGGATTCCAAAAGTCAGGATTGTGTGATACGTAATGTAGTTTTAGTTATTTAACTTTACTGTTACTTTCGTCGCATTGTTATTTTTGACTCGATGCCTGTTTTTTTTGTTTTTGTTTTTTTTTTTTTTTTTTTATTTTGTTTTTTTTTTTTTTTCTTTTTGTTTTTTTTTTTTATGGTAATCATTTTATTTAATTCAAAGAAAGTGGAATATTTAGTCATTATCAGTACATCACAATCACTGATTGAACTTTGTATATGTATTAATATTTAACTTTTTAGTAAACCAGAAGTGATAAAAGAGTTAGACAGGTCACATGAGGAATGTTTTGGTTGCAGCTAATATATGGCTCATTATTGCAACTGCATTCGTGACGAACTTGCTTTAATTCCACATTTATTAATTACATGTGTACTCCAACTATCCTTTCAAAAGATGGAATTCTTCAAAAGCAATGCTTCAGATTTGAACACATTTAATACCCAAGTCAATGGAGTGGATTAATATGACTTACCGTATGTATACTGGATCCACAAATTCAACAAAGAACCTTTACAGATAAAGATACATTCCTGGATCCAGTAAATGTTCTACCAAGCCCTTATCGTTGGTGCTAACGAAAATATTAACTGCTGTGAAGGAGAATCTTCAAACACACTGTGCCACTACATACGCCAGAAGTGATGTAAATCAATTGTGGATTCTTAAAAATTTTAAAGAACTTTTAATGAATTTAAAATCACAAAACATTTCTCAAGTCAATAACATTTAAAAATATCCTTTTCCAACACTTAACACAACCATACCTCAAAATCAATGGAAGTTCACATTTTTGACATCATAAACAGTTATTCCGTCAACAAAAATTGTAAAAGGAAATATTCATATCAAGTGATCGGTCATACCAAAAATTACTTTTGTTAAACACCACTTTGACATTGTTGTAGTTTCAATACCCCCAAATTTAAATCGAGGTAGGCTACTGACAGAGACGTTGATGTTACAGGGGTTTATAGTCAACAATTTGCAAATTTTATGTTAGTTATAAAGATCTACTTTGCCAGTACACCTTTTCATTAGGTTAAATGCTCTATGATATATTTCATCCCAATTGTTAGACCGTTCTTGGCACACTGATTTCTGACTATGGATTGTTCCTTTTACCTGATCGGAATGTAGGGCTTACGGTGGGTCTGACCGATCAGCAGGGGATGTTTACTCTTTTTAAGAACCTGATCCTATTTCCGGTATAGACAGAGGTCCGTGTTTTCCCAACATTCATTTATTTGTTAGACACCAATCCTATAGCGCACACAAGCACTCTGAAGCAGACATTAAAAGTATATTTAGCTTTCTTGTAAATAACATTTATATATAATATATATAATTGAGTTCATAACACTCTGAAAGGTTTTAGCATTGGTTGGGTGTTTTGAGGTGGATCCTGGGTGTCAACCACGCATTTAGCTAGGTAATCTGACAGACTAAATTCCCCGTGATGCCAAAAATGCATGTCTGGATAAGTGACTTAAAATTCGTGTAAGTGAATGTTAAGTTCTATCACTTTCCTATTGTAATCTACAGGGAGTCAGAATTCTGTCCTCGAAATTTGTCCAATGATAATGAACTGACATCATTTGCTAGTAAGAACCCAGCAAAGGGCATGCTATCGTTACACCCACTGTCCACAGAGTTCTCACATAAGTCGTTACTTTCCATCTCAAGAAAATAAATGTTAGGGAAGGTATCAAAAGTGTTTGGGACGGTCTCAAAAAATATGATATATATGTCATATATCTTATGTCCGTAGCTACAAAGATTTACAAACACTCCTTTTATATGGTCCAGTGTTTATTCGCTTTCGGTCAAATTGACCGTTATAGTAGAGAAATTGTTAAATTTAAAATTATAGTGTCAGGTACATAAAAAGTAAAAATTGATTAATATCCTGAATGATATAAAGTTTGAGAATAGCGCAAACATGGACAAACAAGAGGCGGCGTGGGGTGCTTAGGTGAAGTAAGCATTTCCTGTTGATCGTATACACTCCAATAACAACCTACAGCTTAATCAGATACACTTTATTCAAGTATTCAGATTAATCTGTAATCAAAACCAATTTGCAAAGAACTTGTATGAAGCATGTCAGAGAGCATTTTTCCTAACTGCAAGTTTATGTATTATAAATTATATCATTATAACGACAATAGCATATACAAAATGCTTTAAACAAGAGTGTTGAAAGTACTATAAAACCAATAATTTTGTCGTTAGACTGTCACGGATTAAAACATCAATATTTGCAGAACATGCTTTCGCGTATCGAGTAAGGTAAACAATATAAACATTAGCTGCAAGTGATAATGTAGTATTACTACCAAGTGGTACCCTATGTCACGGCAGGCGTTGGCATGTTCAAGAACACTTGCAGCTATGGCCCAATAGTTAAACATAGGTACCATTCCAGTAGCGTGTCTGTACACTTCAACAAACGTCAACTATTGTAGGACTGATGGTTAATATATGTAAGTATCATCACAGGAAACAACAGACAGATACAAGGATAGCAATTCCAGTTTGTTTCGTTCAAAGCCTGTGACATAGATATAAGATTTTGCCGAGAGAGGAACAAATGAAATACAGTGTTTAGTTTTCTTTTAGACGCTCTTATTCCGGACGAATGCATTGGATGGTATAATGTTCCGTTAATTGTAATGTAAAGGTAACCTTATTAAGAATCTCTTTATGTTTCAATTCCTACATACAACGATACCAACTAATTACTCAACAAACTTGAACAATCTTTTAAAACAAGCATTTCAGGAATTCAACCACAATGCCAACTGGTAACCAGCAAGGTTAATATCAATAATTAAGATATGAAAGCGACGAGACGAGAGCATTGATGAAAAAGTCATAAATCAAACACTAATAGAAATGCATACATTAAACAACTTTTAATTCTTTTTACCAAGACAATGATTATTATTTAGAAGATCAAAGTTATAAGGAACTATATACATATATTAAGTCGATTTTAATAATGATCCAGTAGTTCAGATCATAATTGGTAGATGGGTAATTATCTTATACAACCTTAGGCCATGTTTATGCATTTGTGCACGATTTAATTTCCTTTCACCTCCATCCATTCCATTTCAAAACGTTAACATTTTCAAATATGTAATTTTGGCAAACCTTTAATGCTTTTTTTTCTTTCTCTCTCATTCAGTGCAATATTTCTGTATGTCAAAATGTTAAAAACAATCCGTACATGGAATGAAGAAATGGAGACCAAATGTTGTTCACATCTTGGCTCCGACGATTACGTTCTCAATAAGAATCGGTGTGTCTTCACCATCGTGAAAAGGCCAAGGTAACTAACAGTATTCAATCGCATAATTCCTATAGAAAATACAAATCAGTGTGGCAAAAAACGGCCTAGCAATTGGCATGAACCACATCAGACAGCATTTGATTTAATGTTGTACTGGCAAACTAGATCGTTATAACGACCATAAATTGGCGAAATGCTGACTTTAGACAATATTGTCACACCCTTGTAACATCAACTTCTTTGTCAGTAGCCCGCTTCGATTTAAAAACTGATCATATGCAGAACAACCTTTTGCGTATCGAATAAGTTGGGAGACATAGACACCATATGCAGGTGATGATGGGATATTGCCATATCAATCAGCGAAGTTGAAGAAGGAGAAATTTAAATCATTCCGTTTCTCATAATGTTGAGTTAATGGCTTGCTGCCGGCATCTATTTTTAGTCAAACATATAAGTATGAAACCGAAGTGGAAGACTCTGTGGTATCTAATTACAAGTTCACTGGGATATATCGAATCGGCATATCAATGAAAATTGTCATTGACAAAACGTCGTCGATATATCTAAATGTCGAATTGAGTGCCACAGCAAGAAATTTTTTTCTTCTCATGTAGAAGCTTTTTAATGAATTCTGCGTCGTAAGAATATAAAAATAGGTTAGCTAACAAAGGAGCACAATTCGTGCTCATGGAATTCCATCAGACAGTTTGAAGACCTGAACACCAAAGACTACGAACATATTGTCAATGAGGAACTCAAGCATCTTTTTAATATCAATTTCAGAGTAATTGTGCGAGGAGTCAGAGTGGTGTTTTAACAAAATAATTTTGGGATGACCAATCACTAAATATGAATATTTCCTTTTACCATTTTTGTTGTCGAAACAACTGTCTTTGGTGTCAAAAAGTCTAGACTTGAATTTGTCGTGACGTATGGTCGTGTAAAGTGTTGCAAAATCATACGTTTTAATGCTGTGATCTTGAAAAAAGTTTTGTGATTTCAAAGTCACAAGAAGTTCTTAATAATTTTTTAAGAATCCACATTTGATTAACACCATTTTTGACATATGTACTGGCGGAGTACGTTTGACGTTTCTTCTCCACAGCACTTAATATTTTCGTAAGGAGCAAAGATAGAGGATTGGTAGAACATGCATTGTATCGAGGAATACATCTTCCTAAGGGGTTTTGTGGAGTTTGGGGATCAAGTATAGGTACGGTAACTCATATGCACCCGCTTCATTGACTGGGATATTAAATGTATTTAAAACTGAAGCATGATTTTGAAAAATTTCATCTTTTGAAAGGGCAGTTGGAGTACGCGTGTGATTAATAAATCAATGCCCAGTTCGTTAAGAATGCAATTGTAATAAAAAAGCGTTACAACGAAATACAGTATTGTTGCCAGCTTTGTCATTTGTGAAGGGCTGCAAATTTAGGCCGATGGTCGGCGCTTATGGCCTTTGAGCAGGAAGGGATCTTTTACGTGCCACACCTGCTGTGACAAGGGGCTTCGTTTTTTGTGGAAGGACCGCCCCATTTAGTCGCCTTAACTTAAACATTGTTATGCATTTCTAAGATCTGTGGCTATTGATGTGTTTTCAAGTGTGGCAAATATTTCACTGAAATTCTGAATCCTGTAAAGCTGTTTTTGCTGTCAGTGACTATTTCATGTTAGTAACTGTCATTAATGTTTAAGTAGTCATATTATCATACTTAAATGACTGTTGAAGAATAGATATACATAAGAACCAAGCATTCAGAAACATGTAGTATTTTAATCAAGAACTGTTAGAGGAAAAATTGATATATTTATTTTTTAAAATGTGGTATTCGGGGTGTATCAATACTGTAAATACAAATAGAACCTTGCTCCATACAGGTAATTACCCTTTTGCACCATTGTCTTTACCTTCTGATGCATTTACGACTTGTGGAATCACAGAAGCATCATCAAAGGTAATTGCCCAGTTCTGCTCACTGCTGATGGAGTCTGTATGTTGTCCATACCCTAGATTGTTTGATTGATTGTTTGTTTGTTTGTTGTACGTCCTGTCGAGAATTTTTCACTCATATTGAGACGTCACCAGCTGCAGGTGAAGTACCAAGAATTTAGACCTATGCTTAGCGCTCACGGCCGTAGCAGTGAGGGTTCTGTAACGTGCCAACGCCTACCGTGACACGGGACCTCCGTTTTTAAGGTCATATCCGAAAGACCCTTGATTCTCACTTCTAAATGCCGAGCGTTTGGCGAATGAGCAATCACTACCTATTTTTCGTCTTAGGTTTGACGCGGCCATGGCACGAGCAGGGCTCGAACCCTCGACCTCCCGGTTACGAAGCGAACGCTCTAACCACTGACCTACCGCGACCGGTCCCATACCCTAGATATTAGAGCACTGAGGCCAATTGTCAACATGTCTCGTCAACTGCCCGACATTTACAATACCATCCTGTTACAATTCCTCTGGAATACTGGATTCACAACAGGTGCGGCTTGAAAGAGATCTCGCGACTCTGGATCCGAACACACAAGACGTCAGGAATCTCTGTATTTATCATTATGTTGTACTTGCCGTCCTAACTGAGCTGCTCTGTAGTGTAATTCTTGGCTACTTTCATTTGATAAAGGTTTACTATTAAATTGCGGAGTTCATCATCAGAGAGCCTGGAAAAATCTGTCACACATCTAAGGCCTTCCATGGGTTGATTCTTCTATGTAATGACCCCGTGGGGATCAGGGTTGTTAGAATAGATCCTCAGTACCCCTTTCGTGTCGTAAGAGACGACTAAATGAGGCAGTCCTTCGGATGAGAAACCGAGGCCCCGTGTCAGAGCAGGTGTGGCACGTAAAAGATCCCTTCCTGCTTAAAGGCCATAAACGACGACCATAGGCCTAAATTTGCAGTCCTTCATCGGCAATGATGACGTCTCCATATGAGTGAAAGATTCTCGAGCGGGACGTTAAACAACATTTAATCAATCAATCTTCTATGTGATGCCTCCAAATCCAATTTATCTACTCTCTCTTGGAACGTTTCTCTGTGATGCTACATACTACAATTGTAACAAGAATAATTATGATGAATAATTCTTTTTTGACTTTGCTTAACTATATCATTAATAATATGAGTTAATGATGTGAACTACACATGTATATATTTTACAAGCAAATTTCCATATTGCACGTACATTATTTACATGTAAAAGTGCAAAGAAGATTAAAGACTTCATTACCTTCAAGTCTGGTCCCTGTCTTGATTTCCATGGTTTAGAGGTCGCCTGTACTTATAACAGAGTGTAGTAATTGGGCAAACATACTTTCCAGTGTAGGGGATCTGTGTATTCAGCACAATGCTATGTAGGCACTTCCTTCACGTTAACCGACCATTGAGTGATTCAACTATCCACTGAATTTTATTTACCAGTAGAGTTGAATTAGCCTGAAAAGATTTTAAAAATCAAATATATACACATCTACATACATCATGTTTTTCTTCTATCTATAATTTGGTTATAAACTACACAGTACTTTATACACTGTGTGTTGCTTTTGCCCTTTTGGAAAGAGGACTGGCACGTGAGCTTTAGTCCCTAAACTATCAAGGAAGTCAGAGGAATCCCTGCATCCACGATCTATTACAAAGATATCATCTTGTCACGGATTTCTCTACAATAATAGCGAATATTTTAGAAAATAGTAATCTTGTGTTGTTCTCATTAACGTCTTGTTTTGACATATAACCAAAACCGACATGATTTGATGTAAACTTTTCTTTAAGCTCTTTTCGTGCTGTCCGTAATGCTCTCCTTACACCACATTTTCCAACGTTCAATATTGTTTAACGATTCTTTGGTGGTATAATTGACTAACAGTGGGATATAACTTTTTTTTACTTCTAAAAGCAACTGACCTGATCGATGATATAAATGAATAAGTGCCACATTTTGGAGAAGGGTTTGATATTCACTACACACAGTTGCCAGACGCTTGATAACATCTTCACTGAGGAAGAAATCCGAAGCCATGTGTATATGGCAGCACCTTGCCCCAAACAGTAACAGTTTACCTGTCATAGCTATTCTGCTTGCTTTCTGTTGACAATGACAAATCACACAACTGCTATGACTCTTTCAAGGTATAGGAAGAGGAATCACTCTTGGACTTTTAACACTCAGTCATTTTTTCTTTTAACTGGTGGTTCATAATCTGGATCATATGTATTTGAATAATTTGAACTACAAACCCGAACCGATCTCTAAACCTTAGAATGATTGTTGATATATGTTGCATCATTTTCCTGACAGATTCCTGAGGTTTAGGTATACTCTATAACTTTTATATGAAGAACAATATGAAATACCTTTAATGTGGTTTTGTTCTCAAACAACAGGAGACACATGGATACGTCTTTGTTCCACCTTTATGTACAATTTAAAATAAAAATAAATTTCTCTCTTAGATGTACATAGATCACATGAACTTAATACAAGAATATGATACTGATGAAACACAACTGATTCAAATCCTTAAGTAAAGATCATCGCCATTAGCCACTAAAATATACTGGACAAAAAAAGTTAAGGATCATAATTTTGACCTCAAAAATTTTCATTAACCAAATAATTATTTTGACAAATTTTAACATGTATAGTTTCTCCAATGTGTCCTTAACACAATAGATTTACCTGGTTTCATATTGACGTCATACGTGCACGATTTTTTTGCCCAAACACAAGCAAGGAGTCAAAATCAAAGTGTGCCAACGTGTATATTGAAATTGAAAAAAAATTATTTTCATTTTATTGTGGGTATTTATTGCTCTAATGGACTCTTAGGTGAACAATTATTGACATTAAAAGCCACGAGGCGCCATTTAACTGCTCTGGAAGCTGGTCAGGCAGTAGGTATGCTTCAAGCTGGCCAAGTCCAGAGAACTGTCTCTAGATATTTTAATGTGTCCCAAAGTGTGATTTCAAGGTTGTGGAATCGTTTTAGGCAGACAGGTAATGTTTCTGAGAGACCGAGATCAGGTCGTTCAAGGTCCACAACCGCTCGCCAGGATCGCTATATGTCACTTATGGCTCGTAGACACAGGTTTCAGAGTGCTGTCCAACTCAATACTGACTTTCATGCAGCAAGTGGGGTGCGCATAACACCACAAACTCTCAGCAGAGACTTCATGCTGCTAACCTTCGGCCTTATTGACCTGCCGTTCGTCCCATTTTGAGGAGAAGACATTGTGTAGCACGACTCAATTGGGCTCAAAATCATATAAACTGGCAACTGCGTCATTGGACGGCTGTTCTTTTCACAGACGAGTTACGGTTCTGCGTGGACTTTCATGACTGTCGTAGGCGTGTATGGCGCATGCGTGGAGAGCAGTACTCTGATTGCTGTGTAGCAGAGCATGATCGTTTTGGAGGTGGCTCTGTGATGATTTTGGCCGGAATCAGTATTGGTGGATGTACTGACTTGCACATGATTAATGGCAATCTTATATATATAAATGAATTTAACATAAAATGACATCGAGGCCAATGACAAGTACGAAATACCTTACAACAAGCAAGGAATTAACATAAATCTTCTATTTTGGCTTTACCATAATAAGTGATATTGATATATACCGAGTAAATACCATCGATCGTTGATTAGATTGTAATCAAGTACAATCATTGATCAATCATGGGACCACTACCAAGCATAACGAAATCAAGGTAAAATTCAATAACAGTTCATTTTATTATATTCATTCCTTTACTTTAATCACTTTACAAAATCATTGGTAAAATGTAACTTAAAATTATTTTCATCAAAATAATAAAACAAAATGTTTATGCAAATTAAATTTCTTGTTTACTTTACTTTCGTATTATTTATTAACTTATTAAACTGTGGTCTCCTGTACATCCTTTTGGAAGCCCATCATTAAGAGTTAGAAAATCAGGACAACACAACGCTCCATGTCTTATATATATATATATATATATACTCTGCAAAAAAAGAAACGCATAGCCCTTTTGAAATTTTAAAAATGCAAATTATGTATTTTACCAGGTAAACTGAAATGGTCAATTGAGTAATTGATTTTTTACAGGTAAGTATGAAACTTTAAAGGTCTGTTCATTTGATTTGGCTCTCTGCCAAATTAGCTCGGCGACTCTCTAAAATTGCACATCACCTCCATCGCCATGGAATTTGGCTTACGTTTCTCACGAGAACTTTGTGCTTAATTCAACCACTACATTAAAGCGTATAAAAGGACGAAGTTTGAAGCTTGAATTCATCATAACGTTAAAATGCTGCCATGCCAAGGTTGGACCCTGCTACTCGAAATATCGTCATTGGCCGTCTCCAGGCCGGAGTATCCAAAAGTGAGATTGCACGAACTGAAAACGTAAATCAGGGCACAATTTCTCGGCTGTGGAACAGATTCCAGCAGACTGGCTCTACTAATGACCAACCGAGGAGTGGGCGACCTCGCATTACGTCTCCTGGACAAGATCGCTACATCCGGGTCTTTCATCTACGGAATCGAACCGTTGCTGCAACAGCCACTGCAGTCGGAATACCTGGATTGAGAAGAATCACCTCGCAGACAGTCCGCAACCGACTTCGACAATATGGCATTAGACCCAGAAGACCGTATTTTGGAGCAGTTTTGACACCGTTACACAGACGAGAAAGAGTCCGATGGTGCAACAGATTGAGGGGCTGGACATTCCGCAACTGGCGTAGAATCTGGTTCAGCGATGAGTCCCGTTTTCTGCTACAGAAACGTGATGGAAGAATCCGTGTATACCGGCGCAGGAATGAACGTTTCTCTTCCTCGTGTGTCCAAGAAGTGGATAGCTTCGGTGGAGGTAGCGTCATGATGTGGGCGGCGATCTCTAATGACCGTAAAACAGAACTGGTACATGCCCCGGGCAATTTAACGGCTCAAAGGTACAGAGACGAAATTCTCCAACCTCACCTTATGCGCGTAATTGACCGACAGAGGGAGTTATTCCAACATGACAATGCTAGGCCTCACACAGCCCGCTTAACAATTGACTACCTTCAGCAGAACAACATTAATGTGCTACCATGGCCTTCCAAATCACCGGATTTGAATCCGATTGAACACTTATGTGACCAACTGGATAAACGTGTGCGCCTGTGCCAACCTCCGCCTCAGACCCTCGATCAGCTCCGTCAAATGTTACAACAGGAATGGCGAACAATTCCACGCAATAACGTAAAAACATTGATTGACTCTATGCCAAGGAGATGCAGAACTGTGTTGGCAGCTCGAGGTGGTCATACACGATACTAACTTAAACGTGACAGGAAGTGTTCTTAACTGTGATGATCTGACTTTTTTTCACCAATATCTAAGGTTTGGACTGTAATTTTTTTCAATTGAAACAATTCTAGTGAATATCTACATTTTTTATTGTAAAATCATAATCCAAAATACATCTACTAAAATCTTAAAAAATCCATTATGCGTTTCTTTTTTTGCAGAGTATATATATATATATATATATATATATATATATATATTAGAATTTTCGCATTCCAGGCACACCCCTTTTTGTGACACATTGATGTCTCTATATCATAGCACTTACCATTCGAAAGTTATGGCCAAAGTTTTTTTCAGACAGATGGATAAGTTAAAAAATATATAAGCCCTCAAATCTCTGATTACGTGGGCATAAAAAGTGTGTCTAGCCGTAAATGAATACACTTCTATTTCACAATCTAATTTCTTTAAACAATCATCTTTCTCTATCATTTTCATTAAGTCATCTAAGGATATGTTATAAAAGTTTTGAACTATTAAATACACCATTATCTGCAGTTTTTGTTATTTTTTTTCTTTTCTGAACACCCATAATGGACTGTAATAACTCAATGCACTCTCAAGTTCCCGTTGTACTCGACAAAGGATTATATAAAAGTGTATATAAGAAATGGAGTGCAAAATGTTTGAGCTGCAATAGTAATATCTCTGCAATTATTAATCATGTTTTGATCACATAAATTACTATGTTTATCTGATCAAGGTGTAAGATTCATTGCTGGTGTAAACGGTCTGCAGGGGATGTTTACTTCTCCTGGGCACCTCATTCTGCATCTGGTTGACCCGTGTTTGTCCTATTCTCAATTTTCAACTTGTTCTGGAATTTATGATACTGACCAACACTTTTCATCCACATAAAATATAATTTGATTTTTAAAAATGTTACATGTAATTAACAACAAGTTATAAAACTTGAGTTGCAGCGTCTGATTTTGATAGTGTTAACATTAAGTAGGCCTTGCTTTCTTATGTAATATTTTCTTTATTTAAAAAAATGCGTGTTTTGTCTTTTATACATTTATTAGGTTCTTTTGATTGTTGTTTTAAATCTCATTCGAGAAATGTTTCACTCACATAGAGACATCACTAGATTAAGGTGACTTGAACAAATTCTGACCTCTGCATATTCCTAAGGGACGTAGCAGTTATAGTGATTTATCGTGTCAATGCCTAACTTGTGACTGAACTTTCAATTCTAAGATAATATCTGAAAGACCATTGACTCTCAGTCAGTAAGATTCATTGCGGGTGTAAGCGTTCTGCAGGTGATGATTATTTCACTTTACTCTACAAACTTCTTACGTTAGGCGGGATATTCGAGTCAGGACCTCCTAGTTGTGTCGTAATTACTACGTTACCGCAAACGTAAATGTAGTATCAAAGGTGTAATTTTAGATGTCATATACAAAATTTCAAATACTCGCACACTCCACCGGGTTACTTCCCCTAACTATGACGTCAAACAAGGACATAAGCAATACACATATCGATGTTTCAGCACTTTAACCAATCGCAATATTAAACCAGCTTTGGTAAGATTTTCTGTAATATAATTATTGGAACGGATTCTTTTGATACAATGTTTTTAATCACAAACATATTTTACAGTTCCTATATATAGATCATCGTATGTACAATCCACTTACTGATCTTCTTCTTTCAACTATATTCCACCTATACAATGGACATGTCATTACTAGTAATTATTATATAGTTGAATATGAGCGCCGGAAATCACTACTTTAAAATGTCCTAAATTCAGAAAACACTGATCTTTCAATGGTGACAGATTTTACTCCTCCTAGGCACACAAACAAACTTCTGATATGTCCAGGGATCCGTGTTTGCCAAACACTTACTTATAGGATTGATCACTCTACTTTACCTTCACCTTTTTATTTTACAAACTTAGTTTCAGATAGATATTGTTTTTATGTTGTTGATGACAGTGTAGCTAAATGTAATGTCACAATGCATTGCTTTCATCATCTGCATTATAGTTCCCGCTTTGATTTAATCCTATTGTAAGATGTTAAATTGTTTTGACAGTTGTCGGTGCACATTTGGATATCTCAGTAAATTTAGGTATCTATTTATTTATTTTCCTTCTTTTTTCTGTTTATTTTATAGATGTTATTTTCTTAATTATTAATCAGTTCTTTTAATGCGTTTATTATTTTATGCAGGGCTTCTATTTTGATTGCCATGATTTCGCTTTTTCACTAATGAGAATAGAAGAGAATTGTCTTCTCGACCCCCCCCCCCCCCCCCCCCCCAAATAAAAAAAGAACAATTCAAAGAAAAACATTGGTCAATTGCATTTTAGATGTTTCTTAACGAAGAAGCATTTCCAAAGAAATTCATCATTCAAACACATCAATCACACTCTCAAGATCTGCATGGGATGCTACTGATGTTCAAGGGTAGTGAGTGTCCAGACCATCAGGAATCGACTGTACAGATTTCACTCACACGCCCGACGTCCTTGCGTCATTCCCTGTTTGAGGGATCGTCACATTAGGGCCGGAATCCAATGGTGTCGTCACCATCAACGCTGGGATAATCGCCGATGGAACCACATAATGTTCTCAGATGAGTCGAGCTTCACTGTGGCCTTCCTGGACACACGCAGAAGTGTTTCGCGCCGACGTAACGAACATTTCCATGACGTTAATGTCATTAGACATGATCGGTATGGGGGTAGATCTGTAATGGTGTGAGGAGGCATCACTGTTATTGGCAGAGCAGACTTGCCGGTTGTTGCTGGACGTCTCGCAGGGCAGTACTACGGGGACAGCATCTTGGCACTCCATGTTGTGCTGTTTGCACGTCCTTATGGCCGCCGTTTCATTTTTCAAGATGACAATGCCAGATGTTATAGGACCAGGATCGTTACAGATTATCTCCAACAGCAGAATATCACCACATTATCATGGCCTGTAATCAGTCCGGACCTTTCCCCCATCGAGCATGCCTGGGACATGCTAGGACAGCGGCTACGCCAAAAACCTCCTGCCAATGTCCAAAAACGTACTGCAGCATTGCAACAGGAATGGAATAACTTTCCCAAAATAACATGGGACCTCTCGTAAGGAGTATGCCACCCCGAATCCGAGCCTGTTTGGCAAACCGAGGGGGGTTACCCTCTACTGACTCTGTTTCACAATGGTGGTAAAATTGTTATGTGACCCTGTGTTGGTGTTGATCTTTATTCTGGAGAACCTGCCCTTTTCTGATATACACAGAGTTTCGAATAAATTGACAAATGTGTCTTTAATGTCTTTCTGTCATTTGCTTCATTTCTGACCTCATTTCATTCTCCTTGTTAGCGCAGTATCACCTACGTTTTGCAATAGTATATAATAGGGCCTGGATGCACATTGACAACATTTGAAGTCAAACATTAGGTAAACGTCTATCTTAAGCATGTCTCCTTTTCCTTTATTATGCGTATGTGAATGAAAAGTCTAAGATAACCAACAGTACTAAATCTCATAATTCCGATAGAAAATACAAATCAGGGAAATAGGGAAACACGGACCCCTGGACACACCAGAAATGGGATCAGGTGCCTAGGAGGACTAAGCTGTCGACCGGTCACACCTACTGTGAGCTCTATATTTGATCACGCAAACACGGTAATCCGCAGTTAGAAAAATTGTGCCAAGAACGGTCTAACACGTCAGATAGCATGGGAGGTTCCACTGGCAAATCAAACCGTTATAATAACTATAGAATTTGCAAAATGCTGATTTTGGATGAAATTGTAGAAAATCTTGTAATGTCAATTTGTTTTTCAGTAGTCTGTTTCAATTTAAATATTGGTCATATGCATAACATGATCTTGCCTATCGAATCAGTTGAGCGATATAAACAACATTTTCAGATGATAATGGAATATTGCTACATTGATAATTGAAGTTGATGATTGAATGACGTCATCCTGTTTATCATAGAGTTGAGTTATTAGTTTGTCGTCAGCATATTTTCTCAATGAATATCTAACTACGAAGCAAATGGGGAAGACAATGTGGTGTATTTTATTTGAAGTTCACTGTGATATATCGAATCGACATATGAATGAAAAATATCTAAATGTCGAGATGAAGGTTACAGCAAGAATTTTTTTTCATTCCTCTCATTTTGAATGACCTTCAAAATTCAACTGTGCATTCAACTGAATGCCTCCATTTGATGGTACGCCGTGGGGATCCGGGTTAGAATATACCCTCGGTACACCTTCCTTGTCGTAAGAGGCGACTAAATGAGAAAGTCCTTCAGATGAGACCTCAAAAACTGAGGTTCCGCGTCTTAGCAGGTGTGGCACGATAAAGAACCCTCCCTGCTCAAAGTTCGTAAGCACCGAGCATAGGCCTAACTTTTTTCAGTTCTTCACCGGAATTGGTGACGTCTCCATATGAGTGAAAGTTCAGTCTTGATTTCCATTTTATTTCAAGTTCACGCCTAGACCCTCTGTTTCCAAAAATATATATTTCTAGCATACCCTGTTGACCGGAAACTCCCGCCGTGGGCCCTGTATCTTAATCTGGTGAACGGAGAAATCCGTACTCAGAACCAGTGTGTAAATAAAGCCCTAACAATTGGTATGAAACACGTCAAAAATCATTTGACGGAATGACAGCTTGCGTGGCCAAACTAGATTGTTATTACAACCATGTGATTTGCGAAATGCTGACTTTAAACGGGACTTGTGAAACCCATGTAACAGCATCTCGTTTGTCAGTTGCCTGCCTCGATTTAAAGACTCATAAAACACAGAAAACGTTATTGCGTATCGAGAGACATAAACAACATATGAAAGTGATAATGGAATATTGCTACATAAATATGGGAAGTTCATGATGGAAAATCTGAAATCATCCGGATGTCATAAAGTTGTTAGTTTGCAATTAACATCGATCTATATTCAATAAAATATCTACGTTACGAAAGAGATGTTGAAGAATCTGTGGCGTCTTTTAGTTCGAGTTCATATAAATTGAATCGACATGTGAATAAAAATGATTATTGTTAATATATAAAAAAAAATAATGTCGCCAATATATCTAACTGTCCCCCATGAGGATCCGGGTTAGAATAGATCCATAGCACCCCTAGTTTGTCTTAAGAGGCGACAAAATGGGGCGGTCCTTCGGATGAGACCGCAAAAACTGAGTCCCCGTTTCACAGCAGATGTGGCACGTTAAAGATCCCTCCCTGCTTAAAGGCCATAAGCGCCGAGCATAGGCCTAAATTTTGCAGCCCTTCACCGGCAATGGTGACATCTCCATATGAGTGAAAAATTCTCGAGCGGGACGTAAAACAATATATAATCAATCAATCTAACTGTCAAGTTGAAGGTCACAGCAAGGTGTTTTTCCCTTCTCACGTAGAGCTCTGCCGCATAAGAATGTAAAACAGGTTAGCTAACAAAGGGTCACCGTTTACCCTTCTGTGTTTGCTGATGTGATGAAAATTTAGATAGGTTAGATGAGGAATATGTATTGGTTCCAGTTGTCAAACCTTGTATTAACCCCGTCTTTGTGAGTTAAAAAAATTTGGTAATCTAACTTCCACTCCAAGTTCCCTTTCCAAAGTCGAAATTCTTCAAAATTATTTTAAATTTTAATACATTTGATACCCAATCAATAAACCGAATGACTATGAATTGCCGTACCTACAATGGATTTCAAAACTATATAAAACCCTTATAAAAAGAGATGCATTACAGAATCCAGTATTTGTTTTATAAAAAAAAAGACTTATCTTTACCCCTAAAGAAATATTAACTGATGTGAAGGATCGAGAAACGTATTACGTACTGTTCCATACGATATGCAAGAAGTAGTGTAAATCAAACATGGATTCTCAACATTTCTTAATACCATCTAGTAAATTCACAAAACGTTCTTTATCAGCATCCAAACTTAAGTCTTTTTAACATATGACAAGACCATTCTTAACGATAAATTAAAGACCAGGTTTTTTGACAACATAAACAACTGTTTCAATGAATATGGAAAACGGAAATAATATTGCGCTCTGCATACAAAAAAAATTACTTTTCATATCACTCTGATTCTACGCACTAACATCCCGAAGCTCATATTAAAGAGATTCTGGAGTTCCTCATTGACAAATATTTACATAGTATTTATCACGACGTTGATACGTTTGTTGACATCCCCATGTGAACATGTTGTGGTCCATTATTACCAAACCCGTTTTAGTATTTTATTGAGGCAACATTTATTCAAACGCTTCTATATGAGAAGAAATAAATATTTTTTCGGTGGTCTTCAACTTGTCATTTAATATATGGACAAAGTTTTACAATCTATTGACAATAGTCCTTCTTATTTCTTTGTTTAGACCTCTGGCATGTCCAGGGGTCCGTGTTTGCCCATCTCTCTGATTTGCATTTTCGATAAGAATTGCGAGATTGAATAGTGTTAGTTATCTTAGGCCTTTCTATTGCATATATCCCAATGAACTCGAAATAAGAGACATTACAACATTTTCCATATCCGCTTCATGTTGCCACCATCGTGCAGTGGATATACCTCTTAACTGATACGATACGCGAGAGCTTCCTGCAAGCAACTTACAAATAATTCGTGTTATAAGAGTTTCTACTTTCTCATTTAAGATCAGAATTTCGCAATTCCTGTGGTCGCTGTAGTGATCTAATTTGCAAATACAACTTTAAGTGCTTTCAATGCTGTCTAATGTGCTTCACATCAATTGCGTGAACGTTTTTTATATACTTATTTTGACAACGGAGTACTCCGTTCACCTGATCTACAGATAGGACTCTTGGCGGTTATGAAAGGTCAATGGGAGCCTTAAAGTATGTCCAAGACTGAGTGCTTGTCCTCTTTTAATTTTGTATCTTTGAAAAAATTTACGAGATTGATCATTGTACGTTGTCTTCACTTGTTCATTAGATGAATACATCGATTTATCACAACAAAAACCGAATATAGCTCATCATCATTCTACACCTCAAAACGGCTGAGAACTCGAAAATGTCACGACTTCCTGTTCTAATAAGAATAAATAATGACGTGGACGGCCATTTTAACCACCGTGTCAAAACTGGATGAGTATTTGCTTAGTCAACGTTAAAACAGAGTTAACGCAAACGTGATTATGAAAATAAGTTAAACACAAGGTTAAGTTCAACTCTGAAGATAAAATCAAGGTCCCACAAATTTAATGTTAACCACCATTCGGAAAACCAGACTTCATTGTTAAATTTGTTTCTTATTCTCAATGAAAATGAGAAAACATTTGGAGGATGCAGTAAAATATTTATTATATAATGCACAACGTAATCTAGAAGAAATCAGAATCTAATAAACTTTTTTGTGACCTTGATTGCCAGGATGTGGCAATGGTATGCCGGGGTTTACTGGACCGGGGAATGGTAAAGTGAAATAGCGATATGTGCATGTGTCGACGTGGCCTGAAATCTCTCTTCTACAACATTTGCCGCCATATGGACAAATAGTATCGTCATTACAGGCTCTCCGTGTGGGGTAGGAGATGTAGTTAGTATTGCAGTAACCCGATCTCTGGTATTCTTGCGGAATTTGACAACGTCGGCCATAGATTACACTGTAACAGCATTTCTGAGAACCAGGACAGTTATCATCGTGATAGCAGTAAGGTCCCATTTGTAGGCGGTCAAACATATTTGTATATGAGCAACTTCCGTATTTTGGAGCTGTTGAAGAGAATGTACAGTCAACTGTAAAACTTGATATCGATAAAAATGGATCTTATTGCTTCGAATGTATATTTTAAAGCAATTGAAGACAACATATGGACTGCACTTATATCTTGTAATTTAAGCTTTTAGTTTATCATTTTTTCCTCCACCAAAGATATTTTGATTGCATCCACAAATTCGGAGAATTCGATTCTTCTGCAACGAAGGACGTTTAAATTTCCGTTGAACACTTTGTTGGCGCAAAGTATATCACATACTGGCTATGTAAATAACGATCTAACGTTATAATATCTAATTGTTGAATATATCTGCAAAAGGTGTATATGAAATGCCAAATCATTTGTGTTAAGCTATTCCAATACAGTTCATTATTTATTTCCGTTGATCAATACTTTAAGGAAAGAAATAAGGTAAAGTTAGATTTTTGAATGGAATAGTTTTTCAAGAATGGGCATAATATTTCTGAACGTATTTTCTCTTGATTTTAGGTATTAACGTAGATATGTTAGATGTATTTCTTAATAAAGAACAAGAAGTTGCCTATTAAAGCACCCACGAATGTTCCGCAAAGGACAACGTATAGACAACTTCCGATATCGAGTATTTCCGTCCAGTAAAAACGTTTGTTCATAAGTGTATATCTAAGTTCCTGTGTGCAAGATGTTAAGTGCCAATTACAGCCCCTTTTTCAACGAAAGGTCTGTTAAGTGACAAGAAGTGGTAAAATTTTGTCTGTGACCAATTTTATGGTTGTCATTCTAAAGGCCATGCTATTTAAAACATAACAAAGTTATCTCTTTGAACTTTTCTTGAAATATTGCCTGGGAAAACATTTCAGAAGTTTACTTATTTACTCCCTTTTATAATTGTCTCTACAACTGGAACCGAATTTGATTATATTATTTGTTTTCAATATTAGCAGATGAAAATTTCATGTTAATCATTCAAACTTTAAAATCACAATGAAGTTTCGTTTTTAGAAAATTTAAAATGAATTTCGTACCACGATAAATAGATAAACCTGCTGGGCCTCCCATTACCCCACCGTTCATCATTCCACCGTTCATCATCCCACCGTTCATCATTCCACCGTTCATCATCCCACCGTTCATCATCCCACCGTTCATCATTCCACCGTTCATTCCACCGTTCATCATGCCACCGTTCATCATTCCACCGTTCATCATTCCATTTCCCATTACTCCACCTCCATTGATTCCGTGATGTGAAACATGTCCCTTGGGGTAATATTCATCTCCAGCTATACATGATACCACTATTGCGCTCAATACAACAAAGGTGTTCATTTTGACTGTAATATGATAATAATGATGATAACAATAATAAACACCGAAATAATAATAATAATAATAGTAATAAAAATGGGATGAATTTTTTTAAATATTATTAATGGAGATATATGATAATATAACTTAGATATTTTCAAAAAAAAAGTTATGCTATGCAACAATGCTGTGTACTAACCAAACTGAACAGTTGCTTGGAATATACTTTTTATATCGAATAGTTCATTTTGTGTTGCGCTCTTATTTTCTGACCTCCATTCTCCAATTTTAATGACAGTATTTTATAGTCAAATTAGATATTAAGTCAGGTGTGACTATTCTCTGTAATATGTGTTTCACATTCGTATACAGTGTGTCAACTATTGAACAAACCGCTCTTAGTGTTATTATTTCGTTTTAGTACTTTGTAGTGTAATGTCTTACAAATTGTTTAGAAAAATAGCATGATAATAAATAAAGATGTTGAAACTAAAATGATCTAAATTACTAATCAATATTTAAAACAACAAACTGTACATTCATATATTTGCAAGATTAATATTCTTGAATCAGACGCCCTTTATTTAATTTTCAAAACATTAGGTTCCATTATTTTTAAGGTGCTGATTGATTTAATGTATTTAAATGAAAAGGTTCAAGTAATGGTAGTGACTTTTTCTTTTTGCAAAAACACTCGTTCTATATCTAATAGAAGCCCTAATTTCCTCTGCATCCTTACGAATACTGTTACATATATTGTCCTTTATCAATAGTTTACGTTGAAACACTCAAGGTTATGTGATATGACAGCTAATATTTTGCTAACGCTACAATTCGTTATTTAAAGATTTATTAGTGCGGAATTCTGAAATAATTGGATCTTGCCCCATCACAAACAATCATATCCGAACCCTTCACGATTTTCCGTGTAGTTTCCTCATACTATAATCACTTACAGGATCATATCTTGTAGGGGAAAAACTGTGTGAAATATAAATAATGTCTTTATTCTAATTTCCAAAGTTCGTGATATTTGAAAATGGTGTTTGAAATAAAGGGAATTACAATATAGCCCTGTAGACATCTAATTATCAGTCGTTTTCCCAGTTGTACGACGGTGTAGATATGACCAGAAGATTAAAGATATGTTGTTATTATCTCTAAACACTATAGTGCAGTAGGCCGTGAAATATTTTCTACAATTACAACTATATTGATATAAAGATATTTCATACAATATGATTATTCAATAGTTAACTGACTCCTGCAAGTTTGATGGACATAAACGTTTATATCATTCTTAGGAAAGAACACGACAGACCTGAGTGTAGCATGTATGGAGAATTTATCTTGGCGAAAATTATATTATAAATTCGAATAAATTAAATATGCTTTCCCCTTTATGCATTTATCGGGTTGAATGAAACATTTGTACATTTACAACACGATACTGAAGCCACGGTTCATGAAGGATCGCGATACATTAAAATTTGATGATTAAAAATCCTGTACAAATTACAGACATATATTTGTTTATATGTCTTTCATGTCTGTACATGAAATCTTATTAAATACATACCTGATCTCCCGTACGATTCCGTTAGGTGAGTGGAATAATTTCTTCTGGAAAGTTGCTGCCTTTTATACACGATTGAAAGAAGAGTCAAGAAGGATCTATGATCCAAATGGTTTATGAGATGACAATATTTGACAGACAAGGTTAATCTATGACATGCTGTCCGCAGTTTTGGTATTTCACTTCACGTAGATGCGTTTTTGTGTTGTTGGTTTCTAATTGAATTTAATCAAGCATTTGAATATTAATTTCGTAATTTAGATTCAAAGCGTTTCTTCCGTTTGAAATTAAAACGAACCAAATTAGGAGAGGTTTTTCTTGATGCATCGGAAGAAATCTATGAAAGGTTAAGAAATGTTCAGGATACAGATCTGTTGAAAGTAAACATTAATATTGTCATTGTTTCTAGCAACACTTCTATTCTTGAAACACATAGCAAGTGCCAGTTGCAAAAAACACCTCAGGAGTTTTTGATACGAACTGTACAGTTTTTCTTATTAAACTTTACTGTTGCTTTCGTCACATGGTTATTGTTTACTCAAGGACAATATAGGTTTCTTGTAATCATTTATTTAATTCAAACAAACTAGAATATTTAGTCATTATAAATATATCACAATCACTGTTCAAACTTTGTATATGTATCCATATTTAAACGTTTGAACAGCTCATGTTGTGGGTAATAATGCAGAAGTGATGAAAGAGTTGCATAGGTCACACGAGGAATATGTTTTGTTGCAGCTGACGAAGCTTGTGACAACATTGTATTTCCTTTAAGGCTCATTATTACAACAGCATTCTTAACGATCTTGGCATTAATTCCACATTCAGTAATCGCACTTGCACATTTACCGTGCCTCTACTGGATCCCCAAATTCCACAAGAACCCTTACAAAGAAAGATACATTGCTGGATCCAGTAAATGTTCTATCAAGCCCCTATCGTTGCTCCTCACTAAATATTAACTGCTGTGAAGGATAAACTTCAAACGTACTGTGCCACTACATATGTCAGACGTAATGTAAATCAATGCAAAGTACTCTGACGTTGACATTAAAAAGATGATAGAGTTCCTCATTAACAATATATCCGTAGTCTTTGGTGATCAGGTCTTCCAACAGACTGTTGAAATTCCCTTGAGCACGAATTTTGCTCCTTTGTTAGCTGACCTCTTTTTATCTTCTCATTAAATAGAATTTATTCAAAAGGTTCTACATGAAAACAAAACATAATTCTTCTTATGACCTTCAATTCGACATTCAGATACATCGACTACGTTTTATTAGTTAACAATGATAATTTTCATTAATATCTTGATTCGATATACCCCAGTGAACGTAAATTATAGAAATAAAAGACACCACAGAGTCTTGCACATCTGCTTCGTACTTAGATATTTTATTGAAAATAGATGTTGGCGACAAACTAACAATACAACATTACGGGATGATTTCCATTTCTCCAACGTCGGCTCCGCCTGTCTATGTGGCAAAATCCCATCATCATCTGCATATGGTGTTTATATCTCCCAACCGATTCGATATGCAAGAGCTTGTTCTGCATATAATCAGTATTTAAAAAGAGGCAGACTACTGACAACAAGTTGATGTTAAAGGGGTTTGCACAGTCTCATCTAAAGTCAGCAAGTTTGTCAGTGCAACATTTCATTAGGTCAAATGCTGTCTGGCGTGTTTCATAACAATTGTTCTTGGGGGTATACTGGAATCAGGTTGTCTACGTCCGTCCGTCTGTCTCTTTTCCTTTTTGGCTAGTAGTGAAAACTAATTCTTTTTGGCTCTCTTTTCTTATTCATTTATTTAATTATTTATCTATTTATTTATTTATTGATAACAATACAATAATGTTTTTATATCAAACATTTTGTCGACATCTCAATGAGACCAACAATAACACCCAATGTAAAGCTCTAGGTAGAACTGTTTTTTACCCAAAATCCAATTTTATTAAGTCCAAAGTCACATTTTTAGGGTGAGAAATCTTTATCATACATGTGGCTATATATTTTTCCTCATCTCCAACAAGACAAAGAAATTAATATATTTAGTAATGAATAATGATTTCAGATTCAATTTAGTGATTTTTATTTATCCGCCTAGGAAATGAAAAGCTTTTATGCAGTGAACATTTTCTCTATTGAGTTTTGATAATGTGCTTTATACCATTTTTGTTGTCTCGACGAGTCAAAGAACAAGTAGCAATTTGGATTCCATCTAGGATGGAAAGTAAACAATTTTATTTCCACAACCAAAAAGAAAAAAGAAAAAAGCTCACAATCTGGACATCAGCTTAGACATTTTTCACTGAGTAATGCTAAATATTTGTTGGCTCTCATGTCCTATGTTTATTGCCATGCATTAATGTTTCCATACCAATTTTTTTCTCTTATAGAGACAAATAACACCACGACAAAAGTTCCAGCTAGAACAATAATTCTTTTACACATGAAAAAAAATTTATTGACTCACTTTAGAATGAATCAGTCCAAAATCAAATTTTCAAGAGAGAAATCTTTATTATACCTGCTATAAGAAATCCTATTATTTATTTTTCCTTGTCTCAACTAGACAAAGGAATTTCTATAAGCATCATTTAAATCTATAATTAATAAAACTTTCAGAGTTGACTTAGTTACATGTACTTTTTATTTACCTGTCTAAGAGATGAATAGCTTTTAAACTATGAAATTTTCATGGATTGGGCTATGTTATTATGCTTGATACCATTTTCATTATGTCAATAAGACAAAGAAAGTGGTGAATTTGGATTTTTTCTACAATGAAAAATAAAAATTCCACTCCCTAAAATCTGTCACTATGTGGACATATTTTCACCGAGTAATAATTTAAAAAAATGCTTTTTAGCTCTTTTTACTTATTGTAAGGTATTATTGTATTTATACCAAAACTTGTGTCTCAGTGCAACAAATAAAATGACACAATGAACAAACCTCTAGGTAGAACAATAAAGTTTTTAGACCTGAAAAACAAATTCCCTGGCTCGTTTTAAAATGACCAAAAGTCCAAAATCACATTTTCAGAGGAGAAATCTTTATTTTACATACTACACGAAACTTTATTGTTCAATTTTATTTGTATCAACATGACAAAGAAATTGCTATAAGCATCTTTTATTGTTTGTTTGTTTGTTTGTTTATAGCCGCCTGAGCAATTTTTCAGCTATCCGGCGGATAAGCATCTTTTAAATATATAATAACTAATAATGTCATAAGTCATTTGGCTAATTTTTATTTACCTGTCTGATAATTAAATAGCTTTTAAGCCATGAAAGTTTCATCGATTGAGTTATGTTAATGTTCATTTTTTGGTCTAGGATGAAAAAATAAAAATTTCATTACCAAAAACCTGTCACCATGTGGACTTTGACATATTTTCACTGAGTAATGATAATAATAAATGCTTTTTGGCATCTTTACTTATTGTAAGGTATCATTTTTATACCAAATTTGTGTTTCAATGAAACAAATAAAATGACACAGACCTCTAAGTAGAACAATGAAATATTTAAACCTTAAAAACAAATTTCGTGGCTCGCTTTAAAATGAAACATCAAAATCATATTTTTTGTGAAGGAATCTTTATTATACGTGCTACAAGAAATCTTGTTATTTATTTTTCCTTGTCTCGACAAGAGAAGGGAATTGCTATAACATCTTTTAAATGTATGATAAAGAAATATTTCAGAGTTGATTTAGTTAAATTGTATTTACCTACCCAAGTAAAATCATGCAAAAATTCTCAGATGCAGGCACATAAAATTGAGGGGAGGGGAGGGTTACCGTTTTACTAAGAAACATTATCCGTTATTTTGATACACAAATAAAGATATATTGAATGCCCCCCCCCCTTTTTTTGTAGTAGTAGTAGTAGTAGTAGTGAACGAAAATTTCAGCGATTGGTGTTAGGAACAGAAAACGAGCTTTAACAGCATATCAAATAATTTTCAATTTCCTCGAGAATGATATTTTGTGCAGGGCTGATTAAAATATTTATGTTTAGACGTTTACAAGGATCACTATCTTTATTTTTAAAGCAATTGTATTGTGTATCGATATCGACACGATGATTCACTAAAATGTGTGATTTTAATGAATAATATGTCCCCGTTTGCAATGTAAAATATGTGCGACTTAAGACTAGAGCAATCGATATAATCTACCAATACTGATATTAAGAAATCGTTTAAAAATGCATTTTTGGACTCTGTTGTAGCATACAATACATTTACAATGACCAACATTTTCGTTTTTAAAGCAATTATTAATGTGTCCCCGTTTTGACAAATTTATTTATCATGCGAAGAGTAAAATGCATTCTCGATAGGAAAACACTACAAACAATATACTATTCCTTTATAAGACCACTACTAGAATATGCGGATATTATATGGGATAACCTTCCAGTTTATTGATGTGACAAAATAGAAAGCAAACAATTAGAAGCAGCAAGGATAGTTACTGATGGAAATAAGTTAGCTCCCAGACATCTACTATACAAAGAAACAGGGTGGCAAACTCTAGCCAAAAGACGTGAAAACCATAGAGTAATCCAACTACATAAAATATACTACAATTACTCTCCGAATTACTTGTCAGACTTCATTGAAAGTAGTGCAATCCAAAATTACAATACAAGATCCGCCAACACCTTGCAAGAACTCGATGTCAGAACACATGTATTACAATTCTTTCTTTCTTCGACAATCCCCCTTTGGAACAAACTACCCTCAACAGTACAAATCAACCCTTCAATACACTCCCTCAAAACTTATCTTCAGGCAAATTATATCAAAGTACCAAAATATATCTAGATAGGCACAAGAATAGGACAAATCTTACATACTAAATTAAGATTGGAATGTAGCAACTCAGAATCTTTGTACTACACCACTTTGCTCCTGTGGGCAAACTGAAAGCACATACCACTTTTTGTTAGCATGTCAAAACTATTTTCAAGAACGTAATTCTACCATTTTCCATGCAGCATACATTATCCTTAGACTTACTATTATATGATTCGGCAGGTCTGTCAGATACTGAAAACCAAGAAATTTTTCTTACTGTCCAAATATTTATTGTGAATAGTCAAAGTTTTTCATAAGTTAGCCTGATGGCATAATTGTATCTATTTCTGTGACAAAGATCATCAATGTTTTGAGTGTAAGTAATGATATATGTGTTCATAAAGGCTGTGTTAGTAGATTTTGCATTTATTATCCGCATTATATATGTATTCATATATTGAATAAGTGAACGCTACGTATCTATACAATGTGATTATTTGTATGTATGTGGTATCCATTCAATTATACATCATTTCCTTACTTTGTTTGTAATTAATGTACTCATGCTTATTAAATCACCTCCGAATTGTACAGAAGCTATGAGAGCAGGATCGATGTAAGCCATTTGGCTTGTTTCCTTATCTTAACTTTATATGTTTATTTGTGAAATTGTTGTATATGAAATTAATGAATAAATATTGTTTAAACTAAACTAAACTACAATTATTTAATAAAAATATGTGAATAGTGATGAGTCTAAATCATATCCCTGTTTGCATTGTAAAAAGTGTATGACTTAGATTTAAGAAAATCAATATATTCTACTACACGTAGTGAAAAGAAACTAATTTTGAACTCTGCTGTAGCATAGCACAAAAATAAAGAAGTCCCCGGTTAGATCATCTCCAACGCTCGCCCCCATTTGACACGGTACATGTGTGTGTGTGTGTGTGTGTGTGTGTGTGTTGGCGCCATGTCATTTTCGCCCTTTCGTATTGCACACAAATTTGCTTTTAAGTGTTAGTTTTTATCCGATATTCATAAAATAATGCAAATGCATATTTTGTATTCTGAATGCATGAAATAGCACATCGATGTGTGTTTGTATGTTATTGTTTAAATAAACTTTCTAATACCAATCAAAGCACCGCGATTTCAATTTTTATTCTAACTTTACGAAATCGAATGAAAAGAAACGCAAACTTTAAGGCTCGTTTGTTTGATATTTAAATAAATTCGTCAATAAAATGATCGACAATTAACAAAGACAAATATTCCCTTGTATACGACAATGGTGTATGTCTTTTCTAAGGGAAAAGCTACATGAATCATAATTTTGAAATACTTGTATTCAATCCGTTGGTATGTATTACACAGTAAAATTTGTTTGAATTCAAATGAAGTTTGCAAGCTTTTCAAACTTAAAAATTCTTTTGACCTCTTTTATCAGGTGACATGTTTTTTGCTTTCTTATAAGGTAAAGTTTATTTAAAAACGTCTACATATGAAAAAGGAATATCTCCAGTGGCCTTCAATTTGGCACTTAGATACATCAAGGATGTTTTAACTATCAATATTTGATAATTTTTATTCATATGTCAATTCGTTAAATATCAGTAACCTCGAAAGACAATGACACGATCTTCACATTTCCATATTTTATTGATATTAACCTGAGCCCACAGTGTGGTCGGTCAACAGAGCATGCTTACAAACAGAATATCTATAAATATATGCTTTAGTAATAACGGCTAGTATCTCAACACAGCTTGATAAAGAATCACCTGTTATGATGTTTTTAATTTATCATATATTTTGCTTTTTAAATTCTTTTCACATTTAAATTCCAAAATTATGATTTAGATACGTAGCAAACCAGGAGAATGTCAAAATCTCCCTTTGCTTACCAAGTAGGGTTCTAGAGCTTGAAGATCTATTTTGGACTGTGACAAATTGCTTTAGTCCAATGATTAATGACAGCCAAGGACATATTATGTATATCAATAAGATAAACATAACTCTGAAAATAAACATAAAAAGTTATACTGATATTAATTAGTGTTAATGGCAACAACGAAAATATTGGTATTCATTTATTACACCTTTGTTAATATCCATACATTATACATTTTGTCAGATGCCCTGGTCTATCTAACATTTTGCCTACTGTACTACGTAGTTTTGTATCTTTATTATCTCACTGTTGTTTTACATAGAAAAAAGATCGAATGTTATCATTTGAAATATCTGAGATTCAGAATCCATGTCAAATTTCATGAGAATAGTTCGTACTGACAAAAGCTAGATTTCATTTTTAGTGGACATATAAGTACTCCAAAAGTTTAACTCGATATGCATAAATAGTATGCGCCTCTATTAGTAGAAGAAGACTGTCTAGTAACCTAATTTGAACGATTTCTTTTCCATACTTATTGCACGCTTGGATATGTGATATATCAAATTATTATATTTGCTTTCAAATATGCAACGATAAAAAAATACTCGCATATTCAATGTTGGGAATTTGACCAGTCCACAAGGAAATAGAATGAATGTGATGGAACTTTTTTTCTAATACATATGGACGTAAACGCAGCCATGGACATCGTTCATATAAAGGATCGAGCATACACGATGGCACACTTGATACATTTTTACTTACATCAACAGACAATTAGGTCCACATCATATTTGCACAAAACATTACTCTTTTCCTTTGAGAGGTTTGAATACGTTATTAGAAGAAACCAAAACTAGTTCATACGTAAATATTTACACACCAAAATATAGATTGAATTCTATGATGATGGATGTTGCCCTTTAAACAAACACGGTTTAGATGATATTATTTCCGAATCAAGCCGTCGGGGTCTTAACTCAAATTTAAGAACAAAGGAATTGATGCCGTTAATATAAGCAAAATTCTTCATCATAAAAAAGTTCAGTCTTGTATTCCAGTTCTTGGCACATCGATTCTGACTGCGGATTGCTCCGTTTCCCTGATCAACATATAAGGCTCAAGGCGGGTGTGACTGGTCGACAGGGAATGCTTACTCATTAGGTGCTTTAAAGAGCCCTTTTTAAAGGTTGGTGTAAAGGGTCACCTTAAAATTTAACACTGACTGGGTCAAAAATATGCAAGGAAAAAGGGAAATTAACTAACAATGATCAATCCGTCATGAGGTAAACGACCTAATACGTAGTTAAATCAGCATGTAAAAAACGACTTAGTAATTCAACATTCTACCTAGAGACAGATTATAATTTCAAATGAGATCAAAATAAAGATCATAGAAATTGCGAAATGTTGAATTTAAATCTGACAGTTGAAATTTCTGTAACATAGACGTATTTGTCATTAGTCTGCCTCGATTTAAAAAAAACCACCATACACAATACCTGCACTAGGGAATTGATTCAACTAAACGACATGAACACCATGTGCAGATGATAATGTTTACTTCTTAAACGATTTGATACGATAAAATATGATTTGTATGATTAATTTGTAAACGAGGATGTTACTGGGGTTTCAACAGTCTCGTTTGAAGAAGAGGTGAAGATATTGAACATGTTTTACTTGAGCATGACTGAAGAGACTGAAGAGATATTACTTGTCGAAATGCGCATCTGGTGCATCAAAATTGGTACGTTTATGTTTTATATTGTATATTGATTAGGTTGTGAGATATAAACCACATGTAGGAGATAGTGGAATATTGCTATTTGACGAGTTGACGATGGAGAAAGTGAAATCATCACTTCTGTCATAAAGTGGATTTGCTAGTTTGCCATTAACATTCATTTTCAATAAAATACCTAAGTATAAGTATGAAGACGATATGGCTAACACTTCGAAATCGTTTATACTTATCTTGCCATTATATCGAATGCTGTATGACCTGTTTCATACGAATGGCTGGGCAGTTCATTACTTACTGATTGTAAGATTGATAACTGTCTTCGCCTACACTCTTTTAACAATAGAAAAATATCTTTCGATTTTTAGAACGCGTATGGATTGTTATGCATCGAGTCTCTTCACACCAATATATGAAACGGCGTGAGTTAATGCGCAATGAAATATACGCCGATGTGGAGAGGCTATATGTATAGCATCTCATAGACCTTCAAAAACTTAATGATATGTCTTATACTAACGTTTTACCTGTATTCAATACACGGTGGTTAGCTTACATGTAGATAGGGTTACGTGATTAACCTATTTCAGAAAATGAAAATGTATGTGATATTAATCTTCAATTTCGGTTTGTAAAAACGTAAGAAGGAAGTAGGAGAAGACTTGAATATTGAATAAATTTAGACTCCACACTGGTGTCAGATGTTATTGCTACAAACTGAACAACAAAACCGCATATATGGCGCCTAATTTCTCTCAGACAAGAATTAATCTATCAGTGGTTTTTTTTTTTTTCTTTTCTTTTTTTTTTTGGTTTTTTTTTTTTTTGGTTTTTTTTTTTTTTTTTATTTTTGTTTTTTTTTTCTAAATTTTCAAAAGTAAATTTTGTAATTATTGAAAACCCTAGATTCAGTTGAAATATAAATGCGATCAAATGAAGCAAAGGTCAATATACCTAAACTAATTGAGACATTATTGAGATCTTTTTAACTCATTCTACTGGAGAACCTTGTGAATACACGATTAAAACATATGTTTTTGTATGCACAGTAGTGTATTAGCATTGCCCTGATCCTTGCACTTCCTTCCATCAGAGCATATATCAATTAAGATTTGTCATTTTACCTTATACGGGATTTCACAATCTGTACATTAAAAATGATTTTGTAGACGAGTAATTTGTTCTGTGTGACTTTTTTATCTGTTTATTTATTTTTATTTTACTTTTTTTGTAATCTTTAGTTCGTTATTGTCTTCTTTTGTTTCTTTATATTTACTTTATGCCTATACGTATCGCTTCCCCTGGTTTTCCAAGAAACTAAAGTTCTAATTGCTTAATAACAAGGGGCGTTGTTGACGAATTATTAAACACTCTTAAACTCCATCAAATTCAAAGTCTGAAATATGTTAAAAGTAATGGTATGTAATATATTACACACCCACACCCACACACACCCACACCCACACACACCCACACCCATACACACTGATATATATATATATATATATATATATATATATATATATATATTACAACACATTCGTCATCTTTATTGTGTCATTGTTAATTGTCATTACTTATCAAATATCTTTTTATGAAATTTTTAAAATTGACCATTCTTCCCAATCTTCATCCCTGTCTTTGTAACTTGGGGGTCGTAAATTCGAGCCCCGCTGGTGTCGTGGCAGCGTCAAACCTAAGACGTAAAAATAGGTAGCAATTGCTCCTTCGCCAAACGTTTGACATTTGGAAGTGAGAATCACGGGTCTTTCGGATATGACGTTAAAAACGGAGGTCCCGTGTCACGTTAGGCGTGCGCACCTTAACGAACCCTCACTGTTACCGCCCTGAACGCTAAGCATAGGTCAAAATTTGTGGTACTTCACCTTCAGCTGGTGACGTCTCAATGTGAGTGGAAATTTTCGGACGGGAAGTAAAACAATCAATACTCTTCGTCTTATCATTTTATTTGTTGTGGGTGTGGAATAAAATTAAAATTCTTTATAAATGTGATGTCGAAAATAATTATGCGAACAAGATCCATTTAGTACCACACTGACAAATTGAACGCGGTTCTGATATACATGTACTTAATACCTATTTTTGACATTGTCAGAAACACACGGCCAATCTTGCATATGTTGCTGTAAGATTGACAACGGATTTCTGACTACGTTTTTGCATATTTCGAATGATTGTTCTTTGAATAACTCAGTTTTGTTTTAAAACTTGCATTTAAATCTTTGCTAGAAGAATTCACTACCACGTAAAATCTTTTACGATATATAACTTCTCAATCAACTGCATTTTGCCATATTTCGAGTTCTTTCATATCTTGATTAAAGGTAACTGAAATACATGGAATTACTGCGAATGAATCTTTCTCCATCAGAAAACATGTACAAGTATTTCATTTTTTCTACTTATCACCAGATTGCTTGTAAGTGAAGACCTTACAATACCATGCATCAATACTGACAGTTCTTTAAGTCATTGACATGACTTGTTGCATTATATTTACATTTCCAATGTTTTTATTTTCGGTGGCCGATTGGTTAGAACATGCGCTCAAAACCTCAAGGCCTCTCACCTCTAGTCGGTGCGGGTTCAATTTTCGCTCGCGTCGATATATGTGAGAAATGTTTGACAGTTTACTTTCGGAAGTTCGGTTATCTCTTCCCGGGTACATTTCATTTGAGTTCTCTCTTCCACCAATAAAAACTGGATGCCACCAGATAACTGAAAAGTTGTTGAGTGTGGCGGAAATCAATTAACAATCAATCATAGTAACAAGACTGCATATTTAATGTATATTTTGTTGTTTTATGCATTTACGTAAAACCTCTACATGTGCGCACCTGTTAAAAGTCTCACTTTGTCAAAGAAAGCAAGAACGCTGCATACGTGCACTGGTTAAAACTATCGGTATGTCAAAGAAAACAAAAGAGGAACTATCGTCTACATGGGAACTAATTATTATGCCTGACAAAGTACTGCGTCCATCATTTGTTAAAAGCAATAAAATAAAGAATTCGTTCAAGACATCCCATTTATTCATGCATATCAAAATATAACGTTCCGGACTGTAAACAAAATGCAAATCAATGCAAATTTTAAAGTACGCCTTAATCAAGAAAAATACTACATCATGATTGCTTATGAGATTACGACGTTTTCAATTCTTTATTTGACATGGAGTAACTATAATTAATTTGTTATGTAGTTCATGAGATGCATGGAATCCAAGTACAGTAAATGGCATATATTAATTATTAATAGTTCATACTGTTGATGGACAGCTTATCTGCTTGACAAATCAGGGTCATTGTCCGATTATATAGATCAGTAATTGCACTTAAGAAAAAATTTGCTTCTTTCCTAATTCACGTTGATTTTATTTTCTTAAATCTTAAGTATAATGGTATATGAAGTACAATAAATATTTAAATGGTACATTTTCATTCATATGTAGATTCGATATATCCCTGTGAACTCGAAATGACTGAAAAATTGTTGCGTGTGGCGCAAAACAAAAACAATAAATCAATCGAAATAAGATACAACAGAGTCATCCATATCTGCTTTGTACTTAAACAATTATTAAAAATGGATGCTAACGGCAAACTAAGAATTGAAATATAAGACAAACGGGATGATTTCAGCTTCTCCGTCGTTAACTTCCCATATCTATGTAGCAATATTCCATTATCATCTGCATGCGCTGTTTATTCTCACAACTGATTCGATATGCAAGAAATTGTTATGTGTTTGATCAGTTTTCAAATCGAGACAATCTACAAACAAGTTGATGTTATAGGGGTTTCAAAAGTCTCCTTTAAAGTTAACATTTCGTACCTTCTATGCCAATACTGCCTTTCATTAGGTCAAAGGCTGTCTGACGTGTTTCATACCAACTGTTAGGCCGTTCTTGGTATAATGATGCTGACTACGAATTATTCCGTTTACAGAGTCAACATGTAGGACTCACGGCGGGTGTGACCGGTTACTTCTCCTTGGCACCCTATCCTATGAAATTAATTTCGTTCCCAGTAAATAAGAGTTCGTTCCCACGAAATTTGATTTCTTTCGCACGAAATAGAATTCGTTGTAATGAAATTATCTTTGTTTTCACGAAATAATTTTTCCCCACGAAATTAAATTCGTTCCAACGACATAAAATTCGTTCCTACATTCCTTAAATTAAGAGCATGCTATATGTTTACATTAACTTAAATTCCCTAAATCGGTGCATAAACAAAAACTCATCATCGATTTCATATTTCTTAAGAGACGTTATATTTTGCAATTATGCAATTCTTACAAAATCTGTAATAAGTTCAGTAACTTTTGTCCATATATTATATATATATATCTGGCTTTTCATTTATTTTGGAGTACGATGAATATATTCTTCCATTGCAGAACATTAACCTAATAGGCCTTCCATGCACTTTCAATGACTTCAATTTCACACAGCAATAGCCTAACAATTGATTAAATCTTCAATTTGTTATGGACAAAACCGTTAAAAATTAAAAATAATAATTTCATTTATTTTGAAGATTTTTTAATGTATACACACAAAACGTTCCTTTTTAATAATGGAGCTTCACCCAGTGATCTGAAGCCCCTGCATTGTCAGCAAAATAAATCAATGGATCTTAAAACAGAAAAGGAATAGAACATTTGATTCTTTCTGCAAATAAAAACAGACAGGTACATGGTCACAAGCTGCATACATAGGATTGTTTTACTGATATATAGATATCATGCCCTACGATGCTTCAAAAGTTGATTCATTAAAGTATAATGAAATAAAATAGAGTTTCAGTTTTGATGTTTTATTTGGACTAATGCTTAAATGCCATGGGCATAGTGAATTTCACAAGCACAGTTGTCCTTTGCCAATTGAATATTGAGGAATTCTTATTTCGTGGGAACGAATTTTCAAACAAAAACTCATCTACATGTCCTGCATCAGCCACCGTAGATTCCAATTGATGAACACGATTATTGGACATCAAGTGCGTATCTAAAAGTAAGCAATAATTTCACCTATTATTAGCATGAATTATACATATGACGTAAGAACAGATCACAAAATTCTAGTATTGTCATGCGTAAATCACGATTTATCTCTCTAGGTATGGTACGACTCTGAATATTGGTGTACACCTTGAGTATTGGTTGAAAAATAAAGCTCTTAACAAAATAAAATAATCTTATCATAATAAGTAAAAAACAAAATAGAATAATCTTATCAGAACATTGCATAACCAAATTGGGATCAGTGCCCTTTTGCATGTTTACCAATTGCCATTATGAAATAATTCGTACCAGTTATCTACATGTGTGTATGCTCAGCAAAGTCAAAGAATCACAAGTCTGTGGTAAACTCACTGCAGAGAAACGATGGATTTATTCATACCCTAACCTATGACAGGGTCATAACAATCTTCGTCATACAATTTCGACAGTCTCTTTTAAAAGCAGCATTTCGTAAATTTTTTTTTGGTCGTTACTGCAATCTGGTTTGCCAATGCAACCTGTCATTAAGTGGAATGCTGTCTGACATGTTTGATACCGATTATCAAGTCGTACTTTACATCCTAATTATGACTATGAATTTCTCCGTTTACTCTTTATTCTTTATAGAATTTTTTGAGATTTTTCCTAATTGCAGTGAAATGTCAAAACGTAGAGAATTGTGTGTAATTAAATCAACACTCATAATATCATTTGTATAACTGTGATATTCGGTTGGGTCTTTAAATACAGCAAATGCTCTTCAGTCTATGCCTTTATCATTTATAAAAGAATATTTATATTTATAAGGTGCCTTTGTTATTTTTCTCATTTTTTTCATGTCATTGTTTGTAATTTTGATGCGATGTCAACTACCAATACCCTACTAACTCATTTTATCCCAAGGGCATAAGTGAAAATTCCTGCTTTGTTACTGTACAATTTTATTTACCGGAAGTAATATATACCTTAATACAACTCACTTATTGCTCAAAAACATTAAAACCGTCATACACAATAGTTTATCTGTTATCCTATTAACTCTTCCATGATAAAAGGTATCAGTCACCACCCATATAGATCGGGCACACAGTCCCCTGGGTCCTTCTAATCGTCGTTTGTCATGACGAAGGTATGTAGTGTGCCTCTAAATTTATTAAGAAGGGAAAAACTGTATTGCTATTTTATTTGCGAGAGAGAGTATCATACCATTTAAAGAAAACATTTCATCGTAAGATATTGAAAACACAAAGTGTTAAACGATTAGAAATAAAAAAAAAAGTTTACATCCTGCATATTTGGTCATGTAGATGTTTGTATTTATAGAGAACATCAGGGAAATATGAGCATAGAAATGAATGGATTTTTTTTTAAATTGGCTTCGATACGCAAGAGCTTGCTCTGTGTATGATCAGTTTTTAAAAAGAGACAGGTAACTGAAACACACAGATATTACGGGGTTTGTATAGTCTCGCTTAAACTCAGCATTTCGCAAATGTTATGGTCGTTATAATGATTCATTTTAACAATTCATCCTGTTGTTGAGTCTGATGCTTTCAGACGTATTTCATACAAATTGTTAGGCCATTCTTTATACATTAATTTTGACTAAGGAATACTCCGTTTACCTGATCATGATATAGAGCTCAAGGCGGGTGTGACCGGTTGCCATGGGATGCTTACTCTTCCCCTGGGATATACAGGTGTCCATGTTTACCCAACACTTTTATTCTGTATTCCTTATAGGCGTTAATAGATTGATCACTGTTCTTTATTTTCACCTTTTCTTTTAACTGTTCATGTCATATCAAGACAAAAGATTCGCCAACAGCCTGTAGATATCAAGCAATGAAAAATAAATCTTTATATCCAATTTTTTAATCATTGGATCAAAGTATATAATAAAGTTGTCAAATAAGAGAAGACGTTTAGCATAAAGTGGAGTATCTTGATTCATTCATCTAAGAACAAGTTAAATGTAAATTTCCAGAATATTTATCTAAAGCATGGTTGACATTCCATAACATTACATATTCTAGATAAGATACATGCACTTCAGATATATATGCATCGATGTCTGTTCTGAATAATTCACTAGTACATGTTTTCCCCTTTTTAAAAAGCAATATATGTAAATCACTTATGCATGTGCTGTCTGCATCCTGAGACTTTACTATGATCAGAATCATTTATTCCATCAACCCATTAGATAATCGCTTACAGTTGGACAGATTTCAAGTGTTTACTACTCTGACGCTTCTGGGGTTTTTTCCCCTCATAATTACTTAATGATAAGGAAACAAACAAAAATATCTTAGAGGAAAGTAGCTAACATCATTATGTAAATTTTGAAAACCACCACTTTTAAATTGATGTGACATAATTAGGGCAATAAATACAATTGTTAGTTTTTGTGTTTCTTATCAATCTACATAAACAGTCATTCTTGTCATATATTATTCATATCGAATGATTGCACTTCCAATGAGGTATTAACCTACACGGATTATATGCTTTAGTCATCGCATAATTAAATAAATCAGTCTAGTATCTTTATCTTAATTGAAAATCATTTTAAAAAGTTCATTTTGAGATCGTTATATACCTCGGCCCACTCGCATTTTCTCTACTGGCCACGTTGTTGTAACCAATTGCAGGTATTCGGGTATACCAATTTGTTTGCTGCTCTTGGAGTGGTCACAATACGATGTGTTTAACCATATTTCGTTGGCACATCTAATGATTATTTGGACTATATAATCGTTTCTACAACTTAGAAGTTCCTCTCCTAATGAAACAATTGCAAGCATGCAAATTAATAATAAATATAAATAATGTATACAATGATACAAATAATTGTAATTAATACATATATTATTTAGATGTTTTATAAAGTTTTTATTCAACATGTAGACTATTTCTAACCTATAGTTTTCATCATGAATTCACGAACAATACCAAACAAATGTATAAGGGATTGTTCGCTCATATTGCGACGTCACTAGCTGTAGGCGAATTACTGTTTTAAACCTATGCTTAATGCTCAGGACCATAGCAGTGAGTATTCCTTAATGTGCAAACGCTTATTGCGACACTGAAACGCCGTTTTTATGACCATATCCGAAAGACCTGTGATTTCCACTTCTAAATTCGTCGACTTTGGCGAAGGAGCAATCACTCACTACCTATGTTTATTCTTCAGTCTGACGCAGGTAGATCTCGTTATGAAGAGTTCGTTATAACACGTACGAGCTAATTCGTTATAACGAGATAGCTTACGAATATATATTTCAGGACTTGGGGGCCTCCGTTGCCGAGTGGTTAGAGCATCAAGCTCAAAATCACAAGGCCTCTCACCTCTAGTTGGCCCGGGTTCGAATATCGTTCGCTCCGATAAATGTGAGATAGTTTGCCAGTTTACTTTTGGAAGGTCGGTAGTCTGAAAAATTGTTGAGTGTGGCGGAAAACAACAATCAATCAATCAATCAATATTCCAGGACTTCCTCTGGCTCCTGAAATCTATACATGCAACGAATTAAGTATGGTTCCACGTAAAAATCAGGCAAAATCAAATTTTAGTGATAAGTCTATGTTCACGAAATGATCCCAAATTTTGCATACTAAGTCGCCGTAATATGTTTACCAAATGTATTTTTAATTTGTTTCGCTTTGTTCCAAAAATATGGAAAGATATTTATGAACACCTAGAGATTCATTCCTAGTGTAAATCTATACAAAACACTACTTGTATTACCTTTGGAATCTAAAAACAGCAAAGCGGATATGAAAATATGCCATTATATGACATTAAACAAATGAAAAAGGCATGCTTTGAATTTATTTTTTTTTTTTTGAAAGTTTTAAATTAACAATATAAAACCTCGCTGAATGTTTCGATTTTCATACAATTTCGGTTGTCGTTCTTGAATTTCATTCGATGATCGCTAGGGGCGCTGCGTTGTCAAGAACGCTAAGTGCGCAGAATATGGCGAATCCAAAAATTATGTAGCGTATGACAATATTTCGGCAGAGTGCGATTTACCTTCTAGCCTTATCTAAAGGAAATAAACCTAATTACCCTTGGGGAGTGTCAGAAAGACACTGACAAGGCATCTGGCGCCACTGAAGATAAAGGGCATACAGACCGGGCTGTGTGTGGAGCAGCTCGCAGCCGACAACGATGATTGAGCAACTTCCCATACGTAGCAAGCCACTTAATCGGCACATTTAGGTCATTTTGAATGCAATTATTTACATATTAAGACAAAACTCGCAATATTTACAATTACCATACAACATGGAAAAAATCAAACAAGTTATAGCGAATGCTTTTTTAGTCACACACCCCCCTCTTTTTTGTGGCATAATCATTATAAATCTAGCATTGTTCGCTTCCTGTCCCAGACAAAAAAATGTTGATTTGGCCTAACTGAGGATTTCACTTCACAGGAGTGTAGGTATTACATGTCATTTTCAGTAGAATTAACTGGTGTGGTATGAAACATTATATCTTATAACTTTCTGAAAAACACGGATAGCACAGTGGTTATGCACCTCGACTCTCACACTAATGGTCAAGGGTTCAATCCACACTGGTGGTTTGGTTTTTTGGTTGTTTTTTTTCAAAATTATTCCACATACACAGAATTTTTTTTAGTTTTGTATTTTGTTTGTTTGTTTTGTTGTTGTTGGTTTTTTTTAAAGAATTATTTCATATACAAAGAATATTATTTAGAATATTAATATATATAGCATAAAACACAAAATTAAATTGACTACAGGACTACGCTATCAATTAATCAAACACCATAAATTACATGAATAATAATTTGTACTATATATACATTATCTATCCTTTTTTTAATCATATAAGTTTCTTTGAACGCATTCACAATTTTGTATTGCTGGAGAATTACGCTTCAAATGTGCACGGACATTCATTCTCTTTATACTCGGGACTGTAAAGTCAATCTCTTGTCATTTAGGGAACCTACAACGCGACGTACGTTGTTTTGTGTTATGAAAGTGTAAAAATATTCCACAAATCATTTTCCTTTTAATGTATTAATTACCCACCCATTTCAAACTATCCAGCCAAAAATACCTGTAAGTTAAACTCGCCACTAACAGTAAAACATACGCGCTAACACTTGTTAAAAGTTGTTTATGGTCACACCTGAGGAAATCTGAATTAAATGGGTTGATAATAATCGGACTTCGATCTCGACCCAAATTTCTGTTCTTTATAATTTCTTGTAGTTACATGGATGCATGTGAGATGTAAATACATAATCAAGATAATCTTATATGACAGAAAACTGTGTTTTTCATATAGTTTGCAAGCAAAAGAAAACTTTAAAACATTGAAATATATTATTTCCCCGCCATTTTTAACAATTTTCACTGAAAGTTTTCTAATCACAATTAAAACTTTCAACCAAAAAATTTAATGAAAATCATTCAACAGCATGTCCTTTATTCATTTAATTATGAAACTTTTTGGAAAGTGTTTGCTGTTTCGAAAAAAAATGGTCTGGACATTGGAATGTTTTTCTATTAAAAAATCTGTTGGTTATCTACAGCATCGGTTTCCATGGTAACATCATAAATACTCATTATGACGACAGAAATGAGTAGATAGTAACTTTCTTCTTCATTTTATATAAGCATTTAGAAAATGTGTGATCTTGTCATTTGAAAAAATCATTAAGAATATATAGCATTTTATGAGTCATTTTTGGTCAAAACATGGATGTTCTATTTTTAGTAACACAGCTCTGTGAAGGTGCGTCATATGGAAAAAAAAAATAATTTCACAGAAAGAGTTCTTATAAACAATGTTAACATATATATAAATATTAGCCCAATCCCTGACGGTCGACTTATCACCCACCCTCTGCCTGATTTTTATGTGGAACTGTACTGAACATTTGTTAAGAAGATGTAACTACGGTACAATTACATGTGTACTTAAAGAGGACATTATCGGTAAAAGAAATGGAACCGTTTTAGTCAACATTATTATAAAATTTTAATTGATTTTAAAGATAAAAAAAAATCTTATATACGAGTGTATGAAGTCTTTTGAGATTTTATGCTTCAATTCATATTTGTAATAAAAAAATATCCATCTGTTTTGTTCTTCGTGATGCCTCAACAGCAGATATCAAACCGATCGGAAGTAGATTTGGTTGGCCTGCATTTTCAGCCCAAGAAATTTTAAATGCCTGCCTTAATTTAAAATCGATTATATATTTATTAATGATTGTATGCATCTTACAATTTCCTGCATGTTACCTTGTAAATATATATATATATATATATATATATATATATATATATATATATATTGTTTCGATAGAATCTCTATCTAGCCTGGTTGATTTGTCGCTCAAATATATGTTTAGCTATAAAATTTTGACAAATGAAAACAAGCATTTTGAGTGAATTTCAGTACCTTACAGATAGGATAATTCAATTAAGTGTAGGTCAAGCGTAATGAAACTCAAACTTGATTTGTAACTATCTAAGACAAAGCTACATATTAAATTTCAATTGAATACCTTCATAAAATGCGGGGGAAAGTCCGGAAAATTGATTCTTGCAATTCATCAATGGGCATAATTGAGTAAAAATTAGATCAAGCTTAATTTTGTTTCCAAAGCAAAGTCACGTACACTGTACGAAAAATTCAATTGAATATCTTTATCCAATGCGGAGAAAAGAAAAGACAGACAGACATACGGACAGACAGACCGAGAGTAAACTACTATCCCCCTCCAGCGAAGCTCGTAAGGGGATAATGAAATTCTTAACAACGGAAACGCAGTCTTTTTTCTTGAAATCAAGAAAACACGTGTTCAACTTAATCATCCAGTTGTTTTGTCGTCTTTATGACGCCTGGTTTTGTATCTCAAAATAACCATATTGTAATAATTATCTATAAGCCAGATATTTGAACAATTTTTTTTATCTTTATGTTGAATTTTCGTAATAAGAGCCCCTTTGCAGTTTCCACAGATATCAGATAGACGAGTCGTTATAACTAGGTACATATGTAACTAATTTATAAATATATTTTCCATTCTTTTGCTTTGATTTACTAGGATTTTTGGCTAATAGGAGTTTACTACCAAAACATGGCAAATATGCAACATTATTTGAAATTAGCATTCACCGTCCAAGTAAAATTCAAGAAGAGTGTGATTTACCGATGAAATTGCCACAAATAGAAATAAACGTACATTTATTGTGTTCTCAAATCACGCACCCTGCATGAATAATTTCACCAAAAAAATGATAACGTTAAGCGGCCTGTCAGATATGAAAAAATATTAGGATAACCAAACTCCTTACAATATGTGCACTACTTTGGCGTATGGGCAAACACCCAATATTACATATTATAAAATTGAAATGAATTAGTCGACCAGGTTTTGTTTCCAGTATGCGAAAGAGAAACGGATTGGTATTATGTAATATTCGCCCAACTTCTTAAAACGTAAAAATAGTATATAGCAAAAGTACAGGTACTCTTTAATATCGATATGAGATATGATTCAAAACTGCGAAATAACAATGAACAGGTACCATTTCAAAAGAATTAATTGTGTTTAATTTAGAAATAATGAGGTGAAGTATCAGAATGGTCAATCTATTCCACTTAAATCAAAGTTTCGTGCATATCAAAATGAAACTTCAAGTGACAGTTATTTATGCCGCGCATTTTCTAGATAGATATACTATGTGCAATCCAGATCATTGTGAATTCTATAAATCAAAAGAGAAAACGACAGAAAATTAGTAAAAAGGCCAATTAATCAAAAAGGGTAATGTTTAACATTCGTGGGAAGCTGGTGGACTGATAGATATTGCTGGGGTTGTAGAGACATCCTATCTAAAAAAAAAAAAAAGAAAAAAAAAGTAAAGCGACGAATTTGCCATGCAATTCGCGCTGTGCCTTATGGTTCTCTCATTATATTATGTAACATTTATTAAAATATTTCATTAGCTTGCTTAATCCAAGAAGACTTGGTGTGTATTCCACGTCCAATATTTTTATGAGGCTAACCTCAGTGATATATTTAATATATATATATATATATATATAGAGAGAGAGAGAGAGAGAGAGAGAGAGAGAGAGAGAGAGAGAGAGAGAGTCACAGGTAGACATGAAAACTCTATTCAAATTTCTGTATCATTTAATTACCCTAGTAAAACACAATCTGATTGGTTGGGAAACATTTTTATTTCTTTATAACAATAAAAAAAAAAAACTTGCTACATAAAACATTGCGACGTCATTAACTCTGAACTTTTTTCTATCAAAGTTATCAAATACATTCCCCGGATATTTAAATCTTAAACGAACGTCATACGTATCTTTAAAAAAGAAGTTAAACATAAAAACCAGGCATATCATTAAGAATATATCAGCATTTTTTATGCACTCCTTCATTCAACTTCAATCTATAAATCAAATCATTCTATTGGTATTGGATTTATACACTAATCATTTAAAAGCTCTTCAATGATCCATACATTAGCATGATTAGCAAATACAAGGATGATTTAATGTTGATGAAATTGAATAGATTCGGTCAGATTTTAAATCAAGGCAGGCTGTTGATAAATATGTTGATGTTACAGCGGTCTCCGAAGCTTCGTTTAAAGTCAGCATTTTTCAAATAGTATGGTCTTTAAAGCTGTCTAATTTACAATGCAACTTGTCACTAGGTCAAATGCTGTCTGACATGTTTAATACCAATGTAGGCCGCTCTTGATTACGGATTATTCCGTTTTCCTTATCAAGATATAGGGCTCACGGCGGGTGTGACCAGTTGACGGGAAATGCTTACTCCTCCAAGGCACTTGATCACACCTCTGGTATACCCAGTGGTCCATGTTTGCCCTACTCTAAATTTTGTGTTCTTTATAGGAATTTTGAATTGATCATTATCTTCACTCTTTCATTTGGAATTAATGTATATCGGATGTATATCTTATTTCCTAATCAGACAGATTTCTACAGATAATATTAAAAACTACCAAATATTAGGCTGAAAATCTCATATGTACTCCTCAAAGTTCAAATAAATTTGGACTATCTAGACAACATTGATATATTTCTTTATTAAAACGATATTTTTTTTTATATTTTACCTTCCTAAGTTCGATGAAATTTTGGAGACAACATTATTTTTAATCTAATGTATTGTACATATTTTGCCAGTGTCGTTCAACCTCCCTATATCTGCAATTTTTTAGCAACAAATATTTTTCAACTGTAATTCTATCAGTGATATTTTTTGTAGCTGCCTCAATACTTAATTTACTTACTTTTGAATATTTACTAATATAAACATATTGCTTTATCATAAGAATTATTAAATTTTCCACCTTATGTATATTCTTATTTGCAAATTTACCAAACAAAATTGTATGTCTATCAAAACTTATGTGCCTGTCAAATTGTTGGCTAAACCACAATTTATTCTTGACCAGCTCTGAAACACATCTACCCAGAAGTTATTGGTCATTTTTGCATTTAAAGTATTTATATAATCTATTCCAAATATCCATAATCTATCTATACTAATCCTTAGTTCTGCCCTCAGTAATTTTGTCCATTTTGCTTCTGAATGTAGGATACGTCGAATCCATGTTGCTTTAAGAGCAGTAATAAATTCCCTATAACCAACCATTTTTTATACCTCCATTAGCATAATCTTGAATTATAACATTTTTATTGATTTTATGAACTTTATCACTCCAAAGAAAGTTGTATAAATCATTCTCAAAAGCACGAACGGTTTCTTCTTTAGGGTTTGGAATTGTAAGTATTAAATGATTCAGTTTTGGTATAAGTAATGTCTTTATTACTGCTAGTCTCCAATAGGGGTAAGACTTCTACTTTTCCAATCCTTCATAATCTTTTTTTTAATTTCCTCTAATTTAGTTGTATAATTCAGTTCTACAATTTCTTTTAAATCAATACAGAATTTTATCCCTAGTAAATCAAATATTGTATTGTTCCAGTCAAATTTCCATCTTGTATGATGAAAAACCTCCTTCGAGAACTTTTTGCTACCTATCCAGATCATTTTTGTCTTTGAAAAATTTGTCCTGAGACCTGAAATTATTGTAAGGTAATCAAGGACTCTAATAGTGCCATCCATGGAAGAGGGAGAGCCATCTAGAATAATAGATGTGTCATCTGCATACTGTGAAATCTTATATTCTTCCCCGTCAATAGTAATGCCTCTAATATCTTTGGTTTTTTTTTCGTATTAAAATACCTAGGATTTCAGCACATAAAAGAAATAAGTAAGGAGATATTGGATCACCCTGCTTACAGCCCCTTTCTGGACTGAAATATTGTGAGACAATTCCATTTTGAATGACACATGACTTTATTTGATTGTAAAATAATTTTATCCAGTTTTGGATAGAAATACCAAAATTAAAGAAACATAATGTTTCTTGAATAAATTTTCAGGACACAGTATCGAAGGCCTTTTCAAAATCAATAAGCATCAGGAGTCCCGGAATCTGTCTGGATTCTGTATAATGCATAATGTCGTAAAGTAATCTTATATTTTCCCCAATAAAGCTACCTTTAATAAAACCAGTTTGATCATTATGTATTAATTTATCAAGATATAGCTTTATCCTTTCTGCAATACACCCTGAAGCCAATTTATAAACAACATTCAGAAGAGAGATAGGTCTCCAATTTTTAAGAAACTGTTTTGGCTTTCCAGCTTTTGGAATACAAGTGATCACCCCTAACTTATTACAATTAGAAAAGGTGTGTTTCTCATAGACGTTATTAATCGCTCGAGTAATAAAAGAACCAATATCTTTCCAGAAAAATTTTAAACATTCACATGTGAAACCATCAGGGCCTGGGCTGTTATCATTTTTCATTTTTTTTAAGATAGTCAAGCACCTCTTTTTCAGTTGGCATGCCTTCTGTGCTTTGTGATTCATCATGAGTAAGTTTAGGAATATCATTATATTTATCAAGATTACAACAAAAATTTTCATTTTCTAAAACAACTGGTTTTTTATAAAGTGTTTCATAAAAATCTTTAAGTTCCTCAAGGATTTCCTCCTGTTTACAGAGAATTGATCCATTCTCTTTTTCCTCCTGTTTACAGATAATTGATCCATTCTCTTTTTCCTCCTGTTTACAGATAATTGATCCATTCTCTTTTTCTGTTCTAGGTATTTGTTTACAAATGTAATTTCTAGATTCTAAAGAGCAGAAATATTTCGTAGGCTTTTCGCCTTCATCTATCCATTTAACCCGAGGTCTTACAGCTTTTCCCCTCATCTTAGATTTACGTATATTTTCTAATTCCTTTTGTTTTTCTGTTAGAATATCTGACACTTCATTATTTAAATTCTGTTCCAAATCTTGGATGTTTTTTTCTAAATCATTTTCCATTTTTGTCAACTGTTTTTCTTGTATGTTGAGTAAGAGATAATCTTACCCCTAATTTCTGTAAGTAAAATATCTAGAAACAACTGACCACATATTGTAAAACATAGGGATACATTATCCACAGACTTAATATTTTCTATATTGTCGACTGGGCAAGAATACTGCGCCGTCACTTCATTCATCATTTCTTTAATCAAATCAACATATTCTTCATCAGAAAGTAGAGAGTTATTAAATTTCAAAAATCCAGAATCCTTAATAAAATCATTAATTTGCAGACTTAATAGGACTGGTGAGTGATCAGATCGATAACTATTTTCATATACAAAACTAGCTGATAATGATAAAACAGATTCTGATACGAGAAATTAATCTAACCTAGCTTGTTTAATAGGAGATCTTTTCCTCTATGAAAAGCGTTTTCTTTGTGGGTACATTTCCCGAAATACATCTTTTTAATTAAAGATATCCATTAAATAAAAAACGTCTTGTCTTGCTTTTGTGTTATTTATATTTTTATAATTCATAGAGTCTAGCTCTTTATTCATAATCACATCAAAATCCCCTGCAATAATGATATGCATGCTGTTCATTATGAATTTCATTAATTTTTGACAATAAATGTACGTAAAAACTTGGTGAATCTGTGTTAGGACAATAGACATTTCTTAAAATAAACTTGTGCTCCTCAATAGTACAATCCAAGATTATGTAGTTACCACTCTTATCATGTACTTCACTTAAAATACAAAAATCAAAATTATTATTAAAAAGTATAGCTACTCCCCTGGAATTTGATTTAAAACAGCTGAAGTAAGCTTTATAACCCCATTGCGTTTGAATAAACTTTTCTTCACTGGGGATAAAATGTGTATCTTGCAAGAAGTAAATATTGATTTTTTTTCCCTCGAATAGTTGAAAATATCACGTCTCTTATTACAATCTCCAAGACCCTGACAATTAATGGTACTTATTTTCAATTCATTACCTTTATGCATTTCCATTAAAAATCTTTGAAAAGTAAAATATGCCCCTGAAGAAAACAGAAAGAGTGAAGATAGAAAAGAAAAACAATACATATTTGCAATAACAATATCTTGCACGATGTTGTGTCATCGTACAATTATTGTAACGGTAAAGAAGTGGTCAAGATGTAACGTAAAATATAATATTTATCATGGATTCTAAATAAAATCACATGTGCACCCAACAAATACATATCGGAAAACATACACCGCCTTGTAAATGTTGAATTGACAACGATAGGTAATTTAATCTCCGGAATAACTAAATACGAGTACGAAAAGAAGAAAAATCCGGATTAATATGAAAAAATTCAAACAAAACATACATATTATGTACACAAGAGATTTTCAAATTTTCTAAAATAAAACATTGGCACAATGTTTTTTTCAAATGTACCAAAGAACTAAGAAGATTCACAGTTTATCTGCAGCACTTAATGCAAGATTGTTAATAATGTCAAATCTTAGAGGACCTAAATGTTTGGCGCATTTCCTAGAAACAATAACTGCGATATTTAGGTTCCTTGGTCCATCAGATTTCTCAACATCCGTTTACCAACCCCGTATTCACCATTGTCACTGTATCCGTCATGAATTTTACCATCAACATTTTTAAATCGGTATGACAGTATATTATGATTCGCAATGGCAAAACGTGGATAAAGCCTGCGTCAAGCTGAAGGTGTTCTTTGATTAATGCACTGACTCTGCTCGACAGATCTTCGTTTTCTTCCTATGGAAGGTTTTGAACTAGAATATTGTCCCTCATAGACCCGCCTCTTAGATCCACCACTTCGTTTTCCTGTTGTGTAAGTCTTCTGTCAAGATTAGTTACCACAGATTTTAAAACTTTAGTTCTCTGCGTAGATAAATGTTTTCTTCTCTCAGATGCTCCAGTTCTGTTGTATTTTCTTCAGATTGTTGGCCCACATACTCTATACGTTCATCTATGCCCCCTTTGTCCCACAAGTCCTTGTTAATGTTACTAATAGATGTTTGGAGTTGGCTGATGCCGTCTAATTTCCCTGTTATTGTCTTTAAACTTTCTTGTATAGCGGACATTTGATGATCTGTACCACCGGTACGGAGTTTTGTCAGGGAAGCATGGTTCTTATTTCGCGACGTGCGTGATGTGTACTCACTCTGAGAAGCCATGGTTTAAAAGTTATAATTCCAAAAATCGCCTTTTCCGTATTCACAAAAGTTTTGCACAATGTTATATCCTGTTGATACCGAACACCACTGCAGTTTATGGGCAGCTCAAACTTAGGTTTTACATCACAAAATTGACCAAATTCTCTCCACGATTTAAAACGTGACCGTTAAAACGTTACGTTTTTTGCAATCCAAATTCATTTCGCATGGACAAAATGAAACAATTTATTATGTTCACAGTTTCTTCCTGTAAACATCTCCTAGTTACATTTTTCAATACAAAGTTCTCTCTCTCTCTCTCTCTCTCTCTCTCTCTCTCTCTCTCTCTCTCTCTTGAAAATGTATGTGAGGAGGAAGAGTCAGGTATAGTATTTTGTTAATGAATTTACACTTTAATTTGTGCGGGACGCTTAAGAGGAATGACAAACCCTTCCTGTCCTAAGCATCCACGCTTAATCCTTAATCTCCCCTGAAAATAAGTTATATCCAAAACTGATTAAGAATAAGAATTGGAAAGAGGCATTTATATCTCATATTTAAAAAATTCTCTTAGCATAGTCTTAGACCGAGCAAGTACACATAAGATGCGATGTACAGTAAATGTGATAAGGATATATTCTCTATTTTCCACACACTTAAGAAATAAATTTCATTTTTTTAAATATACATGAGGGTATAACCGGCAACATTTCACACCAGCATAATTCATGTTGCGTGTTAGCGCTTTATGAAAAGCATGACGGCGTGAAGCGTTGCAGTTCATACCCTCATGAATTTTCAAAAAGTAAATATATTTCTTACATTTACATTCTATTTTCATTTCTGTTGGAGAATTCTAAGACATTAGAATAGACATACAATATTTATGAAGATTCATACTGTTAACTTCTATAACTGTATGCCTTCATGTGAAAATGAGTATCATTACAATTCAAAGACAAAAACATCGGACATGTAAATATTCACAGATATATTATGTACAAAAAATATTTATAAATGGAATAGAAACCGATCAAATTGCATCCCCATTATTTAAAGCTTTAGGATGTAATAATAGAGATAGATAAATCAATATACATAAAACGTTTGGTTGGACCTCGTAATAATTTCAGCTATCTGATAACTTGTACCCTGATTGACGTTTAAGTAGTAAATAAAATCAGATTGACAATCTGTTTTTGCATGATGAATAAGAAAATAGAGAGTACATAAATTAAAGACTATCTAACAACTATAGCTGACAAATGAATCATGCTGTCAAGGAAGGTGTGCATTTTGATACCATTTCTCGCAAGCTGCTGATTTGGGAATTCACCATTGTTTCCATGGTACAGTTCATCTCTGTTAATTTATGGCCAATATCAGCCTGAGGATAAATTGAAGTTCATAGAAATTCTCATTCATCATGGTATTATATATAGCCGTTAAATTAAGGAAAATTCATTTCAATTGAAGGAAAAATATAAAGCTTTTATAGATGATCGATTACATCTCCAATTTATATATTTACAATTAATTGAAAATAACAGTGGGTTGTTTTTTTTCACTTCTTTTTATCTAAAAACGGCATGAAAATAATCGAAATGAATATTTTATCAATCACTAAACTAGAATCTTTTGTTCTTTGCAAGTTTGGAGGATGGTTTGCAATTTACGGTTGGTTAAACGTTTTGAATTACATCAGACTTTACACATTTAGTGAAATCAAACGTCAAAGTCAATATTATGTAATTAATTAAACTTGAAAGCATTTATGCACAACAACAGTAGATAAGTACCACTAAGTTTTATCAATAATATGACAAAAAATGTTTTCTTTAATTTGTTAAACGGGAGATGAATGTCGCAAAGACTGAAGTTAAAAATGTACAACCCGCGTTGTGCATTTTTTTTATTTTTTTTTTATTTTTTTTGTTTAGTTTTTTTTGTTTTTGTTGCTGCATCGTTAATTACTTTGAAGTACGTAAAATATTATATTATTGACCTATAAGTTATTTAAACGTAATAGCTGAAAATCGTCTTACCTAAACTTCACAAAAACCCTTACAAAATTACATTGCTGAATCCAGTAAATATTCTACCGAGTCCCTATCTTTGCTACTCACGAAATATCAACAGTTGTAATGGACAAACTTCAAACGTATAGTGCCCACAAAATATGCCAGAAGTGATGTAAATCAAATGTGAATTGTAAAAACTTATAAAGAACGTTTAGGAAATTAGCAAACCTTTTCCCAAACCAACAACATCAAAACGTTTCACTTTTCAACACTTTACACGACCATTCCTCACGATAAATTAAAGACTAGACTTTTTGACATAATAGACAGTTGCTTATTCAACAAAAATGGAAAAAGGAAATATTCATACCTAGCGATTAGTCATCCCAAAATTTATTTTGTTAAACGCAACTCTGACTCCAAGCACAAGTACTCTGAAGTTGAAAGTAAAAAGATGCTAGAGTTCCTCGTTAACAATATCGTTGTACTATTTGTTAATGAGATCCTCCAACAGTTTGTTGGAATTTCCATGGGATGAATTGTATTCTGATGTTATCTGACCTGTTTCTATATTCTTATGAGGCAGAATTTATTGAAAACTTACTTAAGAAGAAAAAATATCTTGCTGTGATTTTCAACTCTACATTTAGATATCTTTCAATAAATAATTTCCATTCATATGTCGATTCGATATATCCCAGTGAACGCGAAATGTAAGACACCACGAGTCTTCCTCACAGATGTTAACGGCAAAGTAACAACTCAACTTTATGACAAAGGGGATAGTTTCAGCTTCACCTCGTCAACTTCCCATATTTAAAGTGGCAACATTCCATTAGCACCTGCATATTATGTTTGTCTCTCAATTGATTTGATACTTAAAAGCTAGGTCTGTGTATACGAGTTTTTAAACCTGAGAAAGGCTTCTGACAAATAAGTTCACGTTAAAAGGGTTTTAACATTCTCGTCTAAAGACAGCATTTCGCAAAATAAACTTAATAAGAAAAATGAAAAGGCTAAGATAACTAACAGTATTCAATCTCGTAATTCCTATAGAAAATACAAATCAGAGAGATAGGCAAACACGACCCTTGGTCATATCAGAGGTGGGATCAGGTATCTAGGGTGCGTAAGCATCCCCCTGTCGACCGGTCGCACCCGCCGTGAGCCTTATATTCCGATCAGGTAAACGAAACAATCAGTAGTCAGAATCAGTGTGTCAAGAACGGCCTAACAATTGGTATGAAACACATCAGATAGCATTTGACTTAATGGTAAGTTGTACTGGCAAACTAGTTTGTTATAACGACCATAAAGTTTGCGAAATGCTGACTTTAGATGAGACTGTACAAACCCTTATAACGATTTAGTTTACCAATACAGCTGTCATCGGGTTAAATGCTATCTGACGTGTTCCCTAGTAATTGTTATGCCGATTTCTGACTAAGGATTACTCCGTTTGCCTGATCAAAATATAGGGCTCACGATGGGTGTGACGAATCGACAGGGTATGCTTACTCCTCATAGGCACCTGATTCCACTTCTGGTATATCCAGGGCTCCGTGTTTGTTCAACTCTCTATTTATATTTCTTACTGGAGTTGTGAGATTGATCACTGTTAGTTATCTCACCTTTTCACACAGACAGACAGACAAACAGATAGATAGATAGGCCAGATGCCTAGGAAAAGGAAGTGCCCTTTGTTGACCAGTCACAACCTCTGTGAGCATTTTATCTTGATCAGGAAATCCGTAGTCTATATCAGTATGTAAAGAACGGTCTAACACTTTGCATGAAACACGTCAGACAGCATCAATCTAATGGCAGGTTATGCTTTCAAATATCATTATAACCACCATAAAATTGCAAAATGCTCATTTTAACCAACACTGTAACATATAACTCTCTTCCTTTAAAAGGTTAGAATACATTAGTTGAAGAGTCCACGGCAAGCCATATTTGGGTCGATGAACACCAGAATACAGACTAAATTTTTTGATTACTGATGTTGATCATCACAGCCCTATTAAACTGCCGCGCGTTACGATGATATATTTCCCGTATCCCCCCCCCCCCCCCCCATCACACCTTCAGTCCCTAGAAGTTACTAATTTTCCCATAAAAAAGTTACATTCCACTACCGTCTTACATTCCGACATGTTGTCCATGTACTTATTTTCGCGGGATTTAAATTTTAGCGTCTTTGGAGGGGATGCAGATACGCTATTTGATGGCTGTGCTAAAATGTAATATGCTAGTACTAAATCATGATGATGCCAAATAGAGCATCACTTGTGATTGCGCCCAATTTTAAATTTGATGCAAATAAGTACACATGCAATATTTCAAGTCCATTTACACCCTTTATTTCTTACATATTCTTCTGTCAACTATGATTATCCAGCGGGACATGTCGAAAGTCCTAACTTCTGATGTCGAAAGTAGATGACAACCTGGAGTCAATTATTCTTTGAAAGTCCGAAATACACACAGCACTTCATCTTTGTTGAAGATCACGTCATACGATAAGATAAATATGAAAAGGAAGATTTTGATATGTTGTCACAATGGGTTAATCTACATAACAAAATATTAGACATGTTCAAACAAAATGCGTACCATCTATCCTCTTGTGTTTCGTATATAATAGCAGTGTTTGTTTGTTTGGTTGTTTTCCGCCACATTCAAAAATTTTCAGTTATCTGGTGGCGTCCAGTTTTTGTAAGTGGAGGAGAGAACCCAGATACAATGTATCCGGGAAGACCACCGACCTTCCGAAAGTAAACTGGCAAACTTTCTCACATATATCAGCGCGAACGGGATTCGAACCCGCGCCGACTAAAGGTGAGAGGCCTTGTGATTTTGACCGTAATGCTTTAACCACTCGGTCACGGAGGCCCACCGAGCAATAGCGGTGAGGTAATTAGATACGTTACATAATGAATACATACTGGGTTCAGTTGAAAAATCGTGTAACAACATTGCCTTTATAAAACTTGGCATTGCAACCGTATTTTAGACGGCTTTCATTCTACGTTTGATGACCCAAGTTATACCTAAAGTTTCCTTTCGAACGACAAAATTCTCCGCCATCATGTCTCACTTTTAAACACATTGGATATTTCAGTCAACGGAACGAATAGATTTGAACTATCGTATCTATTCTGGATTCCAAAATTTCACAAAAACCCTAGAAAACAAAGATGCATTACAGAACCCAGTAAATGTTCTACCAAATAGCAACTATCTATACTCCGACGAAAATACCAAACATTGGAGGAACTGCAAGACTTCTAGTGACGCACAAATGCGAGCTTGTGTAAATCAGATGGATTCTCTAAAATTCCAAATAAGTTTTAGTAAATTGGAAATTACAAATTTTTCCACAATCAACATCATTACAATATACAAATTTTCGAAAGTATTCAAGACATGGTTTTTGACATAAACACCTGCTTCTCCAATAGAACTGAAACTCGGAAATATTCTAATCTCATGAACTGTTATCCAAAAAATGACTTTTTTATAGTTTTTATAAAAATAAACACCATTGCTATTCAACGCACAGGATGCTAGAAAAAAAACTATCTAGAATTCTTCTTTGGCAAAACCTACGCAGTATTTAGGGATAATGTCTTTCAACAGTTTGTTGAAATTTCCATGGGTACAAATTCCACATCTGTATGAGATATTATTATTGTATTCCAGAGGCATAACTTATTTAAAAGATTCTACATGATAGGAGAAAATCTCTTCATGTGACCTTCAAATCAACATTTGCATTTTCAGGAACAATATAAGATACTTGATGAATGCGGCAAATTGATGATGAAGCTAATGCCATCCTGTTTGTCATAAAGATATTTGTTTGCCTTTAACGTTTATTGTTTAGATGAAAAGGTACGATAACGAACAGTATTCAATCACGTAATTCCTATAGAAAATACAAATCAGATATGAGCAAATACGGATCCTTGGTCATACAAGAGGTGGGATCAGGTGCCTAGGAGAAGTAAGCATTCCCTATCGACCGGTCACACCCGCCGTGAACCATACATACCGATCAGGTAAACGAAGCACTCTGCAGTCAGAATCAGTGTGCCAAGAACGGCCTAACAATTGGTGTGGAAATGTGGAGATTTGGAAAATTATGTGGTGCCGATATTTACAGTACTCCTGAATATAAAACAATCGAATCGACATCTGGATGAAAGCGAATACTGTAAGTAAAACATCATTGTTGTATATAAATGTCAAGGTGATAGCCACAGAAGGACATTTCATCTTATATCAAAGCGTTTGAATGAAATCTGTCACAGAAGAACTCGTAAAAAGTCAGCTAATAAAAGTGCACAATTCATATCTATGGAAATTCCAAAATTTGAAAGACATGATCTTCGTATTCTACATGGATACTGATAATGTATTATAATAAAGAAATGAAAACTCCGAAAGCCTACAACCATGATAACGTACCTGATTCCCAATTAAAAGAAGCCCTGGTTAACAACATGGTAAAACGTTATGAAACTGAGATTTCTTGCTTGAAGTAGCCAGATATTATAAGCTATTTGTTTTTCATTTTCAAGTTGTTGGCTACTAGCTAACTTTTCTAGTTACTAGTAGCTGTATCTCGTACCTTAGATAGATATTGAAAGAAATGTTAAATTACTGTAGATGATTACAGGTTAAAAAACTTTTCATGGTGAAATACTTAATTAACAAAACGTAATTAAAGTGAAGGATATAAGGCAATTTCACTTTGTATTCTCTAAAGAGGAAATCATTATTAACAAAAAATCACACATAATGCGACAACATCTACTGGCACCATTGAAACCCTGCTGACGAAGATCTTAGATAATTTGCTCCTTATGTTAATAGTGCTTTGAAATTATATGCATATCATAATTTACGGCATTGATTAAACATGGCCTTGTCAATTAAAATCTTTATGACCAACGTCACATAGATAGACATGAACTATAGTTTCATTGACAACTTTAATACCTAAAAAGTAACCATTCTATATCTTAAAATCATATCACGTGAACAAAAATCGTTTGATCTACCTTAAATAGTATTTCATAAAAAATATTTTATTAAATTCGGAATGGAATTACGTAGTAGAATAAACCTATGAAAAATATCCGCATATCTTTAAAATGTCGATAGAAATGACTGCAGCATTAGTAAACACAAGCTTCGGAAACCACCGAACAGACTGCTTGTCTTGAAATACAAAAGAATTAATGTAAATAAGAATTAATGTAAATGAACTTTGGATTATTTTCTAACATTCCAACGAATCTTTAGTAAATACGAAATCATAAAATCAACAGCATTGAAATGTAAGATTTTTCAATACTTTGCGCCATCATTCCTCACGACAAATCCAAGACTACGTCCTTTTGACACATGTTACTTCAATTAAACTGAGACTTGGAAGCATTCATGCCTTGTAATCAGTCATTTTTGAAAAGTTAAAAAAAAAAAAGAAGTTGAATACCATTCCCATTTTACCCACAAATACTCCATAGATGCAGAACTAATATACACTATGTATGCTGTGTTTCGATAAACGGTGTTTCAACAATCCTTTGAAATCCCATTTAGTTAATTGTGCTTCTTTATAATTCGACCCCTTTTGTACTCTTATGAGGCAGAATATATTTAAAATTTTGTAAATAAGAAGAAATATATTGTGACCATCATGTCGTCATTAAGACATCGAGATTTTTTTTCTGTTAACAATATTTACTTTTATTCATATGCCGCCTTGGAATATGCTAAAAGACACAGTCTTTTACACCAATTTCATATTCTTGCATATAGTGTTTTTGTCTCTCAATGGTTTTGATAGGCAAAAGCATAAGCTATGTATGATCAGCTTTTAAAATAATACAGGCTACTGACAAATAATTTTATGTTATGGGAGTTTCCATAGTGTCTTTTAAAGTAACACTCTGCAAAGTCTATGGTCATTATATAATGATTTAATTTGTAAACACAACCTGTCATCCCTGTCATCGGGTTGAATCCTGTCTGACGTCTCTGACGTGTTACATGCCAACTGTTTAGCCGTTCTTTGTTACGGATTACTCCGTATACCTGATCAAAATATATGGTACACTGCGGGTGTTACCGGTCAACAAGGGATGCTTATTCCTCCTTGGCACCTGACCCCCACCTCTGGTGTGTACAGGGGTCCGTGGTATTCTTTATAGTATTTATGAGATTGATAACTGTTCGTTATCTTCACTTGTCTTCCTTTTTGGAGGTTAAACGTAAAATAACAACTCAACTTTATGACAAACAAAATGACTTCTGCTTCTCCATCGTAAATTTTCCATATTTATATAGCAATATCCCATGATTACCAGTGTATGGTGTTTTTGTGTGTCGCAATTGATCTGATACGAAGCATGTTCTGCGTATGATCAGTTTTCAAACCGAGGCAGACTAATGATAAATAAGTTGATGTCAGCATTTGACAGATTGTATAGTCCCTCTAAGATCCGATGCAAATTAATACAAGCACCTAGCAAGTCTAATATTGTCAGACCTTTTTTGTACTGTTAGACAGATTTTACGTACTGAATTACTCCGTTTACGGTCATGGTGAGTACGGCTAGTCGCAGGTGGATGCTTACTAATACTTTCCCTATGTATCTTATCCCACCTAGAGTATTTCCAGGGGTTTTTGATTGATGAGATTGATTAATGTTCGCTACCTTCATCATTTTCCATTTACAATATACGGGTTTTTTTTGTTGGTTTTTTTTTGGGGGGGGGGTTCGGGTTACAATAGATCCTCAGTACCCCTTGCTTGTCGTCAAAAGCGACTAAATGGGGCGGTCCTTCAGATGAGACTGCACAAAATGAGGTTCCGTGCTACAGCAAGTATGATACAATAAAGATCCCTTTCTGCTCAAAGGCCATAAGCGCCGAGCATAGACCTAAATTTTTGCAGCCCTTCATCGGCGTTGGCGACATCTCCAGTGAGTGAAAGATTCTCGAGAGGGACGTTAAACAATACACAATCAATCAATTTTTACTAATTACATTAACGAGATGTAGACGAACCAAAGAAGCATGTAGTGATTAATGCAGTTTTATACCCCCGCCTACTTTATACAGTTTCAGACATTTAGTTAAAAATGGAAGTGTCTTATTACAGTAGTCAGCTATAAGTACTCGCAAATTAAGGGAAAATTTATTTTTATAAAGGGTGTTAAGAAAGTTCGTTCCATGATTTACAGCATGCCTAAAATTATTTGTAAACAACTCATATACAAATTTATATGTTTTTAATAACCAGACAGTCCACCTTTGTTTTTCAATACATTTTTAATTCTATTTGGCATTGAATGAATCAAAGAAATCAAATGTTTCTGAGGTATCTCCCTCCATGCACGGTGAAATCGGCGTCGTAATTGGCACATTGTCGTTGGGCGCGGATCCTTGTAGGCCTCGCTGTCCAGAATACTCCATAGATTTTCGATGCAATTTAGGTCTTGGGAATTGCCTGGTCATTCTACTTTGGTAATAAAGTTTTATAGATTATTTTCACACCAATTCTGTGTTAGCAGGGCAGTGTGAGGGTGCGCTCCATCTTGAACAAATGTGGCGTGACCTGGATATTGAAGTAACTTTCGTTCGTCGATCCTACCACTATTTTTCTGTCGATTTAGAGCAGGTTTTAGTTCTTTTTGAAGGATATTGTTCACATAATAATCAGCATTAATAGTTTTGCCGGCTGGAACAATGTGAAGTTTGGATAATCCCTGTACTCCCATCGCACCCCATACCATGACTTTAGCGCTCGACTTGACGCAGCTTACATCTGGAACCTCATCTGACTGGGACCCCCATACAACATCGTCCTGTCGGTTCGGAACATGAAACAAATATTTCGTAGATTCATCACTAAAGATGTAGTTTTCCCAGTCTTCAGCCGTCAAATGCTTGTGATCACGAGCAAATTTCAATCTCTTTTGCCTCTGTGTTTTCGTCAATAGTTGATTTCTCGGTCTTTTAAATGCCTTCCATTTTTTAACTTTTCGCAAATAATTAAAAACAGTTACATGACTCACATTAAAGCCTGAGTTCTTAAGTTCCTTGCTGCATTTCCTTGTTGATTTTCCTCGTTTGTATTTTATGTTTTCCACTTTTCTCTTCACTACCCCCACTATCTTCGAAGGCCGACCGGATCTCGGTTGATCGGATAGTTGTTTATTTTGCTCTCGCCTTCGCCTCCACTTTGTTACCCATCGCTCACTATTACATAGCTGCTTAGCCACATCCTTCACACATAATCCTGCATCTAATAAAGCCAAAGCTTGAGCTCGTTCATTTAATTGTATCAACACTTGTACAGGACGTCTGCTTTTTCACTGAACTCGGCATATTTATTTCATGACGTAATAGACACTTTGTTTACATCACACTATAGTAACACAAGAGAGTGCACATAGGGAAGGATAACTGCTGATATAATGAAAAAAAAGTCTATAGAGTTACCAATAAAAATTTGAAAGAAAAACATGTCGTTTTTCTATTAAATTTTTCAATTTACAAACGGAACGAACTTTCTTAACACCCTTTATGAAACAGTTTACTTTTGTACAAGTGTTCTCAATTTGTATTTTTGGCACAATTAATACAGACAAGTCTGAAGATATGCATCATACTTGTACGGATATTTGTTATATATCCATTTCCTTCAGTTTAAAGAGGCATATATATATATATATATATATATATACTAAATCGTAATAATTGCTGACTTCCTTTTAAAACATTATTGAAAATATAAATATCAGATATATTGTATATTCATTTTATATTTCATAGCCTGACTGGGTAACTCAGTCGGTTAACGTTTCGACTGATGATCTGTAGATTGCAGGTTAGAGTCCAACTGGGGTTTTAATTTTTTCAATTACTTTTGACTAGTAATCTTTTGATTAAATAAAGTAAAAAAAAATGTTTTCAAAATGCTATTGTGTATTTCCTCCACTTTTCATCCACATCAAATTTCTCCTTAAAGTAGCGTTAACTGTCAATCTTGAAATTAAACACTTATCTAAGGTTAAAAATTTAAAACAAAAATAAATCCCAGAGTAGAAGTATGTGGTCCTTAGGCCTTGTCGGTCACCTTTAGAATTACATAGAGTTGAACATAGAATAAAAGTATTGTAAAATACTTTAAATGTGCATTGTTTTAATGGAAAACTCGACAATTTTGTAAAATGGATATTCCCACTGACAAAAAGTGTGTTTCATTCTTCAGATTTTCACTATAATCAATATTTGTCCTATATGGGCAAATACGATAGCCCTCAATTACCAACTTGTTGTCCAAAAAATCATTTCTCCTTTGCAGTGTAAACCAAAATTATCTTTATTTGTACAATGCAATGCAGAATCAAATAATATTCATTGATTAATTTGATTATTTATTGCTTTCCGCCACACTCAACAATTTTTCAGTTATCTGGTGGCGTCCATTTTTTGTTGGTGGAGGAGAGACCCCAGATACAATGTACCTGGGAAGAGACCACCGACCTTCCGCAAGTAAACTGGTAAACTTGCTCACATAACGCCGCGGCCGAGACTCGTACGCGCGCCGACAGAGGTGAGAGGCTTTGTGATTTTGAGCCCGATGCTCTAACCACTCGGCCACGGAGGCCAAAGGACAAACAATTATCATAATAACATGTACCTAGTTTGTTTCGTGAATGTACAGAAAATATGTTTGAATAGTTAATGCATATTCTGTATGCGATCTGAAAGAAATTTTAAAGAATAGCACATTTGCACTGAATGATTTTTTTCCAAGAGATAAATCTTTTTAAGTATATGAAACATAGATCTCTGCACCAGAACCTGACTCAGGAAACTCAGAATTTAAACCTGTTGGCTTTTCTGTTATCCTGACAATGTAACCGCTGTGATTACTGTTCTTCAACAAACAAAGAAAGTGAATCCATGCAGTAAATTTCACAATTTTGGTAAACATCTTTGCTCACCTTGACTATAACCTACGTAAAGAAGGTGGTCAATGATGTATAACTTTTTAAGGATTTGATCCCAGCTTGCAGGTTCTATGTGACCATGAAATTCACAGTTTCTGTTTCCCTTCCACCATAAATGCTTCAAATCAAATTTAATGAAGAATGGACAATAGTTTTCATAAAAGCTGATAGTGCTTAAATAAATTAACTAACGACGTGAAACGACCAACGATCGTAATAGGTCACTCAAGACATTTAATTCGCATTTTTAGAAAATTTATTCACACCATTTCAGCAATTGGGCTTATTTTCAATATACACAAAAGAAATTTCCCTCAAAATTAACTAAAGTTTGCAAAATACATTAGTCTAGTGCATCAGTTGAGAAAATACTTCTTTTAGCAATAATCGGCAAACATGACTTTGTGTGAGTAAATGAAACTACATTACGTTTATTTTTCTTCCTTACATTTGTAACAATTAATACTATAATGGTTGACTGTTTTGGGGTTTTACACCGTTTTGGCAGTATTTCAGCCATTTTATGGCGGTTAGCTAACTGAAATATTTTTGGTTGTGAATGTTTAAGTTTCCCTGACGGCCCCAAATGAGCCCACTCTTCTTCAAAAATCAGGAAAACGATCCTTCGCGTGCCAAGGGGGATGCAATCCCTGACAAAAGGCACCCTGCAACGTCCCATCACACGGACACAAAAGTTACAAATGCATACACAGGTAAAAAACTATATATATAATTTTGTATATATATAAACAGTTGTATGTTATAAAATCTTCAGACTTTTCTGCAGAACTCGCATTCTTGTAAACACTTGTAAAAACACGATAGTCAGTATCTGTAAAAAGCTCTTACAATGACTGCACGCTATTAAAAAATCTACTTCGTATGGGCGTAAAATCACTACACTCCAAATGAACGTGATACACAGTTAATGGACAGTCAAAAGATACATATTCTGGCCGAGTTCCTCAGTCAAGGAGATAGGAACGTGTCAACCTCGAATGTCCGACGCGCATTCCTGAACTAATAGCCTAGCCCATGCGCCCCAGTACGACGTTATATGGTTTATCTACTTTGTTTTGAATAGAACAAAGCCAACCTGTATCACAGAAATCCTAACAGACTTGCCAAAAAGAACCTACATATAATTTCATGAAATATCCCAAATCAGTATAGGGTACTTGAAAGTGCACACTTTCATATTTAAGTGTATCCCGATCACATTGTAAATTGATTGCAGACAAGATAAAGAGTCTGAGAACATAGCAAAAAGTTTGTTATTAGAAGCCTCAATGCACTCAAACGCAAGATCAACAGTCCCAGCCTCGGCGGCACAAATTGCCACCCCACCGGGAAGACGCACAGAGAAACCGCCGACCCGACCACCGCAGCAACATGCAGCGGCTCCATCCGGCCCCCCGAACCATCTGTATAAACATCAACCGTAGAATGCCTGGACCATCCAACTTCGGATAAGGTTTGGCTGAAAACGAAACCTGCCTCAGGACACCCCCTCCCATTCAGAAAGTTATGTATCCACTCTGGGTCTTAGTAATTTCCATGGAGGCACCTCAGAATGCACTGAGGGTCTAACAATGTCCAAAGGCAAGTTAGAATCATCTAGATGTCCCCCACCCCCCAACTCTCAGACCAGTCGATTTCACACAAGTATTCCCCTCGTCATACAAATCTTCAAACTTTAGCTGGAAAACGCAGTTAAAATGCCGGACTGTCAGAATTAGCCTTCAACTCAGCAATGCACCGCACGACAAGTTACATTCCATGTAAGCCAAAGGTGGCTCGCTCACCCCAACACACAAACCAACCATAGGAGAGACACGAACAGTTCCTATACACAGTTGAAGTCCTTGATGGTGGATGGCATCGAGGGCCCCAGAGTTGTATAGAAATACATAAATTTGTGAAATTTTTACTGAAGGTGCACACCATCGTAACCTCAGTGTGATCTCCTTGCAGAACTTATCCAACAAAGGAAAAGAAATCCGAATAATGAGTTTGGACAGTCAATATATAGTTCTGTTTAAAAATCCCAGAGATCGACAGCAGATTGCAATCCTGGCAAGGCAGATGTATCCTGGCAATGACAAGAAATTACTTGATGTATATGAACAAGCAGTTGCCATACCATCTGCATAGTTAATTTTAGACTTGAAGCAAACGACTCCTGAATCGAATCGATTTCAGACGATCAAAAACCATCAAAGAGTGAGTACATCTCCAGAGCAAATCTGTGATTAGTCTGTTTTAAACATTAAGGACCAAATAGAAAGGATGGCCTACCATAGATCCACCCAGGATTAACCTCAATTCAATCCAGTGACAGCAAAGGAACCCGCTGTATCTCAAGACCTACGTTCCTATCCATGGCCTTCAAAACATAATGAGAAGGTATACCCGACTTGTGTAGAATGCGGAGACATGTTTGCTAGCTGGTATGATTTGCAACGACACATCCAAAAACGGCTGTCCAATGGAAGAAGACACAGATGAAAATGATACAATGACTGACTCCAGTGAAGAAGATAACGACGACGATTTCACTCCTTTGTCGAAGTTTGGGGAGAAAATCAATCACAGTTTGACAAAAAATTCGAACAGTTGATGAAGGAAGCTTCACAATTCTCTGTCAAAGAAGCAAAGGAAGAAGTCAGCGAGATGATGTTACCCAAAGACAGAACATTGTTGAAGAAAAAATATATAAGAATCCTGGTTATTTGGGCGAAATTGAATAAAAACAAACTACATCGAGAAATCAAGAAGGGAGTATCAAACCTAATGGAAGAACAGGATATGGATCTAGATAACGCTATTTCCCGGGTTTTCAAGAAATATAAACATGAGTTCGAGTGGTTACTAGAAGCTAACGATGATTATTACAAGGATGAGACGGATGATGAATCGGATGATGAACCTGAAGACTAACATTTGTATCAGTGCAATGATGAGAATCTTAATTTTTTTCAACAGATGAACTTTGTAATGGGAATGAATATCAAATAGAAATCTTTTGTACATGGTTAGTTTTCTTTTGGTAATGATGCAGAATATCTACAAAATTTATAGAAAAAAATATACATATGACTTATATATATCTTTAATAAATCTGTTTCTGTGTCATTGGAGTTTCTGGTTATCTGTGGTGTGTTTATAATTTGTCTGACATCGAAGTATCTATTATGATATGAATTTACAATGAAGAAATCTGAGTATGCTTTAATTTGTAACCAATCATTCCTTTTAAAGATCCGGAGGACCTCGATTCCGGAACTCTCGGTTTCCCGAAATTCCAGTTCTTCTTATCTTAGGTTCCCGTTAATCCAAGGTCACCGGGCCACCTCAGATACATTATATTTGCAGAGCATATCACTTCATCAAATGGCTATTGTTTACAAATGTACAATCACCTCTTTTCATTGACAATATCAATTCGATATTTTACGCGATACCCTGCAGAACGGATCCCATGGCTGAATTCTACTCATCGATACATTCAATTTGAAATGTCAAAATAATAGCCTTCATACAACATTTTTATTTTGCACTCAAGTGACCCCGGATCACCCCCGAGGTCGTCAAGACCTTCAATTTGATAGGTCACACGATAGTCTTAGGGCAAGTTTTTTTATTTTATTTTTGCACTCAATGACCCCAGATCACCTCCGGGCTGAACTCTACTCATTGAGACCTTCAATTTGATAAGTCAAATGACAGTCTCATGACAACTTTTTATTTTGCACTTAATGACCCCGAAACACCCCTTGGTGAATAATACTCGTCGAAACCTTCAACTTGATAGGTCACATGACAACCTTAGGACAACTTTTTTCTTTTGCACTCAATGACCCCGGACCACACCGGGCTGAACTCTACTCATCGAGACCTTCATTTTGATAGATCACACGAGAGCCTTGGAACAAATTTGAATTTGTGTCTATTTTTTTAAATACATGTTGTCATAATCAGTCATTTAACACCCGATCTTTGGTAAGACATCTTTATATACAATGTATCATTAAATCTACGTCATAAACACTCATCGTATGGCGATTAGGCTACAGGTGATACTCTTTACAATGTTTTTGTTCAATTCATTACGAGTAAACCACGTCCTATAAGCAGGGATTACCATGGCGTAAGTATGGTCTGACACCTTGTTCATACAATAGCCCATAGGACAGGTAGATGTCCTTTCCAGGTCACCCATAACCTTGTTCTCGGTCACGGTGATGTCTCCTCCAGGTCATGAAGAGATCATCTATGACCTTGCACCATTGTTCTCACCCCTGGCTTTACAATAGAAGGGGATTATCTGGATAATCCTCTCATTGTTCTCTTAAACAATACCCCCATTTTATTCAGTCCCTATACGTCAGCTATACTACTCCCCAATACACAATGCTCCTGCCGCTCCATATACCATACAGTCTAGCTCTGACCGGATTAGGGAGTGACACTGATGTAGAGGAGCATCCCTATCCGCCCCCAACCCAAGCTTGCAACTCTCACCACAACAAGAGCTTCTACAATGGGATCTGGAGAATTTGAATATCATTTTCAATTATTGTCTTTATGTCCTAAAACATAAAATCATAAGAAAGAGAAGGACTTTTAAAATAGGAGTCAAGTCTACGTTAGGGTTTCAGCAGTCTGGATTAAAGTCAGCATTTCACAAATTCCATGTTTATAATGTTCTAATATTTGCAAATACAACATGTCATTAGGTTGTTTTCTGATGCATTTTATACCAACTGTTAAGCCATTCTTATTTTAACTACGGATTACTCCGTTTACCTGATTTCCGTTGGTGTAACCGGTCAACAGGGGATGCTTACTCCTCCTAGCACCTGATCCCACCTCTGGTATGCCTGGGGGGGGGGGGGGGGGGGGGGGGGGGGGGGGGGGGTATTCTTTACTCTTTACTGGATTTATGAGATTGATTACTGTTCATTATCTTCACTTGTTCATTAGCAAACATAACAAAAAGTAGAACAACTGAATATTTTGCAATTAGCTATCACTCTTAAGGCCATTTCATATGCCCCTAATCTTTTTTTAAGGAAAAAATTGAGATATCAGTTTATCTTTCTTAATTAGATAATCCCTACTTTATACCTATGTCATCATTTAAAAAAAGCCGGGAGTGGTCCAACCACAAAAACCATCACGGCAGAAATAACGAACAATGCACTATACTTGCAGAATATCAGACAAAAATCAGTCTTTTTGATAGCTTGATTAATTCTTGGAAAGTGTTATTTTTAAATACTTGATTTCTGTATCAAAATTATATATCCTTTCTACAAATGTCTCAACACCAATTTTAATCTAGTTTTTTTTTTTGTTTTTTTGTTTTTTTTATAAATGTGATATCTGATTTCAAACACATGTACATGTAAAAGAGTTCAATTTCATGAATTCTTGTGCATGGCTGATATATCATCTGCATTTAGAAAAAACACCAATATACATGCAAGTATTACATGTTGTAGGGTTTTTTTATTATTATTATTATTAAGTAACACAAATGCATATAATAATTACATATATATGCATGAAAGTTAAAATAAACTAGTTATTAAAAATTAAAATTAATATATTAACACGAATACACTAAATCATCCAAAATGGACACATTCAAGGTGGCACTTCAATCTATCTAATAAGGAAATACCCCAACATAAAAAAATACAAGCAACGGTGACTTAACTAAAATACAGTCAAACCTTATCATCTCGAACTCAATGGAGCCAAAAAAAAAACACTTTGAGATATCTGAGAGTTCGATACATTGACTTCAAAATACATAAAGTAAATGTAGTTTCCAACCCTTCAACATACCCATGGTATTTGAGACATAGACTCTTGAGATTCCAAAATTCAACTGTGTTACAATATACCTTAGAAAAACACTGATAACAGTCCCATATATGTCTGTAACTTAAATGTTGCATCATACAAATACTTTATCATCTTCAAACTTGCGTGTAACTTTGTACAAGTACTCATCACCATCAAATCATTTTAAAAAAAGTCGGGAGTGGTCTAACCACAAAAACCATCATGGCAGAAATAATGAACAATGCACTATACTTGCATACAGTTGTACATACTGAATTTCTGTACACATAATCCTGCCATGTACTAAAATGGATGTACTAAAATAAACTAAAAGTATTTACAATAATTTTTAAAATGTGCTATTCTAAATACTATACATATATATTGAGTTTTTTTTTTTCTTTTTCCTATAAAAATTCACATGTACATGTAATATACATATATATCATTAGTCTAGGATCTTTCATCAATTTGTACACAACTGGAATGTGAATTGCCCATTGTCATATATGTTATAAAATGCCCATCTCCCACAACACTCCATAATTATCAGCTTTATTATAACACACATGAAAGAAAATCTCAGTATTCTTGATTCCAGTAAACAAATTATTTGTACCAATTTAATCATTGCAAATACCTGACCTAGACTGGCAATTGATTTTGTTTCTGACCAGTAGAATCCTATGACAGTAACCGCTGAATTCTGCTCACTTTCAAAAGGAGAAACAACTTTCTTCAAAGACCACAAAATAGCTCAGTGTGTCAAATTTATTGACTTGGAGAAGCTGACTGAAAAAAAAAATCACTTGAAACATGCAAACAGACAATATCTTATTTAAAAAGATCTCTCAAGATTTGACTTAGGTGGACAGGAAATAGATACTTGTAATGAAGTAATGTATTAAAATGCCAAAAATTAAGCATCTACACCTTGGTATAGAAATTTGGACTCACTACAACTTGAAACAGTTTCTCAAATTAGTATGAAATGATTTAATTATGAAAGATATGATATGTAATAAATACATATGTCAAAAAGGCAGAGATATGCAATTTTGGATAAAAATATGATTTTGAAAACTTTATTTCAGTAAATATGAAAAAAAGACTCTGGCATATTTGAACTCTGGATCTGCGTTAGTAATCTGATACTTTATCCACTGAGCTATGATAGACAATCAAATCGATCAAAACAAATAATTTCACAAATATTCAGTTTGCCATCTTTTAACGTAGTGTTATAAAAAGTTACCTTAAAAGAGAAACTGTTATCAAAACATGTTAAATGTGTGTGCAACTACAACACAACACTCTATCAAAATGCATTTTATGCTAATTCCCATAAAGAATTAAATACACTATATCATTAAACAGAGAGAAAATAATTTATATTAAAATATTTGGATTTCAGTATTCAACTTCTGAAATTACATCAAAAAAACAATATTTGCTACATTCTGCAAATATTTTTGTAAAATATATAATACATTGCTAAATAAAATTGCTGTGAAAAAGGAAAACTTACAACACGACAGGAAACAAAACAAAAATCACACAAGTACCATTACTAAATTGTGTTCTATAACCTTCAAATCTCATCAAAGAGATTTACATACCTACATCTAACTTAAATACATTTCTCTGGTACATCATTAAATTCCTCGTAGTCTGTGTAATCGTCTGTTGATGACCCGTTCTCCTCGCTGAATCGTTTTGTGTCTACTGATGGTTCATCTTCATCTGATTGATCGATTGCATTGGGTGTCCTGGTTCCAGATAAATTTGATGAACACTCATCCATTGGTACTACTGAAGAGCTTTCTTCATCATCAAAAGAATGTTTAGGTCCACTGATGGGAGAATCTTCCTCTGGATATGAAGAGGAACTACTGTCATTTTCCTCCGACTGATCATTGTTATCAGTGGCAGTGTATTCATATTGAGTCACACAGGTACTGTCTTCATCATTTGAGAGATTTTCTATTTCAAAAGACACACTAGTATTTGCCTCATCATAATACTGATTAAGAGAATGTTTTTCCTCTTCATCTATTGAAGAAGTCTGGTACTCGGAATTTTCTTTCGATAAGCCATCTTGAAAAAGTTCCTCAAACTCTTGATTAGTCACATCCTTGTGCCTCCTGGCAATATGCCTTACCAAACTTCTTTTGTATCTAACTTTCATTGGGCAATAGGGACACTGTATATCACTGGTCATGGTATGGGTAAGCTTATGAACCTTGAGATTGGATTTCCTGTCGAATATCTTGTCGCATACATCACACTGATAGGCTGTCCCTTCATGTCTCTTCATATGACATTTCAGTGTGTCATCCCGACTAAAAATCTTCAAACATATCTTACATTGATGAATTTTTTCTTCCTCTGGATGACGTCTTGAAATGTGTAACAGTAACTGTTTCCTTAACTGAAATGTTTCTTCACATTCCGGACATTTAAAGTCAGTGTCTTTTTCATGAATTGTGGCATGTTTTATTAAATCTCTTTCCCGAGAGAATGTTCGGCTGCACACCTCACAAGAAAATGGTTTGCTGCCCATGTGTGTTGTCAGGTGGTAGCGTAAACTGCTACGTGACAAAAACTTTTTACCACACTGTTCACACAAATGACTTGCTTTCTTCTCACGTTCTACAGGATTATGAACATATGCATGCCTTTGAAGGGCATACTTATCTTTGAAGGTACAGGGACATTGGTCACAGGCAAAATTTCTCTCAGTCTTATGGGTAGTCATGTGTGATTTAAGTAGACCATCAGTGGAAAATTTCTTCTGGCAAACACCACAAAAGAACTTCTTGTAGTCTTCATTTGTGTCTTCTGCAACTTTATGGGTTAGCTGATGACGCTTAAGGTGAGCTTTGGTTAAGAAGTAGCATCCACATTGTTCACAAGTAATCCTTTGCTCTGGGTCATGAGTCTTCATATGTTTATTCAAAGTTTCTTTCCTTGAGTAACTCTTTTTACAAATTGTGCAATCATAGCGTGCTTTTGTGCCAGAGCGAATTTCGTGAGATTCTTTGTGTGATTTTAGTGTGGTGCTCGTATAGAAAGTCTTCTCACATATGTCACACTGAAATGGACGTATCCCCAAGTGTCGACGAATATGACGCTTCAGACTTGACCTTTCACTGAAATTCATCCCACATAGATCACAAGTGTGTGGTTTCTCACCAGAGTGAATTTTCATATGAGAGTTCATATGTGCAATTTGTTTAAAAGCTTTACCACAAACTTCACAGGAATATGGTTTTTCATTGGAATGAATGCGAAAATGAATTCGTAACTCTTTCCGTGTCTTAAAAAGCTTAAAGCATTCGGAGCACTCGCGCCATTTCTTGCCATCAATGATTTTCACATCAACATCCATGATGGTTTCTTTGTGCATCTTGTTGTGTGCCTTTCTCTCTGCTCTAGTCCTGAAGAGTTTAGTGCACATTGAACACTCATGGAACTTCTTTCCATTAATAATTTTAACAAAATATTTCCTTGTGCCTTTCACCGGCTTAAGGCGATTTTGTTCCTCTGTTAATGCACTCTCGTTACCTTCATCAGTTTTCATTTCTTCCAAATGTTCCCTTTCCAATTCATTTTCCATCACTTCTGACTCCAAATAAGAGGTATTTTCATCAACTGGTTCAGTACCTGATAAACTAGCATCTTTAGCCTCTGACTCCAAGGTACTTGAATGATTTCCCATCTCTATAAACATACTATTGCCTGAAAACCGTGTGTACATTGGTAGTTCCTTTTCATCCTCCAACTCCGAAATTTTGTTGAGATTTACGGGAATATTACCACGACTTCCCTCTGGAATCTTAGGAAATTGATCATCTGCATTTGACCCCTGTTGATGATCATTTGCACTTTTCCCATACACATCGATCATTGCATCCACATCAGAACTGACTTCCTTTTGAAGACTTTGTTTTTTCTTGAATGCCAAACTTCTCCTTGAAGAACTAGACCCCATTTCAGTGCTTGCAAAATGGGTTGAATCAGTTTGAAGACTATCAATAGCAGCATCACTATCTGAAGGGTTTGTTTCTTTGAAAGGATGATCAGAATTTGATTCCGAAGAATTAATCAAACTGGGAGCTGAATTACCAGCCATTATTTTAGGGGGCTGTGAATTACAATTACTGTCATTTAAATTTGTCGATTCACATTTGACCATGCTGTTTATTGTGCTATATAATATTGAATCAAGCTTTGACATTGCTTCCATTTTATCACGAGAACTGCCCGTTGTCCACAAACTGGGATTTGAGAAAATATCCCGAATAGGATCACGCTGGCGTTGCTGCGAATCCATGTTTTAAGATAACTATATGTGACCTGTGGTTCTATAATCAGCTTTTATTTGTAATAATCACTCTTTCTGATTTTGTCCATTTGATAAACATGCATAACATCATCACAGATATGACATCAATCTTTAACATGCAGGTTTCTGATGAATCATTTGATGAAAATGATGCACTGACCACTTCAGGTTTTGGTAAAAGCCTGTAAAAAACAAAAAAGGAACACCAATTACACAAAATGTCTTGTAATTCAATCATAATACACCTTTATATGTCTTTACATGTACCTGCAGGAGTTCCTAAAACCAAAAATAGAAAAGTTCATCTTGTCTTTCCTGTATTGAACTTGATATAAATTTTTACAATAACTACATTTAATATCTTATAAGAATATGGCTATCAAGTTATTAGGAAAGCTGAACATGTTCTGTTGAACAACCCCCCCCCCCCCTCCCTCCTCCCCCCCCCCCCCCCCCCCTCCTCTCACTATCCAATCAAAAATGATGTCATTTGGTGAATCTGTTAAGCTCCTTGATCAAAATCAATTCTCCTTTTAGCAGCAAAACATGCATATGATTATCAAAACTACCTAAATTGTTATCCTAAAGAAAACATTATTTGAATCATATGTGTATTCAGACATTATACAAAAACTATTTCCATGCAGTGTAAGGGAAGTAAATCTAATTTAATTATATTTTTTATTCTTCCCTAAAAGGTGAAAATTCTTTACTTCTGTCAATTTATCATCAAAAGTCTCAAAACTATACAATCATACATTTCCTTTACACATATTGTACTTTGGCAAAAGGATTTTTTGTCATATCCAGTTGATGCACTCAGATCTGAAGCTCTAAAATTGCAAACTGTTCCTATAACATTACTACAATGCATACATAGCTTCAAGCAATATTAGCTCTGAATCTGAACATTTTATTTTGTTGTAAAAATGTGCTATTATGTTTTGTATGTAACTTTAGCCATAATTATTAACAAAATCAAAACTAAGAGACTCAGTAAGATGTTATTAAAATAAAGATGAATATTTATACATGTTCATCACACAACAGTACTAATGCACCTGTTTAAGATCCTTTATACATAGCATTACATATAATGTAGATATGAAGTTTTGTATGGGAAGACAATAATGTAATTTTGCTTCATTCACAGCCTCTGAATATATTTCCTAACACAAATATGAATAACAAAAGTTTATAAACTTTAATTTTTACCTGTTATTGAAATAGCATATCACAATTTTACAACAAAAATTGCAAACACCAAAATGAGCTCTGGCAAATATTGTTTTTTTGGTTACTACACCTTAAACTTTGCATTTATCGATACTCAATTTCCATTATCATTGAAAAAAACAACACTTCATTCACTATCCAAATCCCCCCCCCCCCCTCCACCCCAACTAGTCTTTTGTGGCACCAGGGTCACATCAAATGTGAACAAACTTGATGTGAACTGACTAAACTGAATTTTACATTACATGCAAATGCTTTAAAATCAAATTGACAAACTGTACCTTGTGATTCTTGAAAAGATTTTTATATTCCTATATGTAAAATTTAAAATCTTACCGTAGTTCCACCATGGCCCAATGAGTCAAATTATGAACAAACTAAAATCTATACAACACTAAGATGCATGAGTGTTGCTTTGACAAATTCTACCTTTGTGTTTCTTGAGAAGATTTTCAAAGAATGTGTCTTATTCCTAAGCATGCAAGACTTGCAACCCACATTATTTAAATCTGATTAGCCAAGAAATGTTTGGGGAAAACATAATGTTTGCTATGGGAGTAAGATAAACACATCTTCAGTGCGACAATACCTAGAAACAGAAAACATTACTTGACAGGCAGTGCTATCATAAACAAGAGGCTCATGGGTCACAGCTCTCACCTGAGTAACCTTTGTCCTGCTATTAATAACAGTTTTTTTTCATAAACAAGAGCTCATGGGTCACAGTTCTCACCTGAGAAACCTTTGCCCTGCTATTAATAACAGTTTTCCCTTTCTTTATTCTTAACTATGACCCCAACCTAACTCCATGGGGTCTGTGAATCCACACAATATGAATATGCTTTAATATCAATAGGACAAAACTCTCGCCCTGCTGTTAAGGTGACGAAAAAGTCCAACCCTAACCTCAGAGTCTATAATTTGAAAAAATTAATTGAATCCACACTCCTTGAGAATTTTTGCAAATTGATGTGTTTTCCTATATATTCCCATGTAAAACTTTGATTCTCTATAATTGCCCCCCCCCCCCCCCCCCACCCATGGCCCCTGTGCATTGATTCAAACAAATTTAATTCTGCACTATATCTGAGGATCCTTGCATATCAATACAACTAATCAGGGCTTTGCTGTTCTTGAAAAGAATGCTTTTAAAATATTTCCCCTATGTGTGTGTGTGTTCCCTTGTTAAACCTACCTTGATCTCTTATTGTGGCACCATCCTACCCCTGTGGTCATGATTTGAACAAACTTGAATCTGCATTACCTGGAGTGCTTATATATGATTTACTAAGGCCCTGCTTTTCCTAAAAAGATTTTAAAATGTAAAACTAGTCCTCTAATGTTACCAATTTCAAATCTACATTTTTTAAGGATACTTTCACATTAGTTTTCTTTATTTTAACTTATGGTCATTTCACTAGGGCCTGCCATTGACTGTTGTAAAAATGGTTGGGAAACGGCTTGAGAACATTGAAGAAATTAGAGCTTATATAAAAGTTAGCACAAAACTTGGTCATTTGGTAATGCAGATTTTCACTAAATTGGGTGAAGTCTTGGGTCTGATAAGGTATCTTATGACACAGTTCGTAGATGGAGAAAGAAATTTGACTGCACAGAGTTCGTCAGAGATGCAGCAAAATCTGGCTGACCTGTGACTGTAACAGGCAAGGCAAATGTCTCAAAAGTGTGTGAAATAATTGAAAGTGATGGCAGGTACATAGTACATGGTATTGTCAAAGTTGTTGGCATATCGCTATTGCAGGTGCATTTCATTTTGAAGTGTATTTTGAAAGTACAAAAGATTTCTGCCGAATGGATACCACATATATTGGTAGATGACCAAAAACGGGAACAAGTACAAATCACTAAGCAATTGCTCAAAATGTTTCCCATATTCAATCAAAGACAATTTGCAAACATTGTTACTGGTCTCAAAACATGGGTTAACCATTTCGAACCAGTAAGAATAATTGGAAACAAAATATGACTAACTAAATAAGGTAGACGGTCTGTAGTTGCCAAAACAACCATAAGCACAAAGAAGGTTCTTTATTGCATATTCTTCCCATGTGATGGTACAGCCATACAAATTTCGGTGACGAAAGGCAAAAGTGTGACAGGTTGGTATTACCGAAATGTTCTAGTAAAAAGCTCAAGAAATATTATCATAAATGACACCCTATGTAAGGATTTAGGCATGTTCATCTAATTCATGATAATGCTTAATCACATACATCTGAGCTTATGAAGCAGTTTTTGAAGTCGGAGAAGGTTACTGTCTTGCCACACCCGCCATACTCTCAAGATTTAGCCTTATGCGACTTTTTCCTTTTTCCAAAACTTGAAAACTTCTTATCTGTTAGTCGTTACAAGTCCTGACAAGCCCTTGGCTCAACCATCAGTTAGTGCCTCCGAGGTCTACCTAAATCAGCGTACAGTGACACATTTCAGAAATGGATTCAGAGATCGAAATTATGTATTTCAAACCGTGAAGAATACTTTGAAGGGATATAATGTTCATTTCACTATTTGAGTTGAATGCTTTTGAAATATCATACAATACACATTACATATTGAACAACCCTTGTAGCTCTGCTGGGCTAATGAATAATCATAGTCTTGCTGCTCGTAAAAAAGGATTGTTAAACATGTTAAAAATTTTTTTCATGTACATAGTCTAATAAAAACTTAGTTCTTTTGTTGCCCCACTCTACCCCCTTGAGCCATGATTGTGGAAATGTGAATCTGCATTGCCGATGGATGCTTGCATATATGACTGATCATGGTCCTATTATACTTCAGAATATTTCAAAAGACTTTTTCCTATATATGCCCCCTACTGGTCACAGTAACTCAGTGGTAGAGCATTTGTGTTTGACCAGGCAGTCATGAGTTCGAGCTCTGCTCATGCCATGGTTGAGTCAAATATATATATAGGTAGTTATTGCTCTTTTGTTAAATGCTAGGCATTTAGAAGTGAGAATCATGGGCCTTTCAGATATGACTTTAATAATGGAGGTCCAGTGTTGTGGCAGGCATTAGCATATATTAAAGAACCTTCACTGCTACAGTCCTGAGCACCTATGCATAGGTTTAAATTGTAATACTTCACCTACAACTGTTGATCTCTCAATATGAGTGAAAAATTCTCAAAGGGACGTAAAACAAACAAACCAAACCAATATATCCCCATTTAAAAACTTTGATTCATTACTGAGGCCCAACTCTACCCCTAGCTGTTATGGTTTTATATTTTAGTCTTTCAATAAAATATAAAACTATAACGCTACAGTTCTGCAGATAACGTCCCCTAGGAGCATGATTTTAATAACTTTGAATATGCACCTTTTAAGGAAGTTTTCACACAAGCTTTGTCATTTCTGGCCCAGTGGTTCTTGAGGAAAAGATTCTGTAATTACCTCACCCAATTTTAACAAATTGCTACCTGTAATTATCTTTCCTGGGGTAAGGAACCTAAAATATTAAAACAAACTTGGAAGCCCTTTACCCAAGGATGCTTTGTGCCAAGTTTAGATCACATTGGCCCAATGATTCTGGAGAAGATGACAGTGTAAAAAGTTCACACACAGACAGATGGACAGACAGACATTAACAAACAACAAGTGATCACAAAGGCTCTCTTGAGCTTTCAGTCTGGTAATAAAAAATTCTGAACCCCTTCTATGACACAACTCTGAAGTAGAACCCCAGGGGTTATGATATGAACGAACAAGAATCTGCACATAAGGCTGGATAAGGATGCTTGCATATATATATATTAATTTGACATACTGAACCTTGGTAGTTCTTTAGAAGATTTTAAATGATTTTCCTGTACTTCTCTCATGTAAAACTTTGGCCCTATCCTGACTCCAAGAATACTGACTTAATGAAACTTATATGTGATTTAGGATTTTTCCTGGTCCAGTGGATCTTGCAAAGGTTTTTTTTAAACACTCTATCTTATTTTAACCATTTCTTAATTAAAGACAGCATGGTGTTTCTGCCTCAATAGTTAGAGTGTTTGTGACTGTGAGGTTGTGAATTTGACAGATTAATTCTATATTGTTTAACATCCCGCTCAAGAATATTTCATGCATATGGAGATGTCACCATTGCTGGTGAAGGTTTGCAAAATTTAAGGCCTATGCCCAGCGCTCAGGGCCTTTGAGCAGGGAGAGATCTTTATCGTGCCACACCTGCTGTGAAATAGGAACTCGTACTCATCCGAAAGAGCGCCCCATTTAGTCGCCTCTTACGACAAGCAAGGGGTACTGAGGATCTATTCTAACCCAGATCCCCACGGGATATGTGTGGATTTGAGCTCTACCCATATCTTGACTGCATCCAATGTAAGATGTAAAAAGAAGTTGTGGCTACCTCTTTGCTAAATCCTCTGCATTTATAAGTGCAAGTCTCAAGTCTTTTGGATAAGAACTTAAAAGCTGAGGTCTCATAATGCAAAAGGCATTGGCAATATTAAAAACCTTCAATATTTATTACATGTAATATGACCCTTCTCATCATACATAGGTTTAAATCTGTAGCATTTCATCTACAGCTGGCAATGTCTCAATATGAGTGGAAAATTTTAAAAAGGGAACATCAAATAATGAACAAACAAAAATAATACACAATGATACAAAATTATCAGAACAGTTTAAATTTTTACTATATATTGCAAACATAATTTTGATCTCTGTTTCTTGACATAGAAATAAATCCACATCTAATCATATGAGAGATTAAATGATTTGAAAACAAAAACAATACTATGTGTTGCTCATCTCCTATCCATATCTTTTGATGTTTAGATCAAATATTTTTGTTTGAAGTTTAAATCATAAACTCAAGCACTTGTGCATCAGGAAGATATTAATAGAAAAAAAATTGTATGAAACTAAAGAAGAATTCAAGATTCCAAGTTTATTAAAATTTGCTAAAAAAATGGATTGAAAATGGCTTTAAATAAATATTAATACAAACATAATTTTGCATGAGAAACATAGCACTTAAGGCTTAAATTTTAATCAAATCCAAACTTCTGTCCGCTGTCTGATAGTATCTCCCTTTGGATGGGATGCAATTCTTCATTTTAACCAAGTAGATCCCCTTCATTCAAAAACGAACTGTGCCAAGTTTCAACCGACACATTTCTGGTTGGGAACTCTTTAACTACACTATATAACATGTAAATGTTTACTGAATAATAAATATTCTACATGTTCCTTATTATGTTTATACTGAAATTTTTAGGGTTGGTTGTTTTTTTTTTTTCTTTTACTTTCTTTTTTTTTTTTTTTGTTTTTTTTTTCATTTTTCAAAGAAAATTTTAGCTAAAAATCTCATTATTCAACTCTCTGTATATTACTTTACAGATCACATATTTTCTGGACACCAAAAAATTCCTGTCTTCTTTTCTTTATTGTTATTTTTTATTATTCATTTATTTATCAAAATTTGCTTTTTTCTGTAAAAAAAAACCAAACAAACAAACAAAAAAAAAAAACACAAAAAAAACAAAACAATTATATTAAGGCTTTCATTTATATACTACAGTCTTTGCAAAAACTTTTATTGAATACATGCCCAAAGGCATGTTTTTCATCAATTTCACCTGCCCCGATCAAATATTAACGTCTCCCCCCCCCAAAAAATGCATGCTGCATCCATGTCAATTTAAAGCACATTTACTTGGTACTAATACTTAGTGTTTGTTAATACTTTGTGTTTATTTTATAAGTCTACACTACAATTGATGCACCAGGACTTGACACTAATATTATTTCATAGGTAGACTGAAGGATCACTACATTTCAACTCCAGGTAAACCTTCCAGATCTCAGACGGTCCTTGAAAAATATTTGTTCAGAAGAACAAAGACCTCATTTTCTCTATTTTATGAACATCATGTCTAGAAAATATATGCTGTACAATTAATATATTTAAATACTTGTACTGATGGTCAATAGATTTATCGCATACCTGAACCCACAAGAAAGTTATGTTTACATGAATATTACACTACATTTTTATCCTATAACATTCTTTTGTGAAGTAAATTAAAATTCATTCATCTTTTAATATACATGGATCAATAATAATTATTAAAGTAAACTAAATTTTATATAAATGAAATAATCTATCTTAATGTCTCATTATACAGTGCAGCATACAATATTTCCATTTCTGGTGATTGGACTCCCCAAACAAAGTGCACAGCTTCAAAGATTACTTCTACACAAAATACACTAAAGATATGGTTTGTTTGTATGAAATAACTCACTACCCTTACCTATTAACTCTCATATTAATTTGGGAAGCAGATACAATAAATAAATTTACATCATAATACGTATTTATCAGAAAGAAATTTGGAGGAAATTCGGATATTTATTGAAAAAGTTGGCGATATTTTGGAGTGTTTTTAAATGAACTATGATGGTGTAGCTGCTAAATAAATTATAAATGGGGAAAATTTATCGATAATAGAACCGTATTATTTGTATTTCAAAGAAAGTAAACATTTTAATTGATTGCACAGCAATCCCAAGTGGAACAGACATCAGATGCAATTTTCTTGCATAAAATAGACATGCCCTGTGGGCTTCTGCTTGAGCAATTTCTACATGCCCGCTCCCGATTTTACAAGGCCCCTGGCATCGGGCTACTGGTTTTGTTTGTTTTGGGGGGGTTTTTTTTGAAGACTGGCGTTTAGATAAATATTTTGGCGTTTAGAATTTCTCTCGAATAGTAATTCTAAACGCCAAAATATTTTGACTAAATACTTTTGGGATTTTTAGCATAACCACATGTTTCATACTGAAAACATAACTCTTTAATCAAACTGAAACTGTCTTCGTTGCTATAAGTCCAAGAAAATTAATACTTTCTAGTCCTTTTCCCGCGTTTGTTTATTCATTTTTTTTTTCCTTAAATAAAAACATTTAAAAGACGAGAATGAAAATTGAATGTCTATCGTGTTTTAGCACGACCTCACAAGCCGTGAACAATGGCCAAAACAACGCTAAAGAACATCGATTTGCAATACTGTATATAAATTTTGCTGTTTTCTTCGAATACTGATCTCGTCTACATTTAGAAAAATCTTATTTAGAATATCCTATTTAAATCAGATAGCCATTTTTACGAAAACAAAATCTGCCATGACCCTGACCTTCCCTAAGGCGGATCTTGGTTCGAATGCTAATTTTATGCATGAATTTATGGCACAAAATGAACAATCGTCTCCATAATTTACAGCATGATTGATCAAATGGAAACTTGAGATCTCTCCTTACCTTTCCTCTGCTGAGAATCACTTCTAGATGTCCCCGATGCTGGTTTTCTACCATTGTTAGATTCCCATCTCAATCGATGTTTATGTTTTGTTCGAACCCATTCCGGAATGGGTGCGTTTGTTACAAGCTAAGTCGTTCCTAAGTTGTGTGGAGGCGGATCCACACTGTTCAAAGTTGTAGTCATTGACAGTTGAGAATTTGTTCAGAGTGTTAAAAATTTTAATTTTTCAAATATCAATAAATTTGATATCAAATATCAATAAACTTTGAACTTAAAAGATGTTCAAAGTGTCACCAAAAATCGATTAACATAGTGAGAGTGTCTACACTGTTAAATAGAACCAGACATATGTTTGGTGCATGTTTTTGAAAGAACATATCGTGCTTCTTCATACAACTCTAAGCACATTGTATACATTTAAATTAAGTAAATAAATTGCAAATTCAAAGAAAGCCTAATTTTTTCGGTATATAGCAGTCGGCCGGATTCGATCGCAGGTTCTCATGCAGATGGCGCAATTGGTGACTTCATATTGGGGGGGGGGGGGGGGGGGGGGGTCCTTGCATCTTACAAATATTTGAAAACTGAAATGTTTGAGAATTCAAATTTGAATCAGACAGTGGTAAATAACTAAGATGAAAGGTAGTTTATTTATTATTGAAAGAGTTCATCGTGAGATAGTACAGATAGTTTCATGGTATATCGAGTTAGAAATATTTTTTTTCATACAAGTAGGTGATTGAGGAAAGAGTTGATTTAATTCTAATGCTGAACCATCAAATAGAATATTTCAAATACAAGTTTGCAACCTCCAACCCTTACCCGTTTCCAACTTCTTGAAAGGTTTAAGTTAATAATCTGTTCTATCAAATAGACTATCATTGAACGTTGCATAATGAATGTAGAAAATGTGCAGTGCATATAGGCCTACATTTATCTTATGCGCAGTACATTCTGTGGGTGTATATTTTCTTCCGCTGTTCTACTTGTAGATTAGTAAACCATACAAAAATACGTGCTTTAGTCATGGAATATAGAAATGAACTGTAATACTGCTTACATGTATATATGAATAAATTATACCCGTGTACGTGAACCAAAAACACTGTTTGCAATCTCAAAGTTTCAAGGATATATGTACTAGCATTCAAGTTCAAGAAGGAAATGATTAAGCCAATGAGAGGTTATGGTGTCCCGAATGTAACAGAGACTGGTTTGTGTTTCTGCTGGGAATTGAACCCGGGACCTCTGGCACAACATTCCAGTGCTCTACCGATCGAGCTAAAGGGATAACCCACTAGCCCGAGCTAGTAGGAAGGCCATGTGTCTAACACTACCACATTGTCCCCCTCCACAGAGAGAGGCGTCTCGACTCTCCCAGAGTGCCAGCGCCTGTAGGGTGAAGTTCAATTCAACTAATTAATTAATTTTATGAACAATTCATTTAATAATTTCGATTTGAATACATCATTAATTATTTGGAAAAGATCTTTAGTTGAATTTTTGCGCACATCAAATGATTTGATCACATCTCAAATCATCATAAATACGCGTGTATCTTCAATAATTTGAGTTTATGTTAAATTTGGAGCTCCATACGCGTTGTATATCTGTAAAATCTCTTCCTTTAAGACATAAATTCCGTTTCATTTTTGCAAAGACATGAGGCACCAACTGTAACGCTTTAGTGTAACTCCTAACATACTTCATGTCAGCGCTTCATGGAAAGTATGCCTACCGGCGTTAAGCGTTGCAGTTCATAACCTGATGTACTTTCAAATAAAACATTTATATATTTTTTATATTTAAATTCTATTTTCATTTCTGTTGGAATTCCCAGTTGTTAAAATAGATGAAGTATACATGCGCATATTGTTCACATCTGCATCGTATTCACGAGCAAATGGCTTCCACGACCATCGGTACTTGTAAGATATCGAAGGCAGAAAACATTGGAAATCCCGAAATGGTTGTCGTCTGAAACTTCGTCGATTGAGATCCTCAGCACCTGCAAATACGGTAATGATCTCCTTTCCAATCTTGATAGCACATCCCGCATTAGTTGCGAACTCCCTCCAATCGGAACATTACTCGGCCTAATCCGGAGAAAATTTTCTCCGGAAAAGGCCGAGTGGTGTTCCGATTGGAAATCCTTCACCAGTATACGTACGTCATGTCATTACAATTCGGCGATATAAAAGCCTATGTTAGAATTGTATGTTTACAAACACTGGTAGTGACCAATCTTATAAGCACAATCACTGCTTTAGTACTGATGTCAAAACCAGTACTTCCACTTTATGTGAAGTAACAGAATAAATAGATAAATAATTATTATATCATTTAACTTTTAAATCGTTTAATTCTGCAATAATTGTCTTTTATGTTCCCAATTTGAAATCATAAGATACCTTTCTCGTGGCTTAGGTACAATGTACGATGGGGAAACATCTCCAGTCTGAGCAAAATACTTCTGTCATTAAATGATTAATTTCGAAGCAATATCTCCACACCATGCATATGGAGTCCTCACGTGTTGCTCAATTTCAAATTTCATTTTCGTTTGACAAGGCACCCATCTCTACATGTGTGGTCCATCTCCTAGAAATATGTCATATCAGACCCTGATCTGCATTTCATAGAAGAAGCACTTGAATTAGTATTCCTTTCTCAAGACGAGTTCCCCTGGGATTTTTCCATAGGTTTATATTATGAATATATAAAGTATATATATTTAAAATATCAAAACCAGGTGAGTATGCTCGACTAGCTTCTTTACTTCTTAAGTAGTATAATGAATATCCCAATATACAGAATTGTAAGTGTTGTATTTCATTTGTAACTCAAGGACTGGTGTTCAAATTTTGGTTAGTCAGTTAAATATTGTAAACATTAACAATGAAAAAAATAAAATTAGAAAATGTACAACTAAAACCGTGTCCATACCCCTTTACAAGTAATTAAGAAGTAAAGAAACCAGTCGAGTATTCTCAAGCGGTTTTGCGATATATTGACTATTTTCATATATATATATATATATATATATATATATATATATATTGTATATATATATATATATAATTTTTGCACTGTATTTATTAATTTAGATCTGAAGGATTGCGAGGCCACACTTGGACATACATGTATGACTAAGATGCATGATCGATTTTACTATTTTAGCAGTACCAGTCATGTAAAAACAATCATGATTACTAATATCTACGACTACCTTGTCAAATTTCTCACGTGACTATTGTAGTGGGTAGAATTTATCGCTGTTCGACCAGGGCTTTAAAGCTGCATCATGATCAGCAGTTTACCTGCATCAGCTGAACGACATGCATTGTTTGAGACCTAATGAAGCTGATCCACTACCTCTACCATGACTAGATATTGGATGGACGGGTAACATAAAGCTATGTGGGTATAGAATTAAACTTCAACACGCTATAAGATTTACTCTATTCGTGCGCTAGTACTTGATGAGGTGTGAACTATAGCTACACATCACCGTAGGGATGGCGGCTGTTTGTTAAACTTATAAGAAATAGTATTCTATATATCAAGATTCAGTACTTCATTTTCGAGGAGGAACGAATTATTTCACTAGGTAAGTCGGTATTTAACTTCCATCATATATTTTAGTATAAATCAATATCACACCATAGACTACGTATGTATTTCTTGTCGTTTCGACATCTGTCATACTTTTACACAGCATTTTGGTGTATTATCGCTATTTTACTAATAATTTGTCAATTTTATTCTTAACAGTTCTTTTTATAAGTGTTTCGTCTTCATTAGGACAACCTCTGTAACGCGCATAGAAACTTTACGTAATTTTGCGCTACATAAGTGTACATAAAAATAATATACTGCATTTTCTTTTGTCATCAAATCGAAATAGAAGCATGACTATATAGTCATGCACTTATTTGATTTCAGTTTCAAGTAATACTCATAATAATCACAACGTTTGGAACAATGTTACTCTATATTCAATACTGTTTCTTCGGTCTAAAACTGAACGCATATGCAGACCGACGCTTTGTCGCTGTCATACATTTCTTCGTATCATCATCACGATAATGAAAATATGATCACATGTCAGGGATGAAAAAATCATAGCGCCATATGCCTGGTGTTGAAACACGCAGGTCCATTATGATAATTAAATGTATACCTCGGCTTTCTTCAATGCAACTATAAGCGATGTCTATATATAAATTCTCTCCCTCTCCAGTGGGGATCCGGGTTATAATAGGTCCTCAGTACCCGATGTCTGTCATAAGAGGTGTTCTTTGGATGAAACCGCAAAGACCGGGGCCTCGTGTCACAGCAGGTGTGGCATGATAAAGATCTCTCCCTGCTCAAAGGTCGTAAGCGCCGAACATAGGCCTACATTTTGTAGCCTTTCACTTGCAATGGTGAACTCTCCATATCAGTAAGAGACTCTCGAGCAGGACAATATACAACCACCTCTCTCTACCTCTCTCTCTCTCTCTCTCTCTCTCTCTATCTATCTATCTATCTATCTATCTATCTATCTATCTATATATATATATATATATATATATATATATATATATATATAATCCAGAAATGAGAAAATCTCAATTCAGTATACCCCTGAAGAATTAAAGAAACTAGTCGAGTATATACTAGTATTCAATCAGCTTTGCGATAATTATATATATATATATATATATATATATATATATATATATGTATATATATATATATGAATTAATTGTGAATATCAGGGAAATCCTCATTTAAAGACATACAACAGAGAAATACCAGCATAGGATAACATTTCTGTAGTATAGATAATTGATTATTTAGAGAAAATATAAACCTTTTCAATATCAGATGGTTGATTTTATTCTGCACAAACTTTATTTAAAAAAAAGACTTTGCGAAAACCTATATGACTTTGCATGAAGATGGAGCTACCTTAATTTGAAATTTAATGTTATTTGGGGGGGGGGGTGCATGATTTGTCTTTTCTTCCCGTGGAAAAAAAAGAGATGACCCTCCATTTAGATAATTTGGAATTCTGTTAACTTGGGAATATTTTGTGGTAAGTGTGGTCAATTTGGCCGATGTAGATGTCCATTTATAACTGCTTTATGCTCACTTCTTATAAAAGAAAATGATGACTTCCGGTCCCAACAGGAAGTTACAAATAATGTTACTTTTAATGATGACCATTTCATTTGCACAATTGCGTGTTTTATGTCTTGATTTCCCGTTGTTATTTACTGTTGATATGTTGTAGGAAATGGATAAAAGGATTTTATGTACACCCGTGTTCGTTCTGATCTGGGTGTATGGAGCATGCGCACTGACAACCGCTGAAATCATTGCCTTTAGTGTTAGTGGAAGATTTGACGCCTGTCAGTGTCGATTCCACAACTTATTCTGCCCAAAACAGGTAACACACTCTCTCTCTCTCTCTCTCTCTCTCTCTCTCTCTCTCTCTCTCTCCATTTTTACGCACGCATCACTTCATACTAAATTTTAGGAAAAAATGAAATAGTTGATTTATCAAAACCAGATTAAATGAACAGTTTATTTTCCGTAGAATCAAAATAAATGTCAGTGGAATGCCAGACCACGCATGGCAGATAACCAATCCAAACACACCGAAAGCTCTAAACTACGAAATACATATTCATAACTCCCCAGAAGACCAGACTTCCTATGGATGTCTTCCCATGGGAAAGATCGGAATCACAAAGACAGGTGTGGCTCTCTATAACCCTCTAACTGTCGAAAATTACAACGCAGTAGAAGGGAGAATCGCGGAAACGTTTGACAGCTGCGACGGGCATGCAACGAACACAGGAGCCTACCATTATCATAAGTTACCAGACAACTGTGTGTATAACAAAGGCGTTGACGAATTCATAGGTACTCGGTTTTACTAAGAAAGAATACACACACACATATATATATATATATATATATATATATATATATATATATATATATGTGTGTGTGTGTGTGTGTGTGTGTGTGTGTGTGTGTGTGTATAATTTTCAAAAACTCTAAACACTTTCTTGAAATAATATCGCTATAAAAACCATCTTAAAAAAAAACAAAAACAAACAAACAAAACAAAACAAGCAAAACAAAAACACTAGGATGTTGTTTAGTCATTGAAAAATACTGTAACAAAATATAAAAATATGAATGTGGTATTTTTCATTTCCCCCCGAAAATCCAGCAATTGGTCAGTTTTGCCGTACGCTCTTGACGCATTCGCTTCAAATACCCTAGTTAAATACGTGATCCAAGCGTATCTGCGGCGGACTATTAAGGGGCATAGTGTTGAAGTTGAATTAAGATAACCTTTCTCTTATTAGGCGTAGCATTTGAAGGATATCCCATATACGGCCCTTTGGCTTCTTGACACAACGGCGGAGGTTCCAACTTAACGACCTCTGACCTTGACAAATGGCATGGGTCAAGCGGAAGTGGAAGTTATCGTTACTTCATGATGGTATGATTGGCCCTTCATCTTAGGCTGTTACAGGAGAAAGGTTATTGATATGAGAGTGTCTTGAGATGTGACCTACTCTTGTTAAAATTCTAGCACATCGTGTGAGTATTCTTAAAGCATTCACTCAAACTGTATTTCTGAATCATTCACTCAAACTGTACAAATACTGGAATCATTTACATGTGTACTTCTGTGAATAAGATTTTTACCTATGCTGTACATGTATATGTAATACATGTTGTTTTCCATTGTTTTTCATTAAAAACTACGTTTTTCTATAATTTAATCCTAAATGGTTTTTCTGCTTATGATTTAATAAAACAAATGTCATTACTGTAAACCAGCTTTTAATCGCAACGACTTTAATTTAACAGTGATGAACTGGTTTGAGACAACTAATTTTCGCGACCGAGATTATCTTAAACAAATAAAAGAGATACGAAAGTACAGTTTCGCGACAAAAAATATCCGTGATCATGAGGTTCTCGAGAACCTAGCGAAAATTTCCCGCTCGTGAATAAAAGTTAGTTTACAATACATTTTTGATGGTTACATGCAGTTTTACACGTTTGTCTCTTTATACCTCTGTCAAAAGTCTTAGTGAAAATTACAAAGTGGAATTTGGGACGACCCTTGTCCATGCATGTAGATATGATTGATTACACACATTGTGCTTACTTTTATTCTCTTTTCAGCATTTGACACTTTTTGGGGTTTTCTGTGTTCCTGCACGACGGCATCCAAGGGAACTGTCTTCGAAGCCAAGTCCGGAGTCATTTTCGTGATAGTCCTTTTAGCGATGGTGTGCATGAGATTCGAATAGACGTCAGACAGTAAATAATGAAAACAGGAAGTGACGAGATTGTTTCTAGCTGTCGTGGTCATTCGTAACTTCTACAATATTTTAGATTAGATGTAAACAGATAAGATATTAGCATATTGTATGTGACCAAATTAGACGTTAGCACATTACATGTCGACAAATCAAGTATTTTTGATATAGATTTAGGCAAATTTAAGAATTTTTAAGGTCAGTTCAATTTGGAGGGGAGGGGGGTTGTGTTGTTGGTGTTTGAGCAAGTTGCTTGTAGACACGGGAAGAAACATGAAACGCAGTTTTCAACACTGACTATTTGATCATGAATATTCATATGTAGTACTGTCAAATACAAATGTGTTGCAGTAGCTTATTTAAAGCTCATTTACCCAAATATGCATGAACAATGGCGGTAAAATACGATATCGCAGAATGAGAATTTTATTAGAGATATGTCAGAAATCTTGTAACTGATTACTTCCTAAATGATACTAGCTTAAATATTTAAGATATGCAAAAGTTTTAAATGTGTTTCTTTTAGGAGTGATAAATGTATGTCTGTCTTAGACATTAAGTGTAAATGTATATAAGACTTACATACAGTGTGAACGCGTGGTAATCTGTAATTTAATAATGTAATCTAATTGTGCGATTTATACATGTACATGCAGTGACCATCAAAAGGAACTTCTAGTAAGCTGGACTCGCAAGATGTATTTCAATGTATTTTATATCAAAAGCTATGTGTATTAATTCATAAAAGATATATTTTGTGTTACTTTCAATACATTCGAAGAAAGATTATTTGCTATATGTTTTGTTTAATGTTTGTTTTATTATTATGAAATAAAACTCAAAGAGAAATATATCTTTTCATTTTTTTTTTCTACATCGCCAGGAACGAATGGAAGTTTTGTATATGACAACTGCGCTGTCGACACAACCAGTGTTGACTGTTCAAAGCATTTGCACACACAGGCAATTATATAGCTTGGGTTCGAATTTACTAATAAAGTGTATGCTTGCACATACATTGTACCATGAATAACACAACGAACAGTTCGTGAGAAAATGATTGAGTTTAATGATTGCACCCCTATATATTCATTACACACACACACAGATATATATATATATATATATATATATATATATATATATATATATATATATATAAACTGGTTTATATGTAAAACTTTTTCCAAACGGATAATCTAAAATATGGAAATTATCTACTATCCAGAGTACGAAACGATACCTGTATACTGCTTGACTGCAAGACCTACCAATGAAAATGATTAGAGACGCAAGTTGTTATTTATCATATGACTAAATAATTTATGATATCAGAAGCGACTAGTAGAACATGCAGAATTGACTCAACGATACCTTATGGGTCATCTTTAGACCGTGTTCAATGTTGCTATCATTCAGCAATGTTTACTTCATTTCGTGACAAAAGTAAGTCTTTCTTTTACAGTTATAGTGCGCTGTAGTCGAAAGTGAATAGAAACCCGAGTTTTCTTGATTGACGACAAAAATAAAATGATAATCTGATTTAATTCCAGCTTTACTTCTGGCCTGATGTTGGAGAAATCAAATGTTATATTCACGAAGGTGCATGCTGGTGAACATTCTTTCTATTAATGCGGTTAAAAGCACGGGATCGTTGAATCATATATTATGACTTAGCGATCTATTTTGAGAAACAATAAATTTAATATTTATATATAAGAAATGATTTCTCTCTTATTGGGAGAGAGAGAGAGACAGAGAGAGAGACAGAGATCCGGAACAGACAGTTGGAAATGTTTTTTTTTTTATTTTAGCAAAGAGATCTTTTGAGTGTTTGAAGCAATATGCCCAGAGAAGTTTGAGCTCAAGAGCTTTATAAACATTGATTAGAAGAAGACAACAACGTGCGTTGCCGTCCGTCAGGCTCTTTTTAAGATATTAAGATGCCTTTCTTTATTAAGTCTAAAGGAAGGAAGCAATCAAAATCAAAGGTATGTGATGCCATCTATTCGTATGGTTGACAAGGGTATTCCTAATCACTTTTCAGATGCCAACCACATAATCATACTAGGGATTTTTCATTTGTATGTGTATTTATGTATTTTATTCATCAGTAGATATTATACAGTGTATTTCGTATGTCCAGTGCCCCAAAATAATTGCACAAATATGTGAACGCTTTGGATTATTGATCACAGTCTAGTGTTTGGTACATGTCTCGCGGACAAATGAAACGTGTGGTATGAATATGCATGCAGATAGTGTATTCTTTTGAAAATACTAATGAACGAAATACATGTGTATCGTGATTGCTGAGCTCAGGATACGGGTACGTGGAAAACCCGTAAACACCAGGTAAACATACATTTATTTATGTACTTATTTTTATTTATTCCCCACTTCTAATTTGTTCATACATAAATACTGTGCAATTTTTGGTCATGTGTCTCATTCCATTCTTCATCTTTTATTGATTTATTATAATTCAAAAGTCAGATACAAATGTAAGTAAGGAAAATATTAAAATGTGTAGCATGAATGGTTTATTTTACCCTTTAGTAGCTTCATCAATAATATTATAGCATTATCGTTCCTGCTTCCTGATTGTTACTGAGTATTAATCATGAGCAGCACCGTATCCTATTGTTGGAGCAATCCTTTTTGGCATTATAAAATTATTTGATAATTCCATTAGGATCAGGTTTATATTTGATAAATACTTACAGTTTCTTGGTGCTTTCATTAGACAACAATACAGTGATGGTAGTGCTGAGATGTTTTCTTTTATGTCATAACCATAATTGGTTTACTGTTCATGATGTTAAATTTATCAATGAATACTCATTACAGTCCCAAGGCAAAGGGAAAATTAATCCTCTTGATGTTTTTCTTATATACACATAAAGTGTATTGATATTTGAAATGAGTCTGCTTTTGATTTATACAAATGTAAAATCTAATGAAGTTTGTAAAATAAAATGAGAAAATGAATTTCAATTTTCAATAGTTATTTTTAATGTATTAGAGGGCACAGAAATACAAAAGACAGAATTGATATCTCCAAGCTAGGAACATGATCTAACAATGTGATCAAAATTATTCCTAGATCATATTAAAACCAAAACAAACAAATAACACTCACACATGCACACGTTTTAATTTGAATTAGCCACTGGCTACTTCTGATTGGCTAACATGTACGTTTTCGGTATTTTTTTTGTGTTTACGGGGATTGCCTGGTGTTTACGGGTTTTCCATGAACTGCAGGGTACTAATATCTGCAGATTTCCTTTGACAGCAGACTTGGGGTAAATTTGTGTCATATACTACTCAAAGTTTGATAAGGATCATATAGTTCTTACATTATAAAATCAATATATGAATTGATAAGACACGCAAATTTCATCATAGTGTTGGACTGACCCCTCTTGAGCCTCAAAACACAGGTTAGGTAGGGAAATGCATGCTGCAGTGATCATGAGTAGCACGTGAAGCATGGTACCCACATTATTCACATTTCTGAGTGCTTGTCGTTGATTTGAATTTGGCCATTGTCTTTACATCTGACCTCGTTTAAGTCACTGTTACTCTATGAAAATGCCTCCACAACGTCAAAGACGTCGTTTGACTATTGAAGAATTGGCCAGATGCATAGGAATGCTCGAAAATGGTGCAAGACAACGTCACGTTGCAGAGCTATTGGGTGTCAGTCAGAGCGTTGTTTGCAGAGCTTGGAACCGGTATCAAGCTCATGGTTCAGCTTCTCATCGACATGGAGGCGGCAGAGAAAGGTCCACCACGCAGCAAGATGACCGTTTTCTCTTGATTTCAGCACGACGTCATCGGTTTGCAATGGCGACTGCGCTTAGAAAGGATCTTCTGAATGCAACTGGAGTTAACATTTCCACGCAAACTGTGCGTAATCGTCTTCATGAAGGTGGTCTTCGTTCCCGGAGAGCCTGTATTCGCATCCCTCTTACTCAGCGACACAGACAAGATCGTTTGAATTGGGCCAGGGCTCATGTGAATTGGAGGGTTGCTGATTGGGGCCCTGTACTTTTCACAGACGAGTCGAGGTTTTGTGTTGACTTCACAGATCGTCGTGCACGAGTGTGGAGAAGGGCAGGAGAACGATATCAGGACGCTAATGTTGCTGAACATGACAGATATGGTGGTGGGTCGTTGATGATTTGGGGAGGAATCAGTCGAGCTGGACAAACTGATCTCCATGTCCTAAGGCGAGGCACGATGACCGGAGTGCGCTACAGGGATGAAGTCCTGGATGTGTACGTGAGACCATATGCTGGTGCTGTTGGTCCTGACTTCATCCTCATGGACGATAATGCACGTCCACATCGTGCTAGGGTGGTGGACGAGTACCTGGAACGTGAGACAATTGTTCGTATGGACTGGCCAGCTCGTTCTCCAGACCTCAACTTTATCGAGCATGTCTGGAATATGCTTCAGGTAGCGATTTCACGTCGTCCTGTACAACCAGCCACCCTCCAGGAACTTGAAAATGTTCTGATCCAAGAATGGAACAATATCTCTCTTGCGTCCATTCAAAACCTCGTTGGAAGCATGAGACGACGTTGCCAAGCTGTCATTGGAGCTAACGGAGGCCATACCCGCTATTGACACTTGTTTGTGCAGTGTGAAATGGAATGTGCAGAGTTTAAACAATTCCGTGATCATGAAATTACCATGCTTTTCAGGGTACTCTCCCTTTACCTTAGGAGTATGCGATGAAATGTCATGTTTGCCAAATTTTTCTGTCACAATTTCTTGAAGTAAACATTTCTGAACATAAATCACTCTGTGTTGGTTGTCATTCACCTTTGTTGAAAGTTTTACAAGTGCTGAAAAATATGATCCTTATCAAACTTTGAGTAGTATATGTAAAATACTTTGTATACAGTATTTATTAACTATGACCTCAGCCGCGGCGTTATGTGAGCAAGTTTGCCAGTTTACTTGCGGAAGGTCGGTGGTCTCTTCCCAGGTACCTGTATCTGGGTTCTCTCCTCCACCAACAAAAACTGGACGCCACCAGATAACTGAAAAATTGTTGAGTGTGGCGGAAAGCAATAAATAAAAAATATTAACTATCACAGCAATGAAGAATATGATACCGCTCAAGTAACCAAATGTATGTTATATCCATAAGCATTGATTACATGATTAAAAGGTTGATATTTCTTACACCTTCTCAAGGTTAAGGCATGCTAAGGTGTGTTGATGACTGTATTCACTTGTGAAGGTTAAATGTGTATTTGTAAAATTGATTGGGTTTTTTGTTTTGTGCCACACTCAACAATTTTTCAGTTATCTGGTGGCGTCCAGTTTTTGTAGGTGGAGGAGAGAACCCTGATACAATTATTATTATTATTATTATACTATTTTTATATAGCGCCTTATCTAATTATATAATTACTCTAAAGCGCTTAACATGTAAAACAAAACAATGCACCCAGGAAGAGACCACCGACCTTCCGAAAGTAAACTGGCAAACTTTCTCACATACATCGGCATGAGCGAGATTCGAACCCACGCTGACTAGAGGTGAGAGGTCTTATTTGTAAAAAAAATACTACTATATTGCCAAAGAGTCATATGTCATATGGTGATTCAAAATAAAGCAATTTGTGTACATTCTATATGTACATGTTCTAAGATTTATAATGAACATATATAATTATGCAAGAGGACCAAAGGTCACACAAGTCCTTTGATATCAATTCTACTAAAATGTTTCTAAAGAAGAGATAAGAGTGATATTATATTTCAATCAAAGAGACATGAAAGCATGTACCAGTATGGGATTTAATGAGAATAAGATTGGAACTGAAATAAAGAGGTATTTATTGAAGAAAGCACTTGCCACCAGAAGTAATATGCATTTATATGTTGTAGCATGTTGATAAATATTTGGCTTGATTGTTGTGTAATTTTAAAAATCCCAGGATAAAATGACAGTATTTTTCTTGTATTAATCAGTGGGTAAACATTGGCATAGTCAGTGCTTCAAAATTTCTTAATTAAATATTTTATTTTTTTCCCAAAGACAAAAAATCAGAGACCACAGGTATCACTTAGTGGAGCACCATCAAAACAGAAAAGGAAAAAGTTACGATTACAGAATGAAGAAATCTCTAGTGAATCAGAAATAGAAAGGTACCTATCTCTCTCTTTTTCATTCACAGAAAATTTTAAGTGTAATGATGCTTTAAATGTTACAAATGACATGATGAAGCCAGCAAATTTGCATGAGTCCTGTTGGTAAGATTCTATTCAGCAAGTCCTGTTGCCTTCCAGACTACTTTTAATTTCTATCATCCTTTATGGAAAACAGCATACAAAGTTAAAATATTTAACAGTCTCCTTCCTGTAATTAGTGAAAAATTCTTTTCATTTCATTGACTAAATTGTCTCTTGTTGCAAGGGAGGCACACATGACATTGTGTCTATGAGTGATTAATTTTCTCAAATTTTGTGTTGTGAAATGAAGAAACAGATCAAAGAAATGTATTAAGTCCTAGTAAATGCATTCTAATTAAAGTTAGATCCTTCATGCTCTCATATTTTGATATGTTGCTGTGAGGCGACGTATCAAAACAGTGGAGCATAAAGGAGTTGATTTTGATTTAATAGATTGTAGCATGCAATCAAATAAGTAGATTTTCTCAATTTGATCAAAATTACTGTGAATTAGAATTGTAATAACACATACATGGCATTGCTATAAAATGGTTATTCACAATTCTTTTCTTCTGGAAAATATTGAACACATGCTGGACAACTTTATATCTATACTATATTTTCCATTGCATATGTGTGATAGGGAAAGTTTGTTCAAGCTGGGTTATCAATGTTCACCAAAATAAGTATTTAACTTGATTAGAGTAAACTTCTGTCACTCTGGATAACATATTTCTCCAAATACTGTAAATATTTCGGAGTAAGATGTGAAACTGTATTGGACATGAGATATAGTTTTAGTTCTTCTTTAAAGTTTTCAGCATTTGATTTTTATGGGGGGGGAGGGGGGGGGGGTGAGAGAGGCTGTTACCATGTATAGTCCTTTGCCCAGTTCTGGGAATACTCGTAATCTGTACCCTCAAGGTTCTGCTTTTCACAGTGATGATGGAGGAAAGAGGACAGAGGTGGCATCATCTTCAGATGAGGAGGAAACTGCACCAGAAAAAAAATTACGATTAGCAAAGGAATATCTGGCCAGTCTAGAACAAGAAGGTAATCCTCACAGAATAACACTTGACAATGTGTGCACTGTATCTCATTACAGTCAAACCTGTCTAATCAAACACTTGTCTAATCTGTGTCACTGTCAATTCCTTTTCTTTTCTTGTTATTCTTTTCTTTTCCTATTCTCTTTTTCCATTTTCTTTACACAGTAAGATTCAACATCTTCAATCCGACATAAGATATGTTTCTCACAACATGTCAGACTGGACAGTTTTTAATTTACATGCAGTGTGGCAGAACTAATTACCAATTGTCACATTGCATATCACAGTGGTTATAATAATTCGATCCTTATCATGGTTGATAGCACCACTCAGACTATAGGAAGCATGCTTGTCTTGTAAGCATTTTAGGGGAAACAAACAGAAAAGATGAGAAAAGTCCCACTGAAAAATGCCCCCCCCCCCCCCCCCCCCCCCCAAAAAAAATCTGACAAGGAAACAGGAAAAGGGGATTCAGACTGCATGACAGTCAGAGTATTTGGGGCTGATTGGTGCAGACACTGGTATGGTGTGAATTATCTGTTAAAAAAGAAAACACTGTGTCATCCTTTGACACTGGTAATTCCACTGACCAAGTACACATAGATAATATTCAGTCATGTTTTTCCTCTCCTAAACACTTTCATCATGTAAGGCTGCTTTTTCATGCAGAGCAAAGAAGGGATGCTAATGAATGTGCAGGTCCCATTGACACCTGCTCTACAAAAACCAAAAATAAATCACTTTTGTGATTTATGTTTATACTGTGTTTCACATGCTGTAATGTCTTCTACTGTACATACATTTGTAGTTCTACAATTCTGATATTACTTGTTTCTTGTCGTTTCCATTCAGTGGTTTTGAGTTGTTAAAATTGAATCAAATTACGGTATGATAAAGTTTGAGTAATTTGAAGATTTTGAATTCTGCCCCATCCAATAATCAAAGATTTGGTTCAATTGCCTGAGAGGCAAATGAATTAGAAAGTTAATGACTATATTCATGTCCATTAATTAGAAATGACTATGATAATCCCTGTTAATGTTTTCTCAAAATTAAAAACACATTATTTCATTGGTTATCAAATACCGTACCTGGTAATGAATAATTTTTATTCTTGATGAGATTTATGAATTTTATTTCTCCTATAATTGTGAATAAATTGTCTGTAAAATGTTTTATTCAAATAAAATACATGCAGTTATTGATACATGTACCATGATTGTGAAATGGCACAGCGACAAGAATGTCAGTCTTTTTTCTTTTTCTTTTTTTGGGAGGGGGGGGGGGGGGGTGGAATCCATCACAATTTTTCCTTGGAAAAATACAATATACTTAAAAATACATAGATCTGTATGTTTATGATTTATTTCTGTAGAGGCGGAGAAAAGAGAAGAGGATGACATCCACAGAGACATCATTTCACATAGATTAAAACAAGATCTGGTAAGAAAATCCATGCTCTGATATGTGATTATTCTCTGCAATATAAGCAATGCATGTCAAGCTTCTGAAAACCCAAGTTTGGGGGCAGGGGCCAAGGCTCTAACACTTTGAAAAATTAGCTGCAATATTCTGAGGCAAAGTAAGGCGTTTCGTTTTATGTACTATATGTAAACAATTTCCACTGTGATACATTGTAGTTGGAATGTGAAAAGAAAATTTTACAAGAAATGAAAATAAGTGTTTTGATTTCTTTGGAATATCACATCTGGGGGATGAGGCCTATTAGTGACTTCAAATATATGGAATCAAGATCTCTCCCTGTAGAATGTGAGACAAATTAGACAGCAGATGTTGAAAAAAAATCATTTTATTGAGAATTTGTCTTCTATTTTATTTCATGAATTTACATAAATTATTTACTGTGTATGCAATGTTCAGTATCAGTGTCACTGCTTGTGTATCATACATGTATTTACAGTTAGAGCAGACAGGAAAACTACAGAAATGTGTCGCTGATAATGTAAGTGAATGAAAACTATAATATAGTATAATTTTTACATTGCTGAATTGTGAGTAATGCTTTTCACTATATTGATCATTATATTCATTTTTCTACTTCAAGATGATGAGTGAAAGATTTTTTTGTTCAGATTCTAAAGTAGATGCATGTAATTTTTAGCTGTTAAATAGCATGCATCTCCATATATTTAACATCTGCAATCCATAATGCAATCAGATTATAATTCAATCTACAGAAAGCTCTTACAGATTTATAAAGATATATAGAGTTGGGATTCTTTCAGTTGTTTTCTTCAAATGATAAGTATTCATGAGTTTAGGAAATTGCTGTTTATTTGTATTGATGTTTGATTGATTTTGTTGCAACTATCACTGTTTTTATGATGCTTATACAGTATGAACAGCCATCTTTAGATGACATCACAGTGTTGAGAGGACACCAGCTGACTGTCACATGTATAGTTATCTCCCCTGACAAAAGACATTTGTTTAGTGGCTCCAAGGACTGCAGCATTATCAAATGTATGTTCTATTTTTATGTCCCTTGATTCCTTCCCAGATGGTATCCTGTAATTCATTGGATGTTAAGTTTTTTAATGTGTTTGAATAATTAGGGGATGCCATGGAGGGGAGACGACTTCACACAATACAGGGTGGCAGGAAGGGGACTGAGGACACCCATATTGGCCACACTGACCATGTGCTCTGTCTTGCCATGTCATCAGATGGAAAATTTCTGGTAAGTAAGCAGTGTTGGTGAGATGTTTCGTTTCTACTTTAATTCCCATTTGAGAATTCTTCATTCTTATAGGGTCATTTTTTTCAGTAATTGTTTTACAGATATTTTTTTTTTTTCAAAATGTCCATTGGTTCAAAAAGTAAAATGTAGTTTAAGGTTCTACTTTCACTTTTGATACTGACCATTTATACACCTCTGGACTTTTCAAACATTTTGTATATGAGCAATCCAAGGATCTGATTTTCATCAGATTGTTCCCAAGTCCTAATCCACGATGAGCATACTGCATCACTGCTCCAAATTACCACATTTTTTTACAAACAATATAGAGCAGGCTAAGAAGGGGAAGAAGCTGATGCCAGTATGTTCATAAAATCAAAAATGACATGATTTACTGGGATACAATCAGGTTGTGGGATTGTACTCCAAAATATAATGAAGAAAAATATATGGCAGACCACAGGCTACATTCACTGTGATGTTTCATATCTCAGTTTACAAAAAGCAAAAATTAATTCTGAAAATTAAAGTACATTGTTATTATGATATAGGATTATTTAAATATTGTGACGATTACTGACAAATAGGTGAAAGTTTCTTGTAATTTGCTCTTATCTGACATACACATATGGAACACGATTATCACAACAAATTGAATAATGAGAAGTCAGCATTAAAAGTATTTCTAAGAGTAAATTGCCGACTTCAAGCCTTTCACTTGGATATTAAGTCATTACAGTAATAGATGCAGAAAATTCAAACCACACATGAATCATTTTTGGATATTTAAATAGAGTAGATGTTGTCAAACAATCGATCATTGATATTGATGGTAATCAAAAACGGAGTAAATTGACTCTTTCTCCCAAACTGCTTTAAATGTGGTTGGCAGATCCATAAAACAACTGATATTTCAAAAATATGACCGAGAGAGATGCTTTGTTTGTTGTTTTTCTTCCCATTCGAGAATTTTTCAATCAGTATGACCTGTGTTTGGTACTCGATACTGCAGCAGTGAGGGTTATTTATTGTACCAATGCTGCAGCAGTGAGGGTTCTTTATTGTACCAATGCTGCAGCTTTGATGGTTCTTTATTGTACCAATGCTGCAGCTATGATGGTTCTTTATTGTACCAATGCTGCAGCTTTGAGGGTTCTTTATTGTACCAATGCTGCAACTTTGAGGGTTCTTTATTGTACCAATGCTGCAGCTATGATGGTTCTTTATTGTACCAATGCTGCAGCTATGATGGTTCTTTATTGTACCAATGCCTACCATGACACTGTTTTTAAGGTCATAGCTGTAAGACCTGTGACTATTACCTAATGCAGGGTGCCTAGTGAAGGAACAGTCAGTACTGATGTTAAACATCTAAGCTTTGACACGGCACAGGAATCTAAAATTAGATCCAGGACTACCTGATTGTGAGTTGATGAGACACGTCCTGTACAGTGTTCCATTCGGACAGTTCTTGTGGTTATTTAGATTGGAACATCCTACATTTGTTAGCTATTTCAGCTACTTAGTAAATCATGAAATCATTAGTCACTTGAAAAAAAAAAATAGGAAGCAGTTTACTCTTTAGACTATATAATGAGGCACTTTTTCAACCAAACATTTTAAAATGTGTTTACGTTAAAGGTTCTTTGATTTTGGCCACAACAGGAGTCAAATATTCATAGGGGGAAAAAATTGAACGTCCTATTGAATTAAAACCCTTTGGAAGCATGATAATATTTGTGAATGTTTAAATCATGTCTTCTATTTGTGATATACATGTAATTAAAATAAGAAACAAGTTAGGATCATTTTACTAAGTTTGTGAATCTCTGCATATATATATTTTTATTTTTTTTTACATTTTAGGCATCAGGAGGTAAAAATAAATTTATATTCTTATGGAATCCAGATGACTGTCACCTTGTTCACAAGTTTACCGGCCACAGAGACGCCATTTCGGTAAGTTGTTATCGTAGGATGGGAATGGAGCCACGAATCATCATCACTTCAGACTTGCTGTCGAAGAATTAATTGTCCATTCTGTAATTTATCAATTATTTCTGACAGGAGCAAAGTAAAATGTGCACCTGTAAATATTGACAACAGTACCTAGATATATAATTGATGTTTATATCATATGCAATATCTTGTGCTCGTTAATCATATTATGAATGTTTAAGATCTTTATCTAAATGGACAGGACATACTGGTTTCTGTTCTAATTGTTACAAGAAATGTACACCAGTTGCAGGATTTGGCCTGTAGAATTGTTATAAGAAATGTATATCAAGTATGGGATTTGGCCTGTAGAATTGTGATAAGAAATGTATATTAATTATGGGATTTGGCCTGTAGAATTGTTATAAGAAATGTATATCAAGTATGGGATTTGGCCTGTAGAATTGTGATAAGAAATGTATATTAATTATGGGATTTGGCCTGTAGAATTGTTATAAGAAATGTATATCAAGTATGGGATTTGGCCTGTAGAATTGTGATAAGAAATGTATATTAATTATGGGATTTGGCCTGTAGAATTGTGATAAGAAATGTATATTAATTATGGGATTTGGCCTGTAGAAATGTTATAAGAAATGTATATCAAGTATGGGATTTGGCCTGTAGAATTGTGATAAGAAATGTATATTAATTATGGGATTTGGCCTGTAGAAATGTTATAAGAAATGTATATCAAGTATGGGATTTGGCCTGTAGAATTGTGATAAGAAATGTATATTAATTATGGGATTTGGCCTGTAGAAATGTTATAAGAAATGTATATCAATTACAGGGTTTGGCCTTCAGAATTGGTTCCCATCAGTTGTTTAGTGCCTCACATGACCGGTCAGTTAAAATCTGGAATGTGGATGAGTTTGCATACATAGAGACACTGTAAGTAAGACGAGCAATGTTAAAAACAGGAAGTAAATTAAGGCATAATCCATGGTAAATTTTAAAAACATACATTACTAATAAAATTAGCATACCCAGAAACACGGAAGTTCTGTCTTTATAACTGTGTAGTAGGTGTGCTCTGTTTGTCTTATCACTTGTAAACACTGTGTAGTAGGTGTGCTCTGTTTGGTATCATAGATTTGGCCACAGTGATGCCATCACAGGAATCGACAGTTTGATCAGGGACAGAGCCGTTACATCAGGTGGACGAGACGGAAGCATACGAATCTGGAAAGTAGTAGAGGAATCCCAATTAGTGTTTAACGGAGACCCGTAAGTACTCAGTCAAGACTGCATGTTGTTTAATGGAAACTCTGAAGTTCCGAGAACACTGTCAGTTAATAAATGGAGACACATAACCACAGTGGACTGTGTTGTTTTAAATGTGAACCATAACTACAGGGATGTCTTGGTTTGAAAATTCACTTTCACTTTTCGAGACAGGGCTTTAGGACAGTGACTCATCCCAACCATTGTTCATATTCCTCATCTTGAGTGACATTCAGCTTGATTTTAAAATTAAATAATACATTTAAATTACACGTCTAATTAAAGTGCCTGTCCTCATGCAATCAATTAAAGATACAAACTTTACATTTGGTATGCATTCTAGTGAAATTCTTAAAATTAGCATCGACATCAATCACTCTGTGACCCATCTGACCTTCACTTTTAATCTCACAGCTACCTCTCAAACTCATCTTTTGTTATCCCCATACTTGTTGGTGGTCTAGATAAAATGTACGTGTATTTGCAATGAAGTTTCCTAGTGATGTATTTCATTTTTTGCATTCTTCTGATCTTGATATTTCTTCCATGCTAGGGGGTCCATCGACTGCATAGCATTCATCAATGAGTCCAACTTCATCTCAGGGGCTGACAACAAGTAAGTTCAGATTCAGAGCTTTTTTTGGGGGAAAAAAAGACTGGCAGTTGAAGTGCAGAATGAAAGTATTTGATATATATATATATATATATATATATATATATATATATATAGTAATTACTTTTGTAATATGTGGATGTACTGTACTGTAGTAACTTCCTACAGGTTCTCTCTCTCTCTCTCTCTCTCTCTCTCTCTCTCTCTCTCTTTTTCGCATCATGACTTTGTGAACTTTCTTCATGTGAAACAAAGAAATTAAACCCAGTACTTTACAAAATATTCATATTGGTGGAATGAATATTCATATGAAATTTTATTCAAGGAAGAAGTCACATGTATAAGTAATTTATTGTATACACCTCTGTGTTACCTACATTATAGATAACAAATACTAAGCATATTAAATATTATATCTGTTATGTATGTTCATTATCAGAAATTGATATACCACCATTTTTGATTGCAGTTGTATGTTCATTTTAATAGAACACCATAAACAGAGAGGACACTCTTCAATCATTTTTATAGAAATTTTGTTCTCCTTTTACAGTTCATTGTCGTTATGGTCAATGATGAAGAAGAGACCTACAGTGACCGTAAGAAATGCCCATGCTGGACGAGATCAGAACGGCAATTCTAGCACCGGAACAAACTGGATCACAGCTGTAGCAGCACTTCATAACACAGACCTGGTAGCTTCTGGTGTGTTATCGTCATTGCTTCTGCTTGTTGTGTAATGGGTTTGTTTTGTATGGCATGTTCATACCTTTTCCCCAGACATTATCAAGTCTGTACTTACTGTACTTATAAGGATGTGATTATATAAATTCAGTAGATGTCACTACAATTGATTTCTGAGCTCCTGTTTTCCTAGTATAAATACAATCATATTCTAGACAATGATATGGTCATTTGAATGAAAAGTCCACACCTAGGTTCCCAGAGTAGAAATCAACAACATCCCAAGTTTGCTTCTAAAGTCTGTGTGTGGATTGTACAGAATTTATGTTTTTCTGTCACCTGGAAAGTGCAACAATTCTTAGGGATTACTATGTCCATCATCTGTTCGTTACACACTAGAATTTTGTATCAGATGACTTTGAAATTTTAATTTTAACTACACAGAATACACTGTGTGTGTTGTGTGTGTGTGTGTATGTATATATATATATATATATATATATATATATATATAAATAATTTTTTTTTTCGGGGGGGGGGGGGGGGGGGATTCATACTTTATGTGTACTTATTTTCTTACTTTTCTTATTTACTTACCATCGGAGCTGATGCAACATTTGGCATAATCATGATTTAATGCTACTTCTACCTATAATAATTGAGAGATATCATAGAGATTTTCATTCTTTAGCACAACAGTAAATAAGTGCTCACCATCAAAGACACAACAATATTAATCTCACTGAAATAAGAACATACAGTAAAACACAGTTATAGTGAACCTCCAGGTCCAATTAAAAACAGTTCATTATAAGCGTGTTTTACTGAACACAGTCTGTTGCGGGTTACTCATCTTTCTCTGAACATTATTTTAACGTGTACTGTACTTTATGTACCATGTTTCTTGCATCGATGTAAAATACTGGAGGGGGGGGGGGGGGGGGGGGGGGCGGGGGACTAATTTTACTTATTTTTATATTATCATTTAAGACATATTTTATGTATATAGCTTTTGATTAATACCTGATATAGGGTTAATGTAATGTTTTTATCAAGATTTCAGCAATGGCCTCTCTGTTTTAGCAGGTTCTAAAGATGGCTGTATTAAGCTGTGGAAGGTGGCTAAAAATTACACAGCACTGCAACCACTGTTTTCAATACCCATGGTAAGACGGGGATTTCATATACACTGTATATGTAATACGATAATACAAAAACAATTTTGTTTTTTAATCCAGCTAATTACTTTTATTACATAAGAGATTATCTGGGCACCATACTACAGTGTACTTAGCCAATGATACACATACCATGAAACATTGTAAAGATTTAGGTCTGAAAATAAAAAAAAAAACTAGTTTTCTTGAATGAAAATAAATAATTATGAAGATATATAGTATTACACATGCATATTGAATAATTTCTTGTCCTTCAGTAGTTAACATGATCGATCTGATGCGTCATATTCTGCAAAACCTCTGAGAAACAGTCCCTTTGGGGGTTTATGAGAGAAATATGCAAGTCCACCAAATGTCAGAAAGCATTCACATCTCGGTGTTATGTGGCGATCACTGTCATAGGCAGACATTGCACTAGGGTCGAGTTCAGGCAAATTGGTTTATAGTAACTTCCTGTCAAACAAGAACAAATTCCAATAGTTTATTTACGTTAAATTTGAATTTTGTAAAAGAAAATAATATGCAAGTTTGTAAGTACACATTAATTTGTATTTTTGTCAGTGATATCCAGGTGTAGGATATACCAGTTTGTGGACAGATACCTGTTTATTATATACCCGTTTGTGGACAGATATCTGTTTATTATATAAAGACATCATGATTGAATTGTATTCTTCATATTCTTTGTATTCCAGGTTGGTTTTGTTAACTGTCTCCAGTTTTCTGTGGACGGACAGTTGCTGGTTGCTGGTGTGGGGCAGGAACATAAATTAGGAAGATGGTGGCGGATCAAAGAAGCTAAAAATGGAATAAGAATGATCAGATTAAGGAAGAAAGTTTCTTAACCAAAGTCGGCAAAAACACTTGCTGTCATAACTAAATCTATTGAATAGGTTATTATATTTTGAGAAGAATCACCACATTGTACCAGATGTGTATGTGATCAGAAACATAATTATATATATCATAGACGTCTCTGATGTGATGTAGATCTTGATATAATAAAAATTTCAAGTATATTTTTTTCTACTCGATTAATTTCATTATGCAGCCGCTATTGCCCTACCGGTGCTCTCAGAAGAATTCCGGGTAATTTTGCTATTGGATGGTTAAACCAATTGTTCAACTGATGTATGATTTACCTAGATATTAATCCTTTACATTTTGATCCCTATTGTATATCATCCAAAGTTCATAGGGCTTCATACATGCACTGTGTACATGAACACTTTACGGCACAGTCACCAAACGTCTTAGCGAAAAGGTCTCATAACCTGCGTAACCTTTTACATGTACAATTTGATTGGCTGAACAACATGCATGTACATGTAAATGATCTGTTCCTGTATGGCTTTAGTCTTCCAGCTGTTGGAGACTGATTGGTGATTTAAGTAGTTCGCCAGTCGGCAAAAACGCCGAGACTGATTGCATCTGCAGAGAGACTGGTCGGCAACTATCACTAATCACTGATCGACACAAAATGCATATAAATGTGTTTAAAGAAAGTGAGTGCATATGATTAGATTTTTGCAGAAATTTGGGTACATATTTTATGATGTCGGACAGCATATTTTGAGATTCAAGACAGAAAATAGGTCACCGAATTATTGTCCATCGTATGTACTGTATTTGTAAAATATGGTCGCTCATGGTATTTTGTTGCATGAAGTTGACATTTTGGAGGTAGTTTCGCCATTTGTTTGTCCTTGGGTCTTCACAAATTCAAGAGGCATAAAGTGTATGTCTCTCCTTTAGGATTGTTATGAATTTTAAAAGTTACAAATAAATTGGAGAAGATCCAAAATTCATAAAATTGAAACATTTTTGAAAATCAAGTGGAAAAAAGGACATGGACATACATTCAATCATATACTACAATATTCTTTGCAGGAATTTCAGCTTTGTGTACTAAGAAATTTTTGCCCTAATTGTATTGTAAAACGATTCCATGTACTCTTCTTGCTTGAGAAGAACTTGATTTCTATATTCCAATGTAAAATGGTATCTTGCTACTTTTGATGTTACATTGCTAAATTAATGTTGGGCTTAATTCGAGGCAACAAGCGATTTGTGTGAAATGTGCGAAAATAACACAAGAATGAAATTTTCTTGGAGTACAGTTACAAACTAAAGCAGTCAGCAATTGGATGTGGCTCGGTCATTTCATGTTTTACAAGGGGCATCCGTGGCCGAGTAGTTAGAGCATTGCGCTCAAAATCACAAGGCCTCTCACCTCTAGTCGGCGCGGGTTCGATTCTCGCTCACGCCGATATATGGGAGACAGTTTGCCAGTTTACTTTCGGAAGGTCGGTGGTCTCTTCCCGGGTACATTGTATCTGGGTTCTCTCCTCCACCTACAAAAACCGGCGGACGCCACCAATTAACTGAAAAATTGTTGAGTGTGGCGAACAACACTAAAAACAAACAAAAAACAACAAAAGAAAGAAAAAACAAACATTTACATCTCACTGGTTTTTTTTGTTTTTTTTGTTTTTTGTTTTTGTTTTGTTTTTTGGGTTTTTTTTTGTTACTTGGAGGGTGTGTTTACCAGTTGTCACTGAACTGTCGCACAAATTTTGACCTATACATGACGTTGAAGACCGTGAAAGTGAGGGTGCTTGCCTTGACACAGGCTAGGATCTCCATGTTAAGGTTAAATCCGAAAATTAGTTTGTCTAAATATGTCTGATGAAGGAAAAAAAAAAACCAAACCGCCAAGTTGAGAAATCCAGTGACGAACGATCCAGGAAACGGCTTGATCAGTGGCCGTTAATACAACTATTCGTAGATGGACAACCTATTAGAAAACAATTTACAGCAACCTAATGAAGAGTTATCTGATGAATGATTATCATGATTTATCAATGGAAATAATCCAAAATAGGTTTGAACGACTCCTGAGGAAGTGAACTGCAATGCTTAAGGTTAAACCAACTTCATTAATATAATGGACTAGGGATACATCTATAATGATTCTGATGATGACCCGATACAGTTCTTTTGCATATTTATAAAGGAAGTAGCGTATATCCCATTTATTTTCAAGGCAGAAAATAACTGCAGAGTTCGGGGGTTTTTTTTAATTAGATGACGTTTGGTTCAAAATGAACGATTTTTGTTGTCGAAAGTTTTATTTAGCTCTAACTTTTCAGAACGATGTAAACAAATAGATAAATTTATATGATTGATGTATTACATCACATGCCGATCTGGCAATGCGAAGAGCTTAACCTTTTATAGCGGTCAACACGTCATTCGATATTCAAAACAACGATTCTTCGGCTACTTATAAATGCATTAGCAAAGGCTCTATTCCCCATCGACAGGACGGAATCCAATTATGATGTTTGTCAATCTACACAATTAACTTCTCAAACCGGTCGCTATATATATTGCTGATAACAGAATATTCCCTGATCCATCTATACCATTTCTTATGCACTATAGTTTGAGAAGTTATCGATTGAATTTTTATATATATTATAAGCCCCATCGCTTTTTGGACTCTCATACAAAAAACCAATTCTTGGATGTTGAAGTAGAATCCAACGACATTTGAGGATATCTGGGATACCAGCAGTCGATCGCAATAATGAATCGTGCGTTGACCTGTATATTTCTGTTACTGCAGCTGACGAAATTAACAACATCCTGCTCCTGTTATATGCCTCGCTATCAAAATTCTTTCTGCACTGCTCACTTTGGTAAGTTGTACTAGTATTTTGTGTCTTATTTTCTACGTACAAAGCGCCTACAGAGGTGGCGGTGGTCAAGTGGTTGGGCGATCGTTTCCGGGAGGTTCGTGTTTGATTGTAGATCCCGGCACCACGTCAAACCGAACGCGAAGACGCTTTAAAAAAGCTACTGTTTCGTCGTTGCCCTGAGCGGCAACAAAAGTGAAATTTAGTCACTGGGCTTTCGATATGACCTTAAGGACATACGCGACGTTTCCGACATTTTCTGTAAAATTATCCTTTCATCTCCTCGATATGAAGAGTTCTTGTATAATAGGTTTAGATTTTGTAATATTGCCACATGTTTTACATAATTCTGGGGAGCGCAGTGGTGAGGTTATCTAATTTGTAATGAAGGAGTCACGCGTTCAATACCCCATTGTTTCAAAGATTTTTCTCTCCTTCTTTATTACGGGGATGCGTTTTTCCTTGTAACAACCAGGAACTATCAAAACGTATTAACTCTAAAAACAGGCCTGGTAACATCACAATTTAAAAAAAAAAATTTTTTTGTAGAATCCAGATAGAATGCAAGTGAATTGATTGATTGATTGATTATTTATTGCTTTCCGCCACACGCAACAATTTTTCAGTTATCTGGTGGCGTCCAGTTTTTGTTGATGAAGGAGAGAACCCAGATACAATGTACCTGGGAAGAGACCACCGACCTTCCGCAAGTAAAATGGCAAACTTTCTCACATAACGCCGCGGCCGAGATTCGAACACGCGCCGACAGAGGTGATAGGCTTTGTGATTTTGAGTCCGATGCTCTAACCACTCGGCCACGGAGAATTGCACGTAAATTTTCACGAAAAAATATCATTATTGAGAAACTGAGAAAGGTCGCGTATGTCCTTAAAAACGGAGTTCCTGTTTTACGGTAGGCGTTGACGCGATGAACACTTCCCACTGCGGCCCTGCGCGCCACACACAGGTCAAAATTTATGGCACTTCACCTTCAGCTGCTGACGTCTCTACATGAGTGAAAAATTATCGAATAGAACGTAATGATAACAATGTCAATAACAAAGAGGCTAAAAAGATGAACTACCATAACTCGATGATGACGCTGTGAATGACTGCTGAGATAATCAAAATGTTATTGTTGGTTAGACAAACTATAGCACAGAACTTTTCATTGCGTGAACTTGATGCCAGCACTTTAAGACAGGAAGTCATTATGCAACATTTTTTGGAAAATGTTTTTTTAAGAGTGAAAAAGATCTGCAAAGATTCATGTAATAGACCAGTTATCATTACTTTTTTTCTTTGATGCCAACATGTTTGCGGAGCTTGTGGGACTTATGAGCGTTAAAAAATATCGTTTGAAAATGTCCGGATCGTTTATAACGGTGAACGTTATATTAAAGTTCTGTTGAAAGTGCAATAATTTAGCGTAATTTACAGATAATCAAAAATATTCTTTATAAAGGAAATTCATGACGGCACATTGCTGTGCTTTTCTTCAACCTCAGTAATTTAACATCGAGTTCGATGTTGGGAAAACAAACAAACAAAACAAAAAAATATATGAGCAAAAAAAAAAATAAATAAATAAATAAATAAAAAACAAAACAAAACGAGAAAAAAAAAAAATAATAAAAACAGTAAATTACATCAAGCTGGTTTTGATTTTGAAATGATCGAGATGCAAGAAATTAAATATATTAATAATGACGCTTCATATATAAATAATTATATATTTTCTTTGAATAGCAATCACGGCAAACGTCACTTCCTCTGAATTATACTTTCGAGACGGTAGAACTTTGAGCTCTTACGTCAGAGAAAGCGTCATTCCGAGTAGACTGGATCGCCAAGAATACAACTACTCAATTGATGTGATTGACGTGTTTAAAGTAAGTGCCATGGACTGTTTTATATGGATTAGATTTACCAGATGCTGTACTTTCTTCGTATTTGCAAATTCTTTGATATATAGGCTTCACACGTATTACAGTATATGATATGGTGGTTTTTATTGTAATTTCTAAATATATAATTATATATGCAACATCTTAATATGTCGTTTTGCATTGTAATAGAAAGGATAAGATTTATGGTTGGACCGGGAATTGAACACAGGACCCCTGTAGTATTATTATTCTGGTGCTCTAACCACTGAACTATCTAGGGCGATATCCACTGTCCATATAACCCACACTACTACATTCCTTCTTTCTTGATTTTTTTTCGAAGACGCACTTCCCAGATTCTTTTGCCCTTGACATGACCTTCACTTGAAATCCAGGGATGGTCAATGGCATCAAATGTAACTGGAATGGAATAAATCATGACTGTACCGGTAATTGAACCAGGGATCCCTGCTTTGCTAGTCAAGTGCTCTAACTACTGAGCTATCCAGATTAATATCCACGAACCATATAGCCCAAATCACTACAGCATCAAAATCATTCACAAAACTCGACATGTCTTAGACTCCTATAATGATATTTCTATATCGTTGATTTTTGCACTACATTCATCAATAAACACCACTAAAACATTTTCACTAGTGAACACTGAAAGTGTTGATTTCAGAGAGTTAGTAGATTAAGCATGTTCTATGTTTAAAAGCTTGGAGTAGACTGAAAATTGTTTTCCTTTTGAATCTTGCTATCATCAGGTCTGGGGTTTAATATGCGTTGTTGCTGCTTTATAGACATCCACCTCGTTTGAGGCCGCAGACAATAATTACGTCATCTCTGATGCGTTTGACGGATCGTGTGGGATTGAGCTGTCCATAGGAACAGTATACTACATGACAGGTGAGTCACTTCCGGTCTCTGTACGGAAAGTATCCACATCCATATCTTGGTTTTTTCTCGGTTACCTTTCTTCATTTTGGAATCGGAAATCCCCATCAAAACTCAATTTTTGATTCCTCCCAAAATCAACTACATGCTGTATAATAATCAGAAATACTTGCTGGTAGCATAAAATCATAAAAACGAACCTCTAATTTAGTGATATTCTTTAATGTACCCTTTAGTAACATTTTCATCGTTGTTCTTATTAGTTGCCGTCGTTGAAAGTGACTTATATTTTCAACTACATGCAAAAACAGAAGGAATTTCTCTAGGTGATGTTTCATTGTTAAAACTCAAATTGTATTTGAGTTACCTGGGATCCAAGAAATCGCAGACAAATAGATGTACTGTATATCATGCAATATATCTCAACTCCACTTTAAAAACCAAGAGGCTCATGGGCCTTATATCTAAACAGTAGCGAGATATAAACAGTAAATGGAGGTGACAATGGAAACTTGCTACATGAATATGGGAAGGTGATGATTGAGTAGCTGAAGTCATCCCGTTTATCATAAAGCTGAGTTGTCAGTTTGCCGTTGACATCCATGTTCAATAAGATATTCAGATATGAGGCAAATGTTTAAGGCTTTGTGGTGTCTTTTATTTCTAGTTCAGCGGGATATATCGAATCAACATATGAATAAAAAGGAACAGTGTTAATGAATAAAACGTTGTCGATACATCCAAATCTAAAGAGATTTCTTCTGCTCATGTAAAAGTTTTTGAATAACTTCTGCCTCATAAGAATATAACTGTCGCCGTAGCACAGTGGTTAGCGCGTTCGCTTTGTAACCGTGAGGTCGTAAGTTCGAGACCTGCTCTTTCCATGGCCGTGTCAAACCTAAGATGTATAAATAGGTATGATTTGCTCCTTCGGAAAACCCTCGGCATTTAGAATTGTGAATATTGGGTCTTTCTGATATGACCTTAAAATTTGAAGTCCCTGTCATGGTAGGCGGTGGCACGTTAAAGCACCCCTCACTGCTACGGCCCTGAGCGCTGAGTATATGTCTACATTTGTGGCACTTCACCTTCAGTTGGTGATATCTCAATATAAGTGAACACATCTCAGCGGGACGTAAAACAATCAAAAGAATATGAAATAGGTCGACTAATAAAGGAGCACAACAGACTGTAAATATTGTCAATAAGGAATTCCAGCATCAATTTTTGATATCGACTTTTTATACTTGTGCATAGAATCAGACTGGTGTTTAACAAAGTTAGTTTTGGATGACTGATCAAAAATATGAATATTTCCGTGTTCCATTTTCATTAATGAACTGTATATGATGTAAAAAAAAAAAAAAACAAAAAAAAAAAACAAACAAACAAAAAAAACAAAAACAAAAAACAAAAAACAAAACCAAAAAACATAAAAAAAAACAAACAAAAAAAAAAAAAACAAAAACAAAAAAAAAAAAAAAAACAAAACAAAAACAAAAAAAAAAAAAAAACAAACAAAAAATGAATAAATAAATAAATTAAAAAAAAAGCCCTAATTTTTAATTCATTGTGAAAAATGTTTGTGTAAACTGTTGAAAAGTCATACGTATTGATGATATTGATTTTGAAAAGTTTAATGATTTCAAATTGAATATTTTTTGACTTCGCATATCTTGTTGTAGAATACCTCTGAAATGCATCTGAAATTATTCTTCACAGCAGTTAATATTTCTGTGAGGATCAAAGATAGGAACTTCGTAGAAAATTTACTGGATCCAGCCATGTATCTTTTCTGTAAGGGTTTTTGTGACGGTTTGGAATCTTGTATAGGTACTGGTATTTATCCGTCGCACTCTCTGGGGTTTTGAATGTGTTTAAAAACTGAAGAATTTCGTATTTTGAAGGGAACTTGGGAGTATAAGTCAGATTACCAAATGTTGAATAAAAGTCAAGATCGTTTAAAATACTGCTGTAATAATGAGCCTTACCAACAAAGACAATGTTGCTACAAGCTTTGACACTGGAACCAATACATATTCCTCATGTAACCTATCTAAATTTTCATCTTTTCCACTTTACTGTACATAGAAGGTTAGATGGCACTTTTGTTTTAATGTGTTTTATCTGAGATTGTGAAATTCTACTGATACATTTTATCAATTTTAAGAAGGTATCAGGTTCTTCCGTTTCATATTTAGCCAATCGTCTGACACAATCTTTAACAGAATTCTTCATAGGGATAAAGTTATGGCGCCAATAGGGACTCTATGAAATTTGAACTCTTGGAAATTCCGATAAGTGACCGTATCATTTCAACCCTATGGACATCACCAGTGATGGACTATAAAAAGAACATGTAGGAAAATTTTGTATAAGATGGCACTGCAAAGTTTACTGGTAATTAAAACAGATTGGTTGCAATAGCAGAAGTATATTTATAGGAAATGCTAGGCGCCGACTTGAACGTGAAATATGATGGAATACAAGATTGGACCTTTTTATGACGAAGAATGTTGCTTATGTTGATTGATTGATTGTTTGTTGTTTTCCGCCACACTCAACCATTTTTCAGTAATCTGGTGGCTTCCAGTTTTTATTGGTGGAGGAGAGAACCCAAATACAATGTACCTGGGAAGAGACCACCGACCTTCCGAAAGTAAACTGGCAAACTTTCTCACATATATCGGCGTGAGCGAGAATCGAACCCTCGCCGACTAGAGGTGAGAGGCCTTGTGATTTTGAGCGCGATGCTCTAACCACTCGGCCACGGAGGCCCCAGCTTATGTTAACGGCATCTATTCCTTTGCTAGTAAGTTCAAGGAACTGATAGCATGATTAAGAAGTTTCCCGCGGTACCTAGTTTAAAGAATATGTGATAGGCAACATCCATAACCACAGAATCCGGTGTTCATTCTGGTGTTGAAAAATCCAAATATGGGTGAGCTTTGACTTTTTTCAAATAACGTATTCAAAATTGGAACAAAGTAAAGTTTTGTACGAATGTGATGCAGACCCAATCGTGTGTTAACGTAGAGTAATAGTGAATCAAATGAGACATGGTGTATATTTGGTCTTAATTATGTATGATACACATGGCTACGTTTACGTCTTTGTGTGCTGAGAAAAAGTATCATCACATTCACGTCATTTCCATGTGAACTTATCAGACTTCCCACGTCATCTATATTATTCATAAAATCCAGTATTAAATACATCCAAACAAAAGTGCGTATCGTCTATCCTTCTGTGGTTAGTAAACAGATTGATTGATTGATCGTTTATTGCTTAACGTCCCGTCCGAGAATCTTTCACTCTCATGCCGGTGAAAGGCTGCAAAATTTAGGTCTATGCTCGGCAATTATGACCTTTGAGCAGGGAAGGATCTTTATCGTGCCACACCTGATGTGACACGGAACCTCGATTTTTGCGGTCTCTTCCAAAGAACTGCCCCATTTAGTCGCTTCTTACGACAAGTAGTCCTGAGTCCTGAGGATCTGGCTTTAACCCGAATTCCACAGAATGGTTTACGTCCAGGAGAATATTGAGACGTCACAAGCTGTAGGTGAAATACCACAAATTTAGACCTATGCTTAGTGTTCAGGGCCGTAGCAGTGAGGGTTCTTTAACGTGACTACGCTTGACACGACACGGGACTTCCATTTATAAAGGTTCATCCGAAAGACCCGTGAATCTCACTTCTAAATACTGAGCGTTTGGCAGAGTAGCAATCCTACCAATATTAACGTCTTAGGTTTGACGCGGCCATAGCACGAGCAGGGCTCGAGCTCACGACCTCCCGGTTACGAAGAGAACGCTCTACCACTGAGCTACCACGACTGGTAAAATTACTAATAAATGAAATCCTGGTGATTAATATATCACAGCTTTTACTGTTATTTACAGAACATTTGGAAATGTAGTCCATAAAAGAATAATAAAAATGTCTCATAATTAACCATATCTTTGATATGGGTACATGAATTTCAAGCCCTTTGCTCATTGTAATAATGCAGATAATTTTTCTGCTGAATGTCCAGAGGTACAGAAGATTTTAAATGAAATATAATGCATTTTAATATATGATAAACTTTTCCCTATCCTGGGCCTCATTCAAGATGCCATGTACTTCAGAAGTTTGGTGGATTAAAGAGCCTTCATTGCTTGTTTGATATTATAATTATACAAACAGTTTAAATGCTACTTGTCCAATTTTAAACATTTAGTGTATTTTATATATATATATATATATATATATATATATATAGTATGATCAAGTTAGTCCCTCCTGAGGTCGAAACCAGGCATATTATTGTTTTTAAAGTTTCCAAAGAAGATTCATTGCTCCTTATAATCGTGTAAAACCTTTGCCTGATTGATCTCCAGAAGATTTTGTAAGGTATAAATTAAATGCATTTTTAATATACGACCAACTTAGTTCCATCCTTTGAAATGAACTCTGAACTCAGGGGTTACATCATCTATTATGAGTTTCACAGATTTGGTAGAAAAAGTAAAGTTCATTATAATCATGCAAACATGCATCCTTTATTTCCAGAAGTAAAGAGGACGATTTCGTAAGACATAATGTATTTATAATATACTCTGCAAAAAAAGAAACGCATAGCCCTTTTGAAATTTTAAAAATGCAAATTATGTATTTTACCAGGTAAACTGAAATGGTCAATTGAGTAATTGATTTTTTACAGGTAAGTATGAAACTTTAAAGGTCTGTTCATTTGATTAGGCTCTCTGCCAAATTAGCTCGGCGGCTCTCTAAAATTGCACATCACCTCTATCGCCATGGAATTTGGCTTACGTTTTTCACGAGAACTTTGTGCTTAATTCAACCACTACATTAAAGCGTATAAAAGGACGAAGTTTGAAGCTTGAATTCATCATAACGTTAAAATGCTGCCATGCCAAGGTTGGACCCTGCTATTCGAAATATCGTCATTGGCCGTCTCCAGGCCGGAGTATCCCAAAGTGAGATTGCACGAACTGAAAACGTAAATCAGAGCACAATTTCTCGGCTGTGGAACAGATTCCAGCAGACTGGCTCTACTAATGACCGACCGAGGAGTGGGCGACCTCGCATTACGACTCCTGGACAAGATCGCTACATCCGGGTCTTTCATCTACGGAATCGAACCGTTGCTGCAACAGCTACTGCAGTCGGAATACCTGGATTGAGAAGAATCAGCTCGCAGACAGTCCGCAACCGACTTCGACAATATGGCATTACACCCAGAAGACCGTATTTTGGAGCAGTTTTGACACCGTTACACAGACGAGAAAGAGTCCGATGGTGCAACAGATTGAGGGGCTGGACATTCCGCAACTGGCGTAGAATCTGGTTCAGCGATGAGTCCCGTTTTGTGCTACAGAAACGTGATGGAAGAATCCGTGTATACCGGCGCAGGAATGAACGTTTCTCTTCCTCGTGTGTCCAAGAAGTGGATAGCTTCGGTGGAGGTAGCGTCATGATGTGGGCGGCGATCTCTAATGACCGTAAAACAGAACTGGTACATGTCCCGGGCAATTTAACGGCTCAAAGGTACAGAGACGAAATTCTCCAACCTCACCCTATGCGCGTAATTGACCGACAGAGGGAGTTATTCCAACATGACAATGCTAGGCCTCACACAGCCCGCTTAACAATTGACTACCTTCAGCAGAACAACATTAATGTGCTACCATGGCCTTCCAAATCACCGGATTTGAATCCGATTGAACACTTATGGGACCAACTGGATAAACGTGTGCGCCTGCGCCAACCTCCGCCTCAGACCCTCGATCAGCTCCGTCAAATGTTACAACAGGAATGGCGAACAATTCCACGCAATAACGTAAGAACATTGATTGACTCTATGCCAAGGAGATGCAGAACTGTGTTGGCAGCTCGAGGTGGTCATACACGGTACTAACTTAAACGTGACAGGAAGTGTTCTTAACTGTGATGATCTGACTTTTTTTTCACCAATATCTAAGGTTTGGACTGTAATTTTTTTCAATTGAAACAATTCTAGTGAATATCTACATTTTTTATTGTAAAATCATAATCCAAAATACATCTACTAAAATCTTAAAAAATCCATTATGCGTTTCTTTTTTTGCAGAGTATATATGACCAACTTAGCCCCACCCTAGGGCATGAACCCTGAACCATGGGGTCAATGAATGGGGTCAAACAGGTTTGATAAATCGCTTTGGCTATTTATGATGTCCATATCTAGAAGTAAAGACAAGTTTTGAAGATTGGTTTTGGTCATAGCCCTCAGGCCTCGGGGCGGGGGAGGGAGGGCAGAGACCATGAAATTTACAAGTTTTATTCCCCTTGTCTTATGGATGTTATCTACAAAAAATTGATTGAAATTAGTTCAGCTATTGCGGAGAAGAATCTGTGATTCTTAGAAGTTTACGACTGACGTACGACACGCAACAACGGACGGAAAGAGATAGCGATGGGTCATCTGAGTGACTCATTTGACATAGTTAAAATGCACCATTCGATTTTTCATCAAATTTAAGTCCAGCTCTACACAGTTTTAAAAGAATCTATAATAATTCAGTACGAGTATATCAGATGCCTAGCTCTGTTCATATTGATGAATGAGGTGTTGTTTTAATTAAATTAGGTCACATCCGAAATAATCACATGATCGTGTCCTCCTGCTTTACAACAGCCCCATTGTCCGAGCTGAAGGCGGGGCAGTTAGCAGGAATTCATGGCCTGTATGAAAGGAACTGTAAATGCAGGGTAAGAAAATGTCTCGAAAACAGACGACGATGGGAACTCTTGTACGCACTTGTCTGTGTTCAGTTGTATCCAGATAACAGTGTCATTGATATCATCCTAAAACGTAGTGATGTTTACTATAATTTGACGGAAACGTACTTGAAATACAAATTGGGTTAAATTCTGTCATCTTATAAATATCAAGGGGAATAAAAAGATTAGGCAAATTTTGAAGGTTAAAAGAGAACTTTTCGATTTGAAAACCACAAAATTCAAATCTTTAAATGTTAGTCTTTACTACAATATATTATGTGTAAGGCCGTAATGTTTGATTTGAGACTAAAAGGAAACTAGGATCCTCAAATATCATCACTCTATAGAAAACAAATTAAAAGAAATTATTTTCAAAAGTACTTGTATAAATTTACTCGAACTGTTTTTATGAAGGTCAATGAACAAATGCTTGGAAGATGGAGACGAAAACGCATCTGTCAGGCTCAGTGGTATTCACCCTGCGAGGAAGAACAAGCTGTATGCGTCAAACGAAAAGGCGGTAAATGTACATGGCGCTTTATTGCAAGAGAATCGTGTATTTTGGATGACGAGGATTAAACGCAGATTCCCTGTATAACAATGTCTTGTTGCCATAATATATCTGGCCGAGATGGGATTTTTGTCTGTGATTTTTGCACCGTTTTTCATACTCTCACAAATTACCAGGGATAGTACAGTTGGAAGCCAGAACGCACACTGTACTATATTAATACAGAATGACAGTTCCTGCATTTCAGGTTGATATGACCTGGTGCCATAACATGATAATTACAAATATGTTCTTTAGGATGATTTTACCTGATGTAAAATTCCGAAAATGTCATTTATGTACTATATATATTTTAGCGACGGTAGTTTATATACACAGTACTACATTTGTTGTTTAGAGTTTCTACTACGTAAATTAATCCTATTTTGATCACGTGATTCGAAATAGTGATACACTTCTCTTTTTAATGCGCCTGAACCGAAGGTTCAAGTGAGCTTTTCTCATCAAAACTTTCCGTTGTCTGTCATCGGTGTTGTCGTCGTCGTCAACCTTTCACATTTTCATCTTCTTCTCCAGAGCCACTGGGCCAAATTCAACAAACTTGACAAAAAGCATCCTTGAGTAAAGGGAATTCACGATTGTTCAAATGAAGGGCAGCGCCCTTCTCCAAGGTGAGATAATAGCAAAAAGTGAGAAAGTACAAACAAATTTTGAAAATCTTCTCCAGAACCAGCAGGCCAATGTCAATCAAACATGGTACAAATCGTTCTTGAGTGAAGAGGTTTCAAGTTTATTCAAATGAAGTGCCATGCCCCCTTCAAAGGGGAGATAATTGCAAAAATAGGGTGGGGTCATTTAAAAATCTTCTCAAGAAACACTGAGCTAGCAAAGATCAAATTTAGATGGAAGCCTTCCGATATATTGCAGATTCAAATTTGTTAACAGCATGGTCCCCAGGGATAGGGTGGGGTCATAATAGTGCTTATCAAAGTTTTATGTGCGAAAATATAAGAAAAAAACTTTTTAAAAAACTTCTTCTATAGAATCACAGGGCAAATTTCAATCAAACTTGGCTCAAATCATCCTTGGGTGAATGGAAATCAAGTGTGTTCAATTGAAGGGCCATGCCCTTTCAAAAAGGAGACACTCACAAAATACAAAAATTGGATGAGGTCTTTTAAAAATCTTATTCTCAAGAACCATTTGGCCAGTAGAGTTCAAATTTACATGGAAGCTTTCTGACATTGTGCAGATTCAAGTTTGTAAAAACAGGTCTCCGGGGGTAGGTTGGGGTCAATTTCAGTCAAACTTGGTACAAATCATCCTTGGGTGAAGGGGATTCAAGTTTCATCAAATGAATGACCATGCCCCGTCAAAGGGGAGATAATCACAAAAATGGAAAAAAAATTGAATGGGGTCATTTACAAATCTTTGTTTGAAGAACCACTGGGTCAGTAAAGTTCCAATGACATAGAAACTTCATGACGTTGCACAGATTCGGATTTTTTTTAAAATCATGGCTTCCAGAGGTAAGATGGGACTACTATAGGGGATAAAAGTTTTATATGCGAAATATCAGGGGGAAATCTTTAAAAATCTTCTTCTCAAGAACCACTAAGCCAGAAAAGTTCAAATTTACATGACAGCTTTCTGATATAGTGCAGATTCAGGCTTGTTAAAATCATGGCCCCTGGGGGATAGGTTGGGCCCACACACACACACACACACACACACACACACACACACACACACAAAGATATATATATATAAAGTATTTATTCGGCGTGCACATTACTTTAAATTTACTTCGTGTAATAGTTTATCCCTGTATTTGTGGGTTATTCATGTTGTATCATTAGTTTTTACAGATCATATGCTGAATCTAGTTAACACTGTATTATAGGTTTTACATACGAAAACCAAATAAACAGATTTTTTTATTCTTGTCTTTATGCGTTATTCTACGTCTTGTTGTTACATATATATAAGGTTCAAGGGATATAAAGAAATACTGATCAACATATAACCTAATTTGTTTATTTCCAAGTCTTAATTACAATTTCTCAAATCTTTTGCGTTGGTTCGGTAATCTTATATGAAGTGACTATGTACACTTTTCTGACGTTTATGGCATGAAGGTTATAGAAAAGAGAAAAATTGGATCAAAAATGGTTCAAACGAATATTTTGGAAAAAAATAAAGTTGTCTGTAACACGACACGATACATTGTGCGTCAAATCTTTATACGATGAAATCTAAGCGGAGGGGACGCACGGCTAAATTTTTGCACAAGATGCTATGATGTCGCGCTTACCCATAAAGGTAAGGGCACACCATGACAGGCATTAGTGAATAGATTGCGCAGTGGTAATGGCTATTTGATGAAATATTGTAACTTGCACAAAATATTTGGCAAGAAGAAAACCGAAATGTAAATACCGATGAAGGGATTGTAGTGTACCGATGCAGGGATTGTAGTGTACCGATGAAGGGATTGTAGTGTACCGATGCAGGGATTGTAGTGTACCGATGAAGGGATTGTAGTGTACCGATGAAGGGATTGTAGTGTACCGATGAAGGGATTGTAGTGTACCGATGAAGGGATTGCAGTGTACCGATGAAGGGATTGTAGTGTACCGATGAAGGACGATCTGGTGATATTTTAGGGGTAGGGGTTCTGTCAGCGGTGTGGTTAATATACAACTTATTCTAAATTGAATTTTACTTTTATTTTATTTTGACTGTACGTCGTTTTGATGAGTGAACTTTTGTGCGTACATGTAGGTGTGACATCATCGCAACATGTGCACGTTTGATGCATGGTCCTATCGGGATGATTGTTTAGTCATTATAAGTCTTAGACGTGTCACGTGTTCATGATAAATACACATATTTGATCCATCCAAATTATGATATAAAAAATCTAATTTATTTTGTTTTTAAATTCGAATGAGAATTTAAGGAGAAATTCGAGAGAAACAGAAAAAACGAATTCGAAAAATTACGCCTTGAGCAGCAATTTTCTTTTTTGCTCGGGTTTGAAGTCACCGTGACATCGCATTATATTCAGTTGATCTAAGCGTCATATAATCTACTACGAGGCTTAAAGTAGTTCCATATTTAACCTAGCTATCTAAAAAAAATGTGATATGTCCCCTGCTAATCCTTGGCCTCCCTGATCATTTATCGTGTAACAGGAAAGGAGAAAACCTGCAATTCGACTGGAAATCGAACCTGGGATTTCTTCATTACAAGTCAGATGTTCTAACCACTGAGCTATCTAGTTCATTAGTTCATATAGTCCAAACTGCTATAATCAAATTCAAAATCCGATTTACATTTGCCATGCAAATGTCTCACCAATTTTGACAAATTCAACCCTTTTAAAGAATATTTAATTCTACGAAATATCTCAAAATGTCTATTCATTTCGTCTACAGAGATTTGTCTGACATATATGATTGGATTGTATGTGTATGTAAGATACATGCATATATGACCTAGATGACTTGATGGTCACTAATGTTAATCATAGTACAATCGACTGTTGGCATGGTTACATTTGCGTACAAATAGATATTGTCCATATAGTGTTGCGCTTAATAAAATGAATCTCAGTGTTGCTTCGTATTTTCCTTTACATATAGAAATCTTTGCATAAAGCTCTCGGTCTGATGCAGTATGACTGAATTCCACAAATTAAATCTATAGTTATTTGATTTTGAAAAGGGGATTTAAAAAAACATTAATCCGCAGTTGGTATTTAATAATTAAATGTTCACGCAGTGTGAAAATGATTATAATCATTAAGCTTCTATTTTATTCATTGGTAATTTCTAACATTTCTTATCAATTCAATTTATCTTCAGTAAAACTGTAGGCATGTAAGCTGACGAATTGAAAGACCATGCATTTCGAAATAATCAAGAACGAACGACAGTAATTTTGCACGAGTATGTATTGAGAAAAGTATTTGCATATAATATATACCTGTATATAGCATGGTTTGAATACATTATTGAATTTCATAATATATGAAATACTTGAGGATTATATTGTGTATAAAATTTATACAGCACCATCTATATAAACGAGAATAAAATCCAAACGCCGTGGATTTCAAAAACTACCGTTTGTAGTTCACAGTGTAGATAAATTGATTATTATTATATATTTACAAAAATACGGGAAGGTCGACATGAAATAAGAACAAGACTGAATCTATTTTTTTTCACCAAATATAAATTATGTCCATATGGCGGAAAAGATTCCTGTTGTACTTCGACCACGCCCACCATGTTGATATATTACAAAAATAAGTTGCTCAAACTTCCATGTACAAGCTGCCCTGAGAATTTTATCTCCTTGCAAAATTTTTGACAGTATCACTTTCCTCGGTGCTTTTTCCGGAACTTTCCTTTCCACTGGCATTTTTTTGAACGGGAGACGCACACAGCATGATTTACATAGCAATCCACGTCAAACACTTTCGATTTTCTTGTTGTACATCCTCGAAAACCTGGGTCCTTTGGACTTAAATGATAGGGACTGTCCGTTCCAATGTCAGCCTGGAATACAAAAGAACTTGCTGATGACACGTTGGAAATTCCCGTAAACTCTCATTGTTTCTTTACCCATAATACAAACAGCTTTAGTAAGACTTTTATCCCATAAATATGGATTTTGTAAATAAAATTTAGATCATTATTCTCAACAGAATTTTCAATACTAAGCATGTCTCTCTGTGACGTAAGCATGGATACCTTTATGAGGATATATAAATAAATGAACTGACAAACGATTTTTATAGGTATAAGAGAAACATCGATGAATGTACATGTATATCAAAGGTTAGATAGAACGACAGAGTAATGATGTCCTACGGACTCGGTTTAACGATAGAATGCGTCTCATATACCCGCAACGTGGCAAAATAAAAATTGCACGCATGTTTCGGTAAAATCACTTCATATATCATTAACAGACAAGTCCCGTGTGGATCTTGGTTGTTAGAATAGATCCTCAGTACCACTTGCTTGTTGTAAGAGGCGACTAAATGGGGTGGTCCTTCGGATGAGACCGCAAAACCCGAGGCCCCGTGTCACAGCAGGTGTGGCACGATAAAGATCCCTCCCTGCTCAAAGGCCCTAAGCGCCAAGCATAGGCCTAAATTTGCAGCCCTTCACCGGCAATGGTGACGTATCCATATGAGTGAAAAATTCTCGAGCGGGACGTTAAACAATAGATAATCAATCAATCAACAAAAATAGTTAACTTCACTACTTACTCGCCACTTATACCATTTTAATTAGTGTAGAAAGAGAAATAAAGTCAATGAGTTTAAATTTCGCTCTGCACAGCTTCCATTTTAATGGAACTTGTCATTGCGTAAGTGACAGTTCCCAAATATGAAGATATTACCATTGATACGGAAAACATGTTACTACGATCTTTACTACGCCGATAATTTAAATGGAATGTAACTTATAGTTTCAAATAAACGAGTTAAGTCAACATGGTAACGTCAAATTAAATTAATATTCTTCTTTTTGATGAAACTTGCTTTCATTAGGTCTAATTGAATGAAGAAATTTGACCACATCACGATAGCAAACACACTTTCCCTCTTGTCTTTCATTTCTACAGGGCAATTCAGTGCCCTCCGCACATCGTACTCGTTTTGTTTTAAAGCTCTTTGCGAAAGGTACGTTTCACTGTTTTTCATAAAAGGTAGTGAACGGTTCTTCACTGAGCTTTTGTTTTCGAAAACAGAAGGGTGTTCCGATGACAGTTTCCGGTAAAATAGTAGTCAATTTGAATCGAGAAAAGTGACATTTGAAAGTGTTCAGTTTATAACATTATTTTATGATTTTTGACAGTGTTAAGGACTTAAGAATTATTATTGAGGTTGGTTGTATTCAATTTTAATTTCAAATTTACACTCTTACTCTTTGATAACTTTAAAATCTTTTCGGATCCATTCGGCAGTTTTCGGCTACATTACGGGTATATGGGAGGCATTCTAACTTTTGTGAAGGCTGTCCCGAAACAGTTAGATTATTCTAATTAATCAACCGTGAATGTATATATGAAAATATTGCATTTGTATTTGTGTTCGTTTGTGACATGCTTTATGCTTATTTGCAAGAAGATATTTTCGGAAGGGAATTCGGTATCAAGTAATTTTAAATTCAGAGTGCACGCACAATAAAAATACTGTTATACATCAAGAGTCACAGTATCTTTATTAAGATATGTTGTCAATTTTCGGACCCCCCAAAATTGAATTTAGATAGTGAGAAACGCAGCGTATCAAAGAATCGAAGCACAAAGAATGTTTACAAATATAAATAAATATTACAACACCGATTTAATAGTTTCATTCTTCCTCGAGTACGATGAAAATTGAAACATCTAGAGTAGATTCCATCACCTTTGTAATATTATTATACTCTCTCTCTCTCTCTCTCTCTCACGTGCGTATGTGGATGTGTGTGCGATTTTGGAATAAAAAAGTACATTAATTTTGAAAAATCACCATTTGTCTTTACGTATTGACACACATTTGTATATTTCAAGGGACATAACTTACGATGCAACGACAGTTCCTTTTGTAGAGCTTGCGCAGTCCCAGTTGTTGCACGTCAGTCAGTGTCTGCGTCATCTGCATCCAATTACACTTTGTCATCCTCATCTCGTTCTGAAAAATGACTCCTATAAACGAAAAGTAAAAAAGACTTGCAAACACTTATTTAAATGAGGTATGCAATGTTAAGTAATAAAATGTTATTTCTATTCAAGACATCAACAATACCAATATTTCTCACGTTGTTTTTTTTGTATCACTTGCGAAGTAATTCAGGCACCTGTTTACTCCTCTATTTGGGAGTCATCCGTGAACCCATCTCACAGATGGCAAGATCTAATATGACGATACCTCAGTACCTGCACCTGTTTTCGTCGGAAATTACTTTCAATTTGTCTGCGTAAACATCTATTAATTTGAGAAATATCATAATAAGAATGTTTTTAGATTATCATTATCATGTTTAAATTGGCATACACTTGAATAACTCTGGCAAAGCCGGAGACACTTTGTAACAGAAATGACACCTGTGTTACGATGAAATGGTTTGATAAAAAATATAAAAGCAAGGTGTCGATTATTCTCTCTCTCTTTTAAAAATCGATTAAGATTTTTTTTTTTTCAATCAGAACGAATGAAAACTGCATTTAAAATATTCATGCGTATTTGACTATTGTGCTTGTATCTTCTTGACTTTGGTAAAATTTCAACATCTGGTAAAGTAGTTAAATGTCTGCTAGAGTACTGTGGTACCTCTGAATGAACTTCTGTGATATTAAAATATGCTTCGGTTGTTCTCGATCTCTCGGTGAATAATACTGCATGGTTTATACTATCCTTGAAGACTTAATTAAAAGTAGTTTAATATAGGTGTTTCAGAAAACCGGTCAATGTAGCTCAATGGTAGAGCGTTCGCTTTGTTACCGGGAAGTTGTGAGTTCGAGTCCCACTTATGCCTTGACCGCGTCAACAGGTAGTGATTGCTCCTTCGCCAAACTCGGCATTTAAAAGTAAGAAATGAGGACCCGTGTCGCGGTAGGCGTTGGCAAGTTAAAGAGCCCTCACTGTTAAAAGCCGTAAGCGCTAAGCATAAGTCTAACTCTGTGGTACATCACCTATAACTGGTGACATCTCAATATGATTGAAATCCTTGACGGGACATAAAACAAACAAATCATCAAACTTTCAGTAGCATAGAGGTACAAATGCATCGTGTGTACAGGTAATTGAGTTGATAGATGTACAGGTGTAACATACACAGATAATTTAAAAGGTTCAGATATACCAATTACACATAGGATTGTATATCATTAGTTATATCATGTTTACAAATAATTAGATTGTTATAGTTGTATCATACTTACAAATAACTCAATGTGAACATATAAATCCGTTATATAGAGGTACAAATGCATCATGTCCACATATAACTCAGATATAGGTGCATCACGCCTACAGATACCTCAATGTACATATGATACACATATACCTCTGTCTGAATTCTATTTGTTACTTATACTTGAATAGGTAAAGATAACGAACAGTGGCCAATCTCATAACTCCTATAAGGATTGCAAAATCAAGAGTTTGGCAAAAATAGATCCCTGGACATACCAGAGGTGGGAACAGGTGCCTAGGAGAAGTAAACATACCTTGTCGAAGAGTCACACCCGTCGTGATCGCTATATCTTGTTCAGGTAAATGAAGTAATTCGTAGTCAGTATCAGTATGTAATAAACAGTCTAACAATCGGCATGCTACACCTCAGACAGCTGTTGACCCAAAGACAGAATGTGTTTGGAAACAAGATCATTATAATGATCATAGAGTCTGCAAAATACTGATTTCTAACGAAATGGTTGAAACCCCAGTAACATCAACTTTCTTGTCAGTAGCCTGCTTAGACTTAAACACTGATCATACCCAGAAGACGCTCTTGCTATCGAATCAATTGAGAGACGTAAAAACCTTATGCAGGTTATAATGGGATATTGCTACATGAATATGGAAATATAACAATAGAGAAGCCGAAGTTATCCCGTTTGTCATAGGGTTGAAGTGTTAGTTTGTTGTTAACATCTATGATCAATAAAATATCTAACTATGAAGCAGATGTGGAAGACTCTGTGGTGTCTTTTATATCGAGTTTGCTGTGATATATCGAATCGATATATGAATGAAAATGATTATTGGTAATAAATAAAACGTCGCCTATCTAAATGTCGAGTTGAAGACTACAGCAAGATATTATTTGTTTTCTCATGTAGAAGCCTTTAAATAAAGTCTGACTCATAACAATATAGGTCAGCTAATAAAGTAGTACAATTCGTGCCCATGGGAATTACAACAGACTGTTTGAAGACACGATTATGAAAGACAACTAATATATTGTCAATTAGATCCAGCAACTCTCTAATATCAACTTCGTTCAGATATGATCATTAGGTCATTAGATCATGGCCATTAGGTCAAATGTTCTCTGACGTGTTTCTTTCCATTTGTTAGGCTGTTCTTAGCACACTGATTCTGACTGCGGATTACTTTGTTTGCCTGATCAAGATATGGGACTCATGCCGGGTATGACCGATCGTCAGGGGATGTTTACCCCTCCTTGGCACATGATCCCATATCTGGTATGTCCAGGGGTCCGTGTTTGTCTATCTCTCTGAATTGTATTTGTATACGAATTACGAGATCGAGTACTGTTTGTTATCTTAGTCTTTTCATATACATGTACCTTTTTGTTTAAACAATACTTTATTCATAAATAAGTCAATGGGAGAAGGCAACAGGTACAGCTTTTTTAGCCCCCTCCCTAGAGATACATGTATATTGAGTGTACATGTAACTAAGTTAGACTGGTAAAGGTGTCTCATTCGTACATATTGTTCAACTGCATAAAGACACAGGTGTATGATTTGTATAGACAACTCAGTTGAATAGAGATACAGGTTTCCCATGCGTGCAGATAGAAATACAAGTGTATCATATGTACAGATAATTAGACAGAGATACAAGTATACCATACTGACAGACAACTCAGTTAAACGGAGGTACATATGTATGCCAATGTGTACAGATAACTAAAGAGTTACAGGTGTGTCATACATACACATAACTTAGAGTTACAGGTGTGTCATATATACAGATAACTCAGATTTACAGGTGTGTCATATATACAGACAACTTAGAGTTACAGGTGTATCATATATACAGATAAATTAGGGAGATGAATTTATATAAGCAGATTTGCTTTTTTTCAAATCCCTGTCTACATATGTACATCATAATACTGTTAGCTGATCATGTTTTCTTGAATAAATATTGTTTAAACCAAATTAGAGTTACAGGTGTGTCATACATACACATAACTCAGAGTTACAGGTGTGTCATATATACACATAATTCAGAGTTACAGGTGTGTCATATATACAGATAACTCAGAGTTACAGGTGTGTCATATATACAGATAACTCAGATTTACAGGTGTGTCATATATACAGATAACTCAGATTCACAGGTGTGTCATATATACAGATAACTCAGATCCACAGGTGTGTCATATATACTGATAACTCACAGTTACCGGTGTCATACAGTCATACATACAGATAACACAGAGTTACAGGTGTGTCATATATACAGATAACTCAGATTTACAGGTGTGTCATATATACAGATAACTCAGATTTACAGGAGTGTCATACATACAGATAACTCAAAGTTACAAGTGTGTCATACATACAGATAACTCAGAGTTACAGGTGTGTCATACATACACATAACTCAAAGTTACAGGTGTGTCATACATACAGATAATTTAGAATTACAGGTGTGTCATACATGCAGATAACTCATAGTTACAGATGTGTCATAAATACACATAACTCAGATTTACAGGTGTGTCGTACATACAGATAACTCTAGTTACAAATGTGTCATACATACAGATAATTTAGAATTACAGGTGTGTCATACATGCAGATAACTCATAGTTACAGGTGTGTCATACACACAGATAACTCTAGTTACAAATGTGTCATACATACAGATAATTAAGATTTACAGGTGTGTCATACATGCAGATAACTCATAGTTACAGATGTGTCATACATACAGATAACTCAAAATTACAGGTGTGTCATACATACACATAACTCAGAATTACAGGTGTCATACGTACAAAAAACTCAGAGTTACAGGTATGTCATACATACAGATAACTCAGAGTTACAGGTGTGTCATACATACAGAGAACTAAGATTTACAGGTGTGTCATACATACACATAACTCATAGTTACAGATGTGTCATACATAGAGATAACTAAGATTTACAGGTGTGTCATACACACAGATAACTCTAGTTACAAATGTGTCATACGGACAGATAATTAAGAATTACAGGTGTGTCATACATGCAGATAACTCAGAGTTACAGGTGTGTCATACACACAGATAACTCTAGTTACAAATGTGTCATACATACAGATAATTAAGATTTACAGGTGTGTCATACATGCAGATAACTCATAGTTACAGATGTGCCATACATACAGATAACTCAGAATTACAGGTGTGTCATACATACACATAACTCAGAATTACAGGTGTGTCATACGTACAGAAAACTCAGAGTTACAGGTATGTCATACATACAGATAACTCAGAGTTACAGGTGTGTCATACATACAGATAACTAAGATTTACAGGTGTGTCATACATACACATAACTCATAGTTACAGGTGTGTCATACATGCAGATAATTTAGAATTACAGATGTGTCATACATACAGATTACTCAGAGTTACAGGTGTCATACAGTCATACATACAGATAACACAGAGTTACAGGTGTGTCATACATACAGATAAATCAGAGTTACAGGTGTGTCATACAAACAGATAACTCAGATTTACAGGTGTGTCATATATACAGATAGCTCACAGTTACAGGTGTGTCATACATACAGATAAATCAGAGTTACAGGTGTGTCATACATACACATAACTCAGAGTTACAGGTGTGTCATACATACAGATAACTCAGAGTTACAGGTGTGTCATACATGCAGATAACTCATAATTACAGGTGTGTCATACATGCAGATAACTCATAGTTACAGGTGTGTCATACGTACAGATAACTCATAGTTACAGGTGTGTCATACATACAGATAACTCAGAGTTAAAGGTGTGCCATACATACAGATAACTCAGAGTTACAGGTGTGTCATACATACAGATAACTCAGAGTTACAGATGTGTCATACATACAGATAACTCGATTAGATACTGGTACAGATGTATCGTGTACAGATAACTCAATTTGATGAAAGTAGATGTGTTTCATGTGTACGGATAACACAAATAGATGTAGGTGCCTTATATCACAGGAGCCTCCTTGGCCGAGTGGTTAGAGCATCGCGCTCAAAATCACAGGGCCTCTAATCTCTAGTCGGCGAGAATGCGATTCTCGCTCACGCCGATATATATGAGAGAGTTTGCGAGTTTACTTTCGGAAGGTCGGTGGTCTCTTCACGGGTACATTGTACCTGGTTTTCTCTTCCACCAATAAAACACTGGACCCACTAGATAATCGAAAAATTGTTGAATGTGGCGGAAAACAACAACAACAATCAATCAATCAATAAAACAATCAATCAATCAACGTTACATCAAATATCTGTATTAGAAACAGGTGTATCATTTGTACAGGTTTATAATGTGTATAGATAGTTCATTGGTTGTTTTATATTTCACGTCTATTCGAGAATTTTTACTTAAGTAGAATGAACCCAGGCATATCAGTTCTATATAGGTAGGGGAATATCATGGCATCTTAGCACATGCGTTACTGTCCATGTACTTTATCTTATTCAATTGCTGCATGGATTTTATATTAAATTAATGTGTTTAATGATATTTAGCCATTTTGTTAGGATGTTTGTTTTCCTTAGAGAAAACTAGAATTATGATTAATTTCATGTTCCATTTATATTATATATTATGGAAAAAATAAGGCTTTCTCTAGGCTTTTTGTTTCGATTGGCAATTGAACTGACCCTCAAAAAGCAATAATTAGTATACATCAAACACTTATTGTTGTAAGCCACGGTATATTCAGGACACACGTCATCAGTAGTACAGGCGCCCTCTAATTTTCGCAGACCTATCATACGGAAAGGTGAAGAGAACCCCGGAATTACATTATTTTAATGTTTTTATTTCAAATACCACTACCTTGTTCATTACGCTTGTTTTCCTTTCACAACTTTCCTGATAAGGAACTGTAATCTCAATCAGTTCAGTTTTCTTTAGATCTTGTTTGAACTGATGACATCTGAATAAAAGGCGCTTGGCACGTCTTAAATGATGTTGTCTAGTGTTGCTAGAGGTCATGCACGCGTTGCTGGTGCAGTCAAGTATTAGGAAAGGAGTACAAGGGACACATTAATTTTTTTAATGCGGTTTATCCATCCAGTTTAGCTTTGTGATTCCGAAGACTTTATATTATACATGAGTGATGTACGCAGAAAAGACAAAGACTTTACTTTGTAACCGACCCTCTCATCGCTGCTTAGTAGAATTAACCACGATAAATGATAGGTTTACTGTATTTTGACCAGAGGAAGAAAGATTGTTATTCTATTTAAGTTTGATTTAGAACTTTTCACGCAATGTTTTCCGGTAAGCGATCTTGAGTTCTGTCTCATAATACAGATGAAAAGCACCATTGAGTATTGCGGACATATTTGGCTGCTATTTGTTCATGCTAGCTGTCTTCTAATTCTACGTACTTTGTTTTGACTCTACATTTATAATGAACTCACTGAACAACTGATATACGTAACCTCTAAACTTAATATCAATCTTATCAGATCTGTTGCACTTCTCCAGACAGTTTAACGTTTCTTTTTACTGTTTGAAAATGTTCACAAATTACATGTACGTTCATATTCTTTTGATATAATAAAACCACATTGTATACGATACTGTAATATAAGAAAATACAATCGATATTTTGTAGAATCCGAGTTGTGTATTTTACTAAGGCATCATTTTGAAATACGTTTTACGAGGCATCACGGTTTTCATCTAGTTTGAAATTTAAGCCAAAATAGGGGATACAAGAGACTATTATCCTACCTTGTCCTTTCAACAGATATACAAATTTCACTCCCTTATCTCTTTTTTTTTAACGTACCCATCATTATGTACTTTCGTCCGATCCGAGGTCTTATGTTGCATCCAAGTGGGGTGTAAATCTTTGTGTGGTCAATATTTTTAAATTTTCTCTCGCCCTAATACAGAAAAAAATAAGCCAATGTAATTTACTACTATACTACTGCAAACCGAAATTTTTACAAGTTTTATCATTTTTTTTTTTCTAATTTGTAAAATAGTATCAACTTACTATGTATTGATAAGCGAAGAAAAGACTACCGACCTTAAACTTTTGGTAGATGTGAACATGGATATGATTTCCGATTGGGCGTCCAGGAACCTGTGTTGAATATACTCTAGTGATGTTGGTGATGTATGCTTTGATGACTGCAAGAAAAACGGCAAAGATCTTTTCACATTATGTATATTTTTACAAGCTATTCCCATGTCAAAATAAAATTTAGTACCAATGATCATTTTTTGAAATTCAATGCACGATACTTTGTAGAGAGTGTATATAGAAATGGTAACCGTTTGCCTTGCTACCACGATTTTTAAAATCACCCTGTGGGTTACTGTGAGTACAAAGTGAACTGTGGTGAAGCGTTGCATATGTATGGTTGTGTCAACTTTTGTTACACTGGGAACCTACTCTTTAATATAACCTCGCCTGTATGTTGTCACGTTTTCCAAACTCACAATCTGTACTCGTAACATAATAATGAGGACACCCGTGTTTGAACGTGAGTGACTTGAGTTTCAAAATGTGTCCAAGTCACATGGTGACTAAAATAAAGTATGTTTACAGAAAGAATTGTCTAGGGTTGTCTCAAACTGTAGACAAATGATTCGTTGTTCAACAACCCTAGGACAGGTCGAAGTCAAAATTTGACTGATCATTTAAACCCCATGCCGAATGTGCTGTCTTGAATGAATCGAGAAAACCATAAAGTACCATGCTGTAATCTCCCGTAAAGTCTACTTACGCATGCCACTTCACGGCAGAGAACCTAGTCTTGTATTTGCAAATTCCATTGAATGTGTTTATTCAGCAATGAGCGTAGCTAAATCATTATACCGTATCTCCTTCAAATTGAATTGTGCGCATCACATTGTAATTAAACCAGCCCCTCTTCATCTTATGTCGACGTATGGAGAAGATTTTGAAGGTTGATTTTTAATCACTCTGAACAGTACCACTACTGTATCAAATTGATTTTCCCTCATTTTTGGCGAAATTCCACAATTTATGGAAGTGGATGATAGTTACAAACTTTCAAATTGGATTCGAGGCTGGCTATTTTGCGGATTCAGAATTCACTCAAAACCTTAATGTTTTGGGTAGCATCAATCTTATCACCTGTCGCGTATTCAGTAAAGACATGCATATGCACCCATCGGCGACAAGACACTCGTACAGATCAGTTCGAAATCCGTTGGATGATTGAGGCATATAACTTTACATTTTCGGGTCTATACCGCCTATCGTTTATTTTTACACAAATTGTCGAAGAGGACTAAATGTAAGATTTGTCTCGCATTCATGTTTAGGACTTCAGTGATCACCCACGACCTCTCATCTCGAACATAGAAAGAGTGATATTTCGGGGAAATTAGACACCATTTGTATTCGGTAGACGAATCATCAGTCCTGGTATAAGGCACTGATTATTTTCCGAATTTTACAATATACACTGATAGGGCAGTGATACGTGTGACCCTACATGATTAAGTATACATGTGTGTCCTGATCAATCCGAGGGACTGTGTGTCAGATTCCCTTAGGGAATCAAGTGGGATCCATATAATTCCCATGGGGATATGCAATGTACAAGGCTCCGAGGGCATTGAAATGTTTTCCTATATCAAATTTGGAAATAGTTGTTTTATGAAACGTCTAATGACCTGAGATCAATAGACAGTGCAATCATTGAGAGCAAGTTCCGCTATAAAAGCTGATGGTGCCACCTAACGTGAGGAAAGAACAAGTGATTCCAAGGGAGAGCCAAGACATTCATATCTTTTATCGTTGTTGTCTCATGATTAAACTTTGACAATACCGGTCGCTGTAGTTCAGTGGTTGAGCGGTCGCTCGAGACCTGGAGGTCGTGAGTTCGAGTCCATCTCGTGCAATGGTTCCGTCAAACCCAAGACGTAAAGACAGTGGCTGTTTCTTTACCAAACACTCTTTATTAAGAATTGAGAATCACAGATCTTTCTGATAAAACCGTAAACACGGGTCCCGATGTCACGACAGGCGTTAGCATTTTACAGAATCCTCACTGCTACGGTCCTGAGCGCTAAGCATAAGTCTGTAATTGTGGTACTTCACCTATACTGCTGGCGACAACTCAACACAAGTGAAAAAGTCCATACGGGTCGTAAACTTGAAAGCAAACAAAACAACCAAAACAACTATTAATCTTGGACAAGACGATACGTTTATCTTACATATATCATACAGTCTCCAATAATGTTTTCGCCCATTTGAATTTCCAGATAAAGATTTGGAATGTATGTGCAACTTCAGTAGATATTTACACACGTTATATTTTCAGCATATTCAAGAATATCTAATTCGAAAAAAGTCTAAACCCTCTAAATGTTTTGCCTTATTTAAGCGTGACCTTAGTAACTGAGAGGTGACATGTACAATTGAGGGGACAACCATTTGATTTGGGTCACGGTATCTTGCTTTTGCTTCGTAACCTGGAAGTCAGGACCCTCATACCTTAAAGATTGGTAGTGACTGCTCCTTTATCATACGCTCCTTTATCATCCATGGGTATTTTAGATGATACCTTAAAATAGGTCCAGTTACACGACTGACGCTGGTACGATCAGATTCTTTACTACTAAGGGCATGAGCGCTATGCTTAGGTCAGAATTTACAGTACTTGACCCACAACTGGGCTGGTCACGCCTAAATAATGCAAAACGACTAGGGAGCTTAAATATATTTTTTTTAGAAATAGATACTCAACAGAAAAGGAATAAGTGTAGTATAGTGTTGAAAAACATCCAAATATCTGACGAGGGACTCCAAAACCAACATAAATCAATAGAGTAGTATCATTTGCATTAGAAATGGAATAAGTACAGTTTAGTGTTGAAAAACATCCAAATATCTGACGAGGGACTCCAAAACCAATAGAAACCAATAGAGTAGTATCATTTTCCACAAGGTAAAATGTTCTCAAGTTATCCACATGTAGAAGACCAATCGACCAAAAGACCATCTGACCAATACTTACAAGGCATTATACGCCACGATTTATACCAACCTTATTTAATCTGTTTAGTATGATACACGGCTGTACAAGGGCAATGGCTCTCACTTACTCAATGGACAAATGTGCGGATATATAATCGATACAGAACCAGTAGACTAACTCTTTCTTCAACAGTCATTTAATTTCCTTAAGGACGTAAATTAGGATGCAGTAACGTGAAAAAAGAATATATTAGAAGTGATTTAATAGCGTTTGGTGTTTTATATTAATGTATAGATACGAAGAAAATATTTTTCTCTTTCAGAAATTTCAGTGAAGAGGGACTTCTCCATTTAAAGAAGAATCCAACTATTAATTTCACATAAATGGAGTGTAGTTTGTAAAAAGACTATATGTATCTACATATGCAAATATAAATTTACCAAGAGCTTCAAATCAAGATGCCTATTGTTACGATGGGTGATATATGTAACACGTTAATAACAGTATTGTTGCTTGATGTTATTGTTTAATTTTGATTGTGTTGTGTGTATTATGACGTCACATGAAAGCTTTGCGACGGATCGTCGTGTGCAAGAATTCGTCTGCAAAAGAGAATTACGAGAATACACCCGCATTTAATTCATCTGTCTGTAAAAGTGCAAAGAGATTAAATTTAAAGTATTTACTGTATTTAATGTAACACTCTCAGTGTGTGCGGAAGTCGGAACTGTAAACACTGGATGAACAAGTGAAGATAATGTACGAATAATCATAAATCACGTAAGAATTCAAAATTAGGAAAAGGGAAAACACGGACCCTGGACGAGTAGAGGTGGGATCTGGTGTCCAGGAGGAGGAAACATCCCTTTGACCGGTCACACCCGCCGTGAGCCGTATATCTTGAATAGGTAAACGGAGAAATCCGTGTCAAATTCAGTATATAACAAACGACTTAACAATTGGTATGAAACACCATTAGACCCAGTAATAATTTGTATTTGTAGATTAGATCATTATAACGACCATAGCATTTGCGAACTGCTGAATTTAAACAAGGTTTATTTCTCAACCCCTATTTAATCAATTGATCATACGCAGAAAATGCTCTGATATATCGAACCATTTTAGTGACATAAATACCATATGCAGGTGTACGAAACGTTAAATTAACATAAAATCATATAATTGAAGATATATTTAATTATTTGAAGATATCATGAATTCAATTATTACACGGTATAATTGAATTTACCAAAGCAGTAATCGATTCGATGCGCATATGTATCAATTAATGAGAACAATAATTGATTTGGTGCGTGTATTGATTTAATTGATGAGAGCAATTAATTGATAAGTAATTAATTCCATTATTACTCTCATCAATTCAACTTATACCAACATCAATGCGGTGGAATTATTGCGCTTAAAATTTAATTTGGTGCGCTGTATAAATGATTTGATGATTTCTGTAATTGCATTGCTGCATTCTTAAAAGACGCCTTTAATTATTTGAGTTCATATTAATTTGGCGATCCCCGCAGCTGATAATGGAATATTGCTACATAAATATGGAAAATTGGCAGTAGATAGGCTGAAGTTAACTCGCTTCTCATAAAGTCGTGTTCTTAGTTGGCCGTTGACATCTATGTTCAATACAATATCCAAATATGAATTAGATATGGAGGATCCCATGGTGTTTTTATTATTACCATTTCGAGTTCACTGAGATATATCGAATCGATATATGAATCAAAATGAGCACTGTTAAAGGGGGTAGTAATGGATTAAAATTAGTCCAAAAGAATCACACGAGTCATTTCCCGTAAATTATAATAATCTTATGCATTTATCTGCATTTTATTTCAAAATTTAAAACAATTATAATTTTCAAATTTCTAGTTGATAAGGGTTCGATTCCAGCTCGCGCCGATACATGTAAGAAAGTTTGCCAGTTTACTTTCGGAAGGTAGGTCGTCTCTTCCCGAGTACATCTGTATCTGGGTTCTCTCCTCCACCAATAAAAAACTGGACGCCACCAGATAACTTAAAATATGTTGATTGGGGCGTAAAACAACAATCAATCAATTAATTAATCTTCAATTTACGTCCTCAGAGATTTTGCTTTCTGGACAAAAAGTCAGTCTGCTTTATCAGTTCATAAGTGGGCTCCTGCTATAACTTCTGACGAACACGCCGTCATTCCAAAAGTCATAGATATCATTCATTTATCGTTTTGTAATATTAAAAAGAAAGAAGAATATTTGGAGAGAAAAATCACATGAGATACACTTTACCTTTAAGAAATAAAACGTCGTCAATATATCTAAATGTTGCGTTTTAGGCCATAGCTACAGATTGTTTTCTCATATAAAAGCTTATAAATGTATTCTGCCACATACGAATACAACACAGGCCAGCTACAGGTAATAATGGAGCATAATTTGTGCGCATGGGAATCCCAGCAACAACCTGCTCCAAGACTGACTCGTCAGTTTAATGTTGCCACAGACCTGCACATTACGTCCCCGACGTTGAGAAACATGTTTCATGCTACTAATCTCAGGGCTTACAGACCGTATTGCGTTTCAGACTTCGACCACGTCATCGACAAGCAGGCTTGGAATTCGCACGTCAATATGTGAATTGGGATAGACGATGTTGGGAGCCAGTACTGTTCACAGATGAGTCCCGATTCTGTCTGGATTTCTGCGATGGTCGTAGGCGTGTGTGGAGAGAGGCCAGCCAGAGATATACCCAGACATTGGTGGCGGAACACAATAGATTTAGGGTGGCGCTGTGATGATATGGGGTGTGATTTCTCTGGCGGGTCGCACTGACATGGCAGCCATTAGGAGCGGCGAACTGACTTCTGTCCGATACAGGGACCAAATTCTTCACCCAGTCGTCAGGTTGTTTGCAGGTTGCAATTGGTCCAAATTTCATTCTGATGGACAATAACGCCCATCCCCATCGTGCTCACGTAATTCAGGAGTATTTACAGAGGGAAACTATAGAGTAAGGAGTAGCCTGCTGTCTCACCGGATCTGAATCCCATCGAGCTTGTGTGGGATCAACTTCAGCATCAACCTTCACAGCGTCCAAACCAACCACAGACTTTGGTTGACCTTGAATACGCGCTGAGAGAGGAATGGAACAACCTCCCACAACAGAACATTGTGAATCTCATAATGAATATGGAATGCTGATGTCAGCTGTTGCGAGAGCAACCTGAGGTTACACTGAATATTGATGAAACTCTGAGTCAATTTTAGACATGTTCTGTAATGTTCAAGGTGTCGTTCATGCCAGATTTCTCCACGTTATTTACTGACATGTTTTGTACTATGCTCCCAAAAGAATTAATAAATGGAATCTGGATTTCTGATTAAATATTGATGAAAATGATGTCAGCGTTTGTGTTTCATATATTCGGCCATGTACGTACAGAGGTTTGGTTTTAATCAATGAAATCCAGTACCACCCCCACGAAGCTTTGATATGACGTCACAATACACAACAACAAAACAACCAGTGCTGTAATATCAAGCAGTAATATTTGCTATAGTTATGTCCCTTTGCCTCCATCTTAGGGGAAAACACATAGGATCCTCAGTATGGCCTTTTCACTTTTGAGTTGGTAACTTTGTCATTAACTTTCAAACTTTTATTTGGATTGGCCCATGGTAGAGCTTGTCATACATTTAAAGAAAACACCCATGAATTTTTAGCAGCTCATACAGTTGATAGCATATAGAGGAAAATTATTGCTTTATTAACTTTTGAAATTTGGGTTGGTCCCACAAAGGGACACCACACAATATCATTTTTGCAAAGTGTGGATGGGTCTATACGACGGATAAGATTTTAAATGCATTGTATATCATATATCGTAACGCTATCAACCTTAAGGAAAGCAAGTTAACCAATTCAATCAATTAAAATATGTCTCTTATATCTGAAATAGAGACAATGGATCTCATAGGTTTACCAAGTACAATCCTGTACTTACATACTAATGCAACATAAGATTTACACAGGTTCTGTTCTGTTAATATTGTATGTAAATAATTTCCTGGTCAGTAAAGCGTTGCTCTTTCTAAGTTATTACTACACACGTTTAAGACACCATTTCTCAAATAAAAAAGAAAAATGACACAATAATTATGCCTAAGTAAAAAAGTTCTTTTGTTGTATTTAATGAGTGTATTGATTGAACATGATAAACTGAACTCTTATTTCGAGGACAACGAAGATGAAGACAGTACAAAAATAATTGTATCATTTGCCTTTTTCGACATTTTGAATAAATAATTAAAAGCGTAGTGTCGTTTACTCTTACCTATATCAGACTTGCAATATAGCCATTGAGGGTGTTCCGGACCCGGACATTTGCAGGATGACGTCAGTTCTATTCTGAGGAAACACAACACGACCAAGACAAGTGCGCCCTCTTTCCAGTTCATGTCTGTAGTAAACATCCAATATGTTACTATTCTAGCTGATCGATGCCAAAAGTTTGATAGTTTAGTAGCTTTCCGCTTCCATATTTCATGAATTTTCCTTATTCATTATTCTTTCTTTCCATTTTTTTTTGCATTTTTCTTTTTTATTTTTTTTTTGCATTTTCTAAAGCCTAGCCATTATTCCACATTAGAATTCCTTTAGTAAGAAAAAAAAATGCAGACTATTTCAATGTTGTAAAAAAGGCTGATTTTCAGGGAAGCCAAACCTTTTTTTTTATAATAAAAAGTCTATGTATTCTTATTTTTGTCCGCAAAATTACATTTATTTATCTTTAGACATCTCATCACTAACTCCCATGTTTTCTTTTTTTTAATTTTAAAGCTGATGTTAAACCTAATCTAGTGGAGAGGTGGATCACTAGGTTCGACATTGTGTCTTATCGAAGGCTCGTGAAAGCTCAGTGGTAGAGCCTTCGTTTCGTAACATGAAGGTTATGAGATCGAGTCCCGCTATGCCATGGCCTAGTCAAACCTAAGAAGGGAATGCTCCTTCACCAAACGCTCGGCATTTACAAGTGAGAATCACGGGTCTTTAACACATGACTTTAAAAACGATGATCCTGTATTTCAGCAAGTGTTGGCACGTAAAAGTACCCACACTGCTACGGCCGTAAGCGCTGGACGTAGGTTTAAATTTGTGGTACTTCATTTACAACTGGTGACGACTCAGTGAGAGTGAAAAATTTTCGACAAGATGTAAACACAAATAACAACGCCCGATACCTTTATGTGTCATATCCAAATGCAGATACAATGTCAAGTACAAAAATTATATTTAACAATAAAATGTCCCACGACACAAACACTACGATTGTTAAACTACCTTATCCACACGGGACAGAGGAAATTAAACGATAGTAAAAGTATCTAGAGTTCTAAACCTGCACTAAAACGTCAAGCGTATTTCTCCTGCTTGCTATTCAACGTGTTAAGTAGGAAGCATTCACAATACGCCATGCCCTATATACTGTATGTATGTATATATATATATATATATATATATATTATATACTTGTTGAACTTTCCAAAACCAATACTCTATGTATAACTTTTCGTTGCGCTGTTAAAAGAAATTAATTTTCAAACAGTTTTGCAGAAAACGTTTACTTTAACTTTCTTTTTTGTAAAACTGACACGTGCGTGACTCGTTCACACGGTGCCCTCCGCCGTGTGGCGTGGGGTGGTCGAATAAAAACAGGAGAGTGTAGGATCAAATTTCCGCCACACACAAGTTTTTCCCGACAGTTTCAAGCGTTTCTGATTCTAAGGTTAATGATGTAGTTAATAGATTTGTATTTATCATGTATCTTTTTGGTTCCACTGGCAGGTAATTTGCCTCGAGACTGTTATGATACGCGGACCAATGTTTACACGTTGAGAGAAAGAGAGAGAGAGATTCCTGGTATTTAAGCTGATTAGTAAACATATATTGTTCTACTGTGTTTCAATTAAATCAGCAATTGAAGATTTTCCCATTGGCAACAAAATTAGAAGTGCATATTGTTTAATTAGCTGTAATAAAAATAACGAATGTACTACAAGATAAATCTAAGGAATGCGTTTATTGTTGAACATCAAAATGCTTCTTTCGACGTGCGAATTCTGTTCTCATTTCAAAACCGAAGCCATATACATTGCACTTATGTATTGTACATGTGTATATTAACAGTTCATAATACATTCATTCATGTAAATACATAATGATATTTTTAGATCCATTTTCTCACCAATAATATATATTATTTTCTTTTGCCAACAAAAAGTGTAGCTCTCTCATATACGATTGTTAAATACGAAAGAAAGTTTCATGTATTTACATGTATATTTAACCTTTATTAGAAGAATTGAGTAATTAGATATGTGATTATAACTGTCTATTTCCTATGCTATGGTTACTCTCAGAGCATATATTCATGTATATGTTATAAGTTGTTTATCTGATATGTTATAATTTGAGGCATAAATAAATAAAGAATTAATTATCCTTCCTTTTAAGTACACCTGTTAATGAGACAACGTTTAACTTGTCCAGAAGATATTTAGATGATATTCTTGATGAAAAAAAAAAAAGCAAAAAAAAAAAACAAAAAAAAAAAACAAACAAACAAAAACAAAAACAAAAAACAAACAAACAAAAAAAAAAAAACCAAAAAAAATTTCAAAAGAAAAACCAAAAACAAATCAAAAAAAAAAAAAATTAAAAACATTTTGTGAAAGACACTTCATCACTTTTAATTTTTAGCTCGCTCTTAAACAGATACAATATAATCTTTACTATTATTATTTTATGATGACATAAAATAATTCTAGAGTAGATACTGTGACGTTTTCTAATCTCAATATAACAGTTTTATATTGGTATTCTATCTAATTAGTATAAAGAGAAATGCAGTTCGGAATTTACACAAAGTTTATGTTTTAAAACTTTTATTTCATTTCTTTAAAAAAAAATGACATTTGCAATAAACAAAATTAACTTACCTCCTATCGGTGAATCCAATTTATGAAAATATAAATTGTGTTCGTAAATATATTGGGATAATAAGGTCAAAGGGTGTACAGCGAATTTGTTCTCTGTGACATTAAGCCCGCAGTGTGTCCTTTTCAATCCACGGGATAATACATATCAAATATCTGTAATTACACGAGAGGCAAACGACTCATCGTGGCATTCCTCAAATAGCTGAAACGCTCGTCAAAAATCGTAAAAATTCAAACTGCGAGACCTTCAGGTGAAATGTACACATTAGATTTAATTCTATTAGCGAGATATTTGTGAATTTTCAGTATAAAGTATACCATTTTCGTGCCAAGTTTTAGACGCTAGGATTTCCTAACAAAACAGGAGCAGAATCGCACCTCCTAATTAACTAGTTATCTTGATTTACGATGGCAGGTCAAAAACTTCATTTTCGTTTCCAGTATGTTTGTAACATTTCGATGTTTTGTATGTTTTCTATACTTTTTTATCTGTCAATTTGCCGAGAATGTTATTTCATTTAAAGTAGCAGAATAAAATAAAAATGTAAAACCGCCCAGGTATAGCGCATTAAATGGAGTTAAATTCTACATTACCTTGTAAACATTTAATTTATGGGTCATCCATTCAGCTCCCTTTTATGTATTGTAGAATTGTTATTTATGTATTTGACACATTCTAGTATCTGGTAATTTTAAGGAGCAGGTCAAATCACACTTTTACAAAAGTACACCTGTATGTATGTGAATCAAACTTACTTGTAACAAGGAAGCAACATAAACGTCATTCAGCAACACTTTGATATATTCTGAATATTTCTACTTAATTGTGTACATATATCGAAATGTTAATAGCATATCTATAAATTCATACGATCTTTCATTTCTCTTAAACTGAAAAAAGAAAATACAAACAAACAAACAAAAATCGCAAACATCAGACCTATATACACTCTTGTTACCAATATCTGTTCTCTTTGTACCGGGGCTGCTGTCTACATCCAAAATTTCACGTGACTGACATGTATACTTTACGAAAGTGATAAACTTTTATATTCGCGGAGTCTTGATTTCGAGGTTCAGGTTTTGTAACAGTTGTTCTTTATGCTAGTCCAGTAGAACGTTTTCATGGAAACCATTAAATCTAGGCGTATCATAAGACCAATACAATCAGCCCACCAAAAACAGCCATTTTATCAATAATTTAATATTTAATAATATCATTAGCAAAAGATGCAATTTTCTTTAATTATAATTTGACTCACAGAATTACAAAAGAATATTTGAAAGTTTAAAATAGATTGCAAGAAAATTGAAACCGAAATTACCGGCGGAAATGGGTTACTATGCATACATATATTACCATCATCCATAGTTTCTCTGTATGATAAACTTTTAATCCAAAAACACGAATTTCATATTTATACAGTTGGTTTGATCAAAGCAACATACATATTGAACTACAATTGTATGCTTTCGAAGATGAAGATTAACTCTTTGTTTCGATGGGATCTTCTCGATGATGGCGATGATAATCAGAGGCGGATCCAAAACACATTATAGGGGAGTGCAGCTTTCCATTCAAAATGCTTGAGAGTATTATTGCAGATCCCAAATTGGCAGAAAATGACATTTTTGTTGGAATTTTCAGCCACGGTCAGCGCCGCATCTCACACATGCATCATAAGAGTCATGTCTAATGTATTTTAAATGGCGTGTATGTTTTCACTATGTTTTATTAGTATTTTGAAATGGTTATCCATGCATGGATGGTTTACTAAGTCATATAAGTCATCGAAACACATCAAATAACGAGTCAAGAATTTTTGCCAGTATCATTATTTGTCATCCATCTATCTTTAAATACTATTTGTTACTGGGTGGTTGTTGTTCCAGTGTCTGATGGCATAGTATAGTCCAAACCTTGAGTGGCAGGATCTACCACAGACGCCGCAGGTGAATGATGTCAGTTTGGGCACCTGTAAGCTTTGCGGCCTCTTCAGCCTTTAAGGTTTGCTTCAGTTGTGCATATGTTCACGGTTTGTCGCCTGTTTCTTGCGAATACTACACAATTATCAAATGAAAGTTATTATATTTGATAAAATATTGTACAAAAAATGCATAAGAATTGAATTTCCAATTTTACTTGAATTTTGAACAATAAATTATGCGAGTCACTTTCTCCTTTGCCTTTGTCTATTTAATGATGTCCTTGATGATGCAGCCCTGCTAGGTTGTACACAGCGCAGGAGACACTCAATCAGCGTTATTGGCAAGACTGCAACGTCCATCTCCCAGAGGGAAGCATTCAGATACAAGTTTGATACACCTTCTTGTTGATCATCAGCATGGTGTTGTTCCGGACTCTCTTTGATAGGAGGGACATGGTTGTGAGAGGTCTGGACTGGAGGTTTTAGAATCATGTACAACTCCAAGGTATGATCACCAATGGCAATGTGGGTTGTACAGTCGACATTTTGTCACATAAATTATCATCCATGAAGATCTTCTGGATGAGGACCTTTCGCATTTCAATCTTTATTCTGAAGCTCGCCAGGGACCCGTTTTCCAGAAGGCCGTAAGTCTTAGAATTAGTCGTAAGACATAACTTATGATGTACGGTCGTTCTACAAAGATTTAGGATTTACGAGTTAGGGTGAAATTCGGTCGTAAGTCTACGACCGCCTGGGGGCGACCCTATATCTTAAGTTTTTTGCAAGCGCTCCATAAAACCGTTTTTTCTATGGTTATTAAAATTCAACATGGCTGCATTTTTAAATTCAATGCCATAAATCATTCTCATGAAAAAGTGCGCTGCGGGTATTTCGCGATAAATAATAAATTCGCCGGACTACCTAAATGTTGATGTAGTTGAGAAGTATCGTTTGCCCGGGCGGCACATCAACATGGTAACAAATTTAGTGCGAAGAGATATTCTACGAACAGAAGCAATGTTTAAAGCTCCACCATCTTTCATTTAATTACATATTGTTATTTATTATTATTATCTGCATACACATATCAGGCCAACCTTGCTACCTTTGTTATTACAATGCGTCACTTCCTCTGATAACTTTGTCACACGAAATGTGGTTACGTACTCGTATATTTCCGACAGTGCGCGGATCAAACAAAAATGGCAGGTGTGTGTCACTGATCCATTGTATTTACGTATTTTCACATAAACCTAATGATGTTGACTATTTCAAGCATCCCGGTCTTTCGGATGAGACCGTATAAACCGAGGTCCCGTGTCGCAGTAGGTGTGGCACGATAAAGATCCCTCCCTGCTCAAAGGCCCTGAGTGCCGAGCATAGGCCTAAATTTGCAGCCCTGTCACCGGTAATGGTGACAGCCGCTGGATAGCTGAAAAATTGCTCAGGCGGCTATAAATAAACAAACAAACAAACAAACAAAGCACGCTATATTAGACACTTATTTCTATATGCACACCCTCCCCACGCACTGCATACTGCATGTCCATACATGTACATAAAACGTTATACACAAGGTGTTGTACAATGCCTTGGTAGATTTATACCTTATACCAATTATTAGTATTTAAATAAAAAACAAAACATAAAACAAAACAAAACAAAACACAAAAAAAAAACCAAAAAAAAACCCACCAAAACACACACACACAAACGGTATCGAATGTTTTTCAAATAAAATTTTAGGTAAATTTATAAATCCCTTATAACCTCCCTCCAGTCTGCCACCCATTCCCCCAACAAGCATGGTGTGTGACCATATAGTTTATCATAGCCATTAATGAACTGCAATGATTAGATTTTAGCTGAACTAGTGGAGTGAAACCTGTGATACAGAAACATACATGTACATGAATAGAATTGCATTCTCTCTCTCTCTCTCTCTCTCTCTCTCTCTCTCTCTCTCTCCACACTTCTAGGACAATGATCTTTTTTATTTCCACATGGAACTAAATAGATATTAGGTGACTACTCCAACACCTATTATTTTGATAGCATGGTAGCGTCGGGTTTTCGCGCGATATATACGTTCATTTTCATAACTTCATGCACTGAAAAGTTCCAATACCACTTGCGACAAAAGAAGTTACGATTTACGATTATGATACGTTTTGTAAAACAGTCCTACGATATACCGTAAGTTCTTCAGTTCTATGACTTAGGACTTAAGATTTACGTAAAACGCAGTCCAGGTTACTAGTAAGCAGGCTTCCATCACTTCAATGTGGAGGCAATTACCTTCATTAGACTGTTGAAAGGCACACTGCAGCATCAGGGGAACGGAAATGCCGAAGAGTATTTGAGGCAGAACGCATACTTGTTTTACGCAACTCTCTAATGGGAACGGTTTCGAAGATGATCCGTTACACTAGACGGTCCCTCATATAATCGTATGAGGAAGTTAGAGGGCACCCAATCCTGTGTGTTATAGAGTGAAGAGATCCGCACTGTCTCGTCTCATGACTGTAGATGTTTAAACTATATTGTTCCTCTAGATACGTGCATTCTGAGAATAACTACAACCCGTTGACGACATGACCGAAGGTTTTTCCCACAATACTGAGGAGTGATATGTCATAATAGTTGTTGCAATTGCAGCCATCTTTGTTTTTATGCAGGATAATCATCCGGTCACCGTGCGTGCCTTGAGACATTGTGCTTTCTCCACAGCATTGTAGCAGGAGCTATTGGAAGTGACCTAGGAGGAAATCATCCTTTCCCATCTGCATGACTTCTGACAGGATGCTTTCGCTATCTAGAGCTTTGTCAAAGGCTAGAAAGTCAATGGCGTTATTGAATTCCTCCATAATGGGTGAAGCATCGAAGTCATCCAGGGTAGGCAAATGATTCTCCATGGCTGTAGGGATACAATATTATCCTTAGAGTACAGTTTCTGGCGATCTTCCGCACACATCTCCTTCTGTTTTCTGCGGTCTGTGACGAATTTTCGAAAAATGCTGTTTAACCCACCGCCTTCTTATTTTGTTTCTGATTTGCATTTTTCCTATAAAGGCACAGAATTGATAGTCGGACAAATATGCACCTTGGAAATACCAGAGGTTGGATTAGCAGCCTAGCTAGGAAGAGTAATCATCCACTGTTGACAGGTTACACGCACCGTGAACTTTCTATCTTAATCAGGTACACAAAATAAATCACAATCACAATCAATATCTAAAGAATAGCTTAGTAATTAGTATGAACCACAATAGACAGCATTCGACCTAATGAGAGGCTATATTTGCAAAGACGATCATTATAACAACCGGGTAAGTCTTTAACTTGACCAGCATTTGACTACTCCGTAATCTTGAAAATTAATTATGCATTCAGACATCTTATTACACCTGGCTCGTTTCTATATACAATATACTCTTGTGATTAAGTAACAGCAGCGACGTAACTTTACTATATCTACAGTGAGACATATTTATATGGTCCCAGAAGTCGAGGTTAGGTCATTACCGAAACACAGTTTACTACTTTATAACTGAAGAATCACTTTAAATATTTAAAGTCGTGCATTTACATTGATAATTTAGAATAGTATACTGCACTATAAACTATATTTTGGTATTAAATTGCGAACTCTTTTCGTGTAAATGTTCGTAAAGTGATCTGTGGCCAATAAATTTCGTTTCATGTACACTTATTTATAACATTTTCTAAATAACACGAGACTCACATTGCTGAATGTTTGGTTGAAATAGTCGCACGGATATAACATACGTATCTGGCTTTGATATATATGTTTGTTTGTTTGTTTGTTTATAGCCGCCTGAGCAATTTTTCAGCTATCCGGCGGCTGTGATATATATGTAATACAAATGATAAAAGGTTGATATTGATATAATTCATGATCGTTGTGGTGATGACAAAGCGTTGTGGCAATGACATCATGTTGTGGTAATGACATAATAAAAAGACTGTACAATGATAATGCTCAAATAAATGTGTTTTATGATATTAATTACTTAAATGCAACAGCTAAGAACATCAAAGGAGATAATGATCATAAGAACAGTGAAATCATGAATGAACGTCTGAAAACAATTCAACAACATGTTGAAGAAATCGACTACGATACTGATCAAACAGTGTCAGGATTACAGATCTAATGCCTCTGTAACATATTCCCATTCTGACTTGGAGAGCTGAAAATATCTGGAACCGACACTAGCTGGTTGTTCAATAAACATAATTACATCCTTGTGGTCATACCAGAGCAGATCCTCAATCATTGGCCACAAAAATCGGTTAAGACCAATTCTATGCATAACCTTCACTTGGACATCTGTTGCGTCTACATTTTGCACAATACCGGGGTACGGCAGCCCATTATAGCGTACAACACACCATTTTCCCAGTTTACTTTCGTCTAGGCATGATTCAACCTCATCATGTTTACCAGATGGTTCCAGTACTGTTGATCCTCCCTCAAAAGTGAACTCTCTTACATCAAAACAGCTGCATGGTTGATCTGAGCAAAAACAGCTCAGAATCCTTACCCTTAACGACCTCAGCCTGCTAGTCTGAACCTGAAAGTACAATGTGTAAATCTGTAATCAATAAACTATTAAATTATTCAAGAAATAAATATCTTATTTTGTTCATTTGTTCCTAATTATAACTCTGACACAACGCATATTTTCGAGAGAAAAAAAATCTGTTTTACTTTTTCCTTAATGGCTTATAGCATCATGGAAATGTTAGAACATTTTTATTTTCAGATGTCTTCACCAGATAATGAAATATAACTGACTACAGTTCACCTTCCCAACCCCATCTTATTATATGTATGTATTGTTTTTAATTGTGCCACATACCTGATGTAATTTCATAGTTCCTTGAATTGCTGGTAAATCTGACGGTATATGTTTTTCGACATTCTTGACATCGTTTTCGTGTACAAAATACAATTCCACTTTCAGTTTCCGTAGAGCAGAGTACATGGACTTTGCATCTACTATGCTCCCTCCATTTGAAACAAAGGAATCTGCAGCCCTTTTTATTGCCCCTCCTATGCCATCAGCTGGCCCTTTGCCATGACCGGCTTCCAAAAAGTTCCACGACCCTGACTTGAATCCACTTTCTAGATATAGAGTGCAAAATAGATAGAAGTTCTGTTTGCATCGATACTGTGTAGTTGGTCCATCACTTATAAAATGAACGGTGTCAATCTGGGAGTTCTTTAGCACAACGCTGTGTAAAATCGGCTTTAGGTGAGCCCAGATGGCAGCGGGACCGTGTTTGTTGAGATCAGACATGGTGCAGAACGAAAACATCACATCACTCCCATAATACACAACACCAGTGTGAAGTGTGACTTGTATCTGACTGGCCCCAAAGTGGACGCTCTGTACTTCTTTATCATACTTACAATTGTAATTTTCGGAAAAGTCCATGTGAATGACAACCTCGTTGTCTTTCAGATTTTCCCTTAATCGTCTGAGAGTTTTATACTGGTGTCGTATATTATATACGTGGCAGCAAATTTTGGACATGTTTTCATTAAAGTCCTGGAGCAACGATAGAACTGAACCACTCATTGATACTGTGGATATATTTTCTTCTCCGTCATCTCCCGTCTTAATTTTCTCTACCCGTCGTGTTGTCCATTTTTTCCAAGTCACTTGCAACCCCGAATCCTGATCTTTTATTGGAACCTTTAACTGACCACATGTGTCACATTCTCTGTACATGCATTTTTGATTATCGCCACTGCAGCAAATTTGTGAGGTTAGGATGTTAACATCTTGTGTAGACAATATTTTCAAGTTGCTGGTACTGTATGTTTTCACATTTGATGCAAAGACACGTTTCTTTGCACTTTTCTGTAGGCTTGACGATCCAAAACGGTTTCAACTTGCAGAAAAATGAGTATGACAGGGAACTCTGGGGATTCTCGCTGTTATATTTAACATGTAGATTCACCAAACTGTCACTAAGATACCTCTTTTGCTTTTTTATTTTGTGGCGTGTTATGGTTTCTTTTTTGCCTGCTGTCGTGTGACTATTATCGTCTCGCTGCATAAATGTTTTCACATTCATCTTTAGGTGTTCAACACGGCGATTTCGCTGTACTTTTCTATTATAGTCTATTCCTTCTCGAATTTTCCTACATCGGTCGAATGCGAATTGCTTGAAAGCAAAAAAGTTTGGATGATACTACGTTTGCTATGATCTGTCGGTTTTTCAGACTTTTTGAGTTCTTGTATTTTTCTTTTATGGTATTTACTACACTGTGGTGAAATACAAGAGTACGTTTGACTTGTTACATGCTGTCCCCCTAAAAGTTGTTCAGTTTTCGATCTAGGAGAATCTGTAAACTTTCGTACATTATTTTTTTTCATTCTTTGTAAACTTTCTTGTACTTTTCAGCTCTTCTTTCCACCGAAGCAAGTTTTACTTTCATCTTTTTTTATTTCTCGATATGCTTTGGCTCTATCTTTTCGAACCTTTTTCCTGCCTCTTGTTGTGCTGGTGTCTGGCCTCCTTTCTATCGTTCCTGTTGGGGAATTGGGAGGTGTGTTCGTGCGATTGACCGCATATAATATGATTTTATCTTTAATTCTCTTGTTTCTTTGATTCTTTCTCAATACTCTCCTTTTACCCCTTTTTTTCTCTTTCGGACAGATCCTCGATTCCTTTTATGTCGCCATTGCTTTTTCTTTTTCTGTATCTTTCTTTTTCAAGATAGCTGTTGTGTCTCTCTGGGTCTTCTTTTTGACGCTCCTTGACCTATCTGCGGAAGTAAGTGGCATTGGTTCGATTTAATAGCTTTGATAACTAATTTAAGATGCTCTTTTGTTTTTTCAAAGCAATCGCGGGCATCACATACAGTTTTTGCCCATAGATCAGCGGTATTTTCCGTGTATGGAATCGTAACTAGAGTTAATAATTCTCTTTCAGATTTGATAGTGAACTTCTCTGCTGCTGACAGCCTCTCTTTAATTTCCAGTTCTAATTGTATATCCATGCCTAAAAATAAGATTTTTTTTTTACTTAAGTAAAACAAAATTTATTACAGTCAATCTTATCAACAGGTAGTGTAACTAGTCAAACGTTGAGGGGGGGGGGGGGGGTTAGAGTGGAGTTTATACATGACATTGGATAGATATGGTGTTGCAATAAAATATAATTCTAAATATGTCATTACCGAAACGTAAAAATCATTACCGCACCATAGAATCTGTTGCGGTAATGACCGTTTCGGAAATGACATTTTCTTATTTTATGTGATATAGGGGGCTTCTGGGAAAGTCAATGGTGGGCATTTTTTGGCCTTCCTCACATGTTTATTGTCTACTTTTCAAAGCGCATTTTACAAAGAGAAAATCACCAACATTAGATATGTAATCAACTGTTCGGTAATGGCATTAAATAAATGTACGACGTATAATTACGATAAAAATATTACTTTTAAAAACAAACTCTTACCTCGACATTGCCAGCTTCTTCTGCATGTTAGTGGAAATGGCTGTCATACAAATTTGTGCTTACGTCACAGCGAACATCAACATGTTCAATGAAACCAGCATTGCGTTGCGGAAATGACATAAACATTCGGGACAGAATGTGCATTGATTTATTTCTTGAAATTTTAGAAAAATGAACATTTTTTATTACTTCTTTAAAAGTTTGCCAGTTTACTTGCGGAAGGTCGGTGGTCTCTACCCAGGTACATTGTATCTGGGTTCTCTCCTCCACCAACAAAAAACTGGACGCCACCAGATAACTGAAAAATTGTTGAGTGTGGCGGAAAGCAATAAATAATCAATCAATCAATCATTACTTCTTTAAGAAAGTTTAATCCCTCAGAAAATATGCTGACAAAGAAAATAGTGATTTTTTTTCATAATCTAGATATATGACTTACATATTTTTAAGGAACGATAAAGGGACATGGTTATGATCATCAATGTTTGATTGTAATGTCGCTCAATTTGGATGAATTTCATTTGAAATAGATTATTATCGATATTTTATCAGTTAAAAAAGGATAAGTTTTTCCATCAACCAGAGCAATGTCTAAGCAAGTTTCGGGAATTTATGTATATTTGGTCAAATATTGCCGGGACATGGTTTGCTGCTGTAGTTAAATAATTGCCCAACCATGCAATTTGTGAACTTTCAACTAGTATATTGAACCCTGTAAAATTGACTTATTTCTCACTATTTCTCAATAACCTGTGTCGGTTTAAAAGTTGATGGTTAGTTGTATATTGTTTAAAGTCCCACTCGAGTATTTTTCACGCATATGGAGACGTCACTATTACTGATTAATGACTGAAAAATTAGGCCTTCTCCTTCATTTTTCACTCATGTGAAAACGTCACCATTGCCGCTGAAGGGCTGCAAAATATAGGCATATCATCAGTTTGTATGTCTTTAGAGCAGGGAAGGATCATTATCGCGCCATACATGCTGTGACACGGGGCCACGTATTTTGTGGTATCATCCGACGAACCCCTCCATTTAGTCACCTCTTACGACAATCAAGGGATACATAGGACCTATTCTAACTAGGATCATCATAGATGCTTAAAATTGCATCATTCGGTGGGCACGCTTTCGTGTATCAAATCAGTTTGGAGACAAAAACCTTTTGTATATGATAATTAAGTACTACAACATAAATATATACTATTCAAAAAAAGTATGGGATATTGGATTTACAAGGACATTGAAATGCAGATCATGAGGTCAGAAAAGAAACAAGCGACAGAAATATATTACGGAAACATTTCTTAATTTATTCGAAACTCTGTGTACAGTCAGAAAAGGACAGATTCTCCAGAATAGGGGTCGACACCAACACAGGGTCACACAGCAAATTTACTAACGTTGTGAAACAGAGTCAGTAGCGGATAAACCCCCTTGGTTGGCCAGACAAGCTCGGAATCCGCGTGGCGTTCTCCTAACGAGACGTTCCAGGTCATTATGGGGAAGGTAGAGATAAAAGGACTAAGAACAAGACTGTTAAAATCTAATTTCTAACCAGATTATTCCCAGTTATCACTAGGCATAGTACTTCAACGTTTCTCTTTCCTCCTGCATAACGTTCAAACAGTTAATGATGTCAAGAATACATGTGTACGTGACAAAAAGTCATCTAGAATATTAAAAGAAAAGAAATAATCTTCCTTCATTAATTAATTCTCATATGAAAACCGGCTCTCTTATCAGTTTTTCAATCGTTGATAAACATTTTTGTGAAGCTTATGTAAGTTATGTTGCATTATTGACGAATTCGTTGGTAGGTTGGTTTGTTTTACGTCCCGTCGAGAATTTTTCCCGTGATTCTCACTTCTAGAGGACGAGTGTTTGGCTTGACTAATTGGTCGTGAATATATACTGGACAAAACACGTTAGGGATCATGAACTATTTCATTGATTAGAACTAAACCTTTCTACGTATATGGCAAAATACATGAAACACAAAGCCTGACATCATTTTTCATCCATAATTAATCAGAGAAATTTCCATTTCATTCATTGCTATTTGGGGTCGTAGTGCACAAATAGAATGTCACTGAATGATGTAAAAACCCCTCTCATGAACGGCAACTTGAACTTTACATAACATGCCCAAAATTGACTCAGAGTTTCATCAATACTCGGTGTGACCTCCGTTTGCTCTCGGAACAGCCTGGCATCGACGTTGCATACTCATTATAAGATTCACAATGTTCTATTGTGAGAGATTATTCCATTCCTCTCGCAGCGCGTTTTCAAAGTCAACCAAAGTCTGTGGTTGGTTTGGACTCCGTGAAAGTTGATGCTGAAGTTGATCCCTCACATGTTCGATGGAATTCAGGTCCCGAGAGACAGCAGGCTACTCCATTACGCTCGATAGATTCTTTCTGCAGATACTCCTGAACCACATGAGCACGATGGTAACGTTATCGTACATCAGATTGAAATTTGGCCCGATTATACCTGCAAACTGTATCGGAGAGCAGTCAGTGCGCCGTTCCTGATGGCTGCGATGTCAGTGCGACCCGCCAAAGAGACCCCACCCCAAATCATCACAACACCACTCCCAAACCAATTGTGTTCAGCCACGAATGACTACCAATGGAAATATATGTCTTGCTTCTCTCCACACATGTCTACGACCATCGTGGAAATCCAGACAGAATCGAAACTCATCTGTGAACAGTACCGGCTCCCAACGTCGTCTATCATTATTCACATGTTGACGTGCGAATTCCAAGCGTGCTTGTCGATGACGTGGAAGAAGTCTGGGACGCACTACTGGCCTGTAAACCTTGCCATTAATAGTATGAAATCTGTTTCTCAAAGTCTGGGACGCTCTGGGACACCAAACCGGATAGCAACATCTCGCTGGTTTTGTCCAACCTGAAGCATTCCGATTGCGCTCATTTGCCTATAACTGACGTTTTTAAAGTGGCATACCTTTATTTAAGTCATGTTAAATTGCTGTTCACTTTATTATATACGTAGTGATGACTACTGACTGATTGTCTGTCTTACACAACTTTCCAAATTGTACACATTTTTATCGTGCGACTCAAGGTCACGTGCAAATTGTGAAGAAGCATACCGTGAACAGGATTTTATTCACAAATGTTTTCTCAATCCATGTATATGTATATGTATATGAGGTATTTCACTAAAAAATATCCCAAAACCTTTATCAAACCAAGATGCACAGGATCCCTAACTTTTTTGTCTAGTATATAATTGCTTTATGTAAATTGCTTTGGAAATGATGTAATAATGAAGTTTTAGTATATTACTAGCAGTACTAAATGTGCGATCCTTAGCATACATAATGATAAGGAGAGATGAATTCTAAATCGTGAAAAAGTGACGATGATGAATAATGTACAATCTCATGAATCTCGTAAGGAATACAACAACGAGAAACGGGCAAATAAGGACCACGTACACAAATATTGGAAATTATCAATGGAGAATTTGAAGTTATTTCACTTCTCATAAAGTTATGGTGTTAGTTTGGCATTTATATTCAGTAAAATATCCAAACGTGAAGGAAAGATATGAATCGTGGTATGCGGAAACCGCATGATATAGCATGTATCATACATTGTAATGAGGTCCCTCCTGTATCATAGATTGAAGTGATGTCCCGTTTGTATCATACATTGCAGTGAGGTCCTTTCTGTATCATACATTGTAATGAGGCCCATCCTGTATTATATATTGCAGTGAGGTCCCTCCTGTATCATACATTGCAGTGAGGCCCCTCTTGTATCATACATTGCAGTGAGTTCCCTCATATACATTCTATTCACGGTGAGATTACAATTTATCAAAGAAACCACACATCTACGCTAAATGGGAAACCCTTGACTTTTATTTTCTCTTTAAAATGTTGTACAAATACTGACATTTAATGAGTGTTAATCAATTTTTTATATGCTGGTTGTTAAAATTTAAGTTAACGTTGTTTTGATCATATCCTCTGCTCATGTTTGGTCCTTTTTGTACGGGGATCATTTCCTTTCGTAATGTCATGACTTTATCAGGAATTTAGAAAAACTTGGATGATAGGGTGTATTCGAAATATCACCACGAAAACTTTTAAGTTCTATTTTTTCCAAATAGATTGTAGCTTTATAGGACGTGACGAGATACATTGCTTGGATTTCAAAATATATTTGTAAGTTAATATGAATTCCAGAATTGGTGCAATTTTGAAAAATGTGAATTATTGTTGCCATTTATTGTCATTCGGTATTTCTATTTATCATTGCATGATATTCTGCATTCGTTGTGGGAATACTGATTGTCGTAATCAATAGCAGCGGTCCAAACTTTGCTTATAAAGACTGGAAATGCAAGTTCAGTCAAACTAATTAAATATGAGGTGAAATACAACAAAACGTAGTACATTTGATGTGCGTTATTATAAATGACACACGGTGTATAATAATTAAACATTTTAGTTCGTTTTATTTGGTGCGTATGGTTATCTTTAAATATCTCGATGATTAATAAATATTCTATATAAATTATGTTTAAAATTTACATTTATCGGTAATAGGAATTATTCTTTGTTATTCGGTTAGATAATCTATCTAAGCCTGATATCCTTATTTTAGATGAAAATCCTGTGCATATTAAAGGAATTAAAACTGTAGATGTAAATAATTGAACATATACATTATTCCATGACCGCGAGGTAGTGGATTCGAGCCCTGGTCGCACCATGCCAATAGCTAATGATAATTCCTTTCCAAACTGCTCGTTATTTATGTCTCTTCTCTTCCAGGGGGAGACATAATATTTTTGTACTTTCTGACTGTCCGTCCGTCAGTCTGTCTGTCTCTCTGTCACAAAATCTTGTGAACACTTCTCCCATATGGCTTATCAGATAGATTTGAAACTTCTCCTATATGGCTTATCAGATAGATTTGAAACTTTGTACAATATTTCAATGCCATTTGCAGATTTGCATATTGTAGAGACAGGAGGGCTCTTAAAGTTATAGTGGATCTAAGAGTGGTGGAGGGTGTAAAATAGCTTGTGTACACTTCTCCAATATGCTTATCAGTGTTCATAGTGCCTATGTTCCGGTTCATGTTTTTCCTCCATACTATGCAGTATATTAAGGAGACGAGGTTTAATTTGGATCACTTTCAATTTGGAGAGCTGAGGATATATTTGTTTTCCACAGAAATAGTCTCTAGTTAAAAGTGCGAGTCATGGGTCTTTCGGTTGAAATTATAAATACCACCGTGTTATGGTGTGCCTTGGTAAGGGAACAATGAAAATTTGTAGCACTGTACTAACAGCTAGTGACCTCGTTATATCAGTGTGCAATTCTCGACGGGAAGTAAAAAGAAATAAATCAAGAAGAAAAAAAATAGAGAGAGAATAAAAAAAGAAAACTAAACAAAAGCATAAAATTAAACAAAAAAACAAAATCAAAATAGACCGCATGTTATCCTGTTTGCAATATAGTCAAGCATTTTGTAGGTAATAAAACGTTTGATAAAAGCATTTACTTTGTGTTTGGTTTTAAGTTGCACTAGATCCTTTCTCACAGGAATTTTCATTAATAGTTACTTTGGTGGTCATTGAACCTGCTTACAGTTTAAAAACACCAGGATATCTGTCGCAAAGGACATGGACATGACTGTGGTGTCTTAATCCCGAGTAGATAAATACGAAACAAATCCCGAATGTCTGCATGTTATTTATCACCATACAGAAAGATGAATTCTTTAATCACAACAGTAGAATATTTTAACAGTACGCATCATATTTCTTAGTTCATGTTACAGACATAAAAAAAAAACCAAAATCAGCTAGCCTATTATACATGAAATACATCAAGATATAAAAAAGATTATTTCATTAATTGCAATAATATTGTTATCGTATTTTGATGTTTCGTGGCAAAATTAATATAAATGGTCATCGGTTGTCGTTAATTAATATCTAAATATTACTCATTCCAGAAAATAACATTCTGTACAGCGGAGATCAAGATGGGGTTACAAGCTTGCAGCCCCCTTTGGTTAATTTTTTTCACAAAAAGTGTTGATTTTTGCCAATTTAATACCCCTTTTTTGGACGGAAAAGGTACTCTACTTGGGTTGTCTACCCTTTGAAAATTTTACACCACTGATGTGTACATTTACTAAGGCCGAGAATTGATATTGTTTCCTGTATTTAAATGACCTGGGTTGAAAAACACTGACGATGCTTACTTTTGGTCCTCTGAATAATTTGAAATACAATCCTATACAATAATATACTGTAGAATAATTTATTTTCGTGGTGTCAAATGTTTGTGGTTTGGTAAAACATGAAATGTTACATCCCGTTGAGAATTTTTCGCTCATATTGAGACGTCACCAGCTGTAGGTGAAGTACCACAAATTTAGACCTATGCTTAGCGCTCAGGGCCGTAGCAGTGAGGGTTCTTTAACGTGCCAACGCCTACCGTGATACGGGACCACCGTTTTTAAGGTCCTATCTGAAAGACCTGTGATCCTCACTTCTAAATGCCGAGCGAAGGAACAATCACTACCTATGTTTACGCCTTAGGTTTGACGCGGCCATGATACGAGCGGGGCTCGAACTCACGACCTCCCGGTTACGAAGCGAACGCCCTAACCACTGAGATACCGCGACCGGTCGCGATTCACGTAGAATGTTCCGTTGAGAAGAGTAGCAGTTCATACCCTCATGTATTTTTAGAAATGAAATTTATTTTTATATTTATTCATTATGTATTGTATTTACATTCTTCTTTCATTTCTGACCCAGGCCTAAATTTACAGCCCTTCACCGGCAATGGTGACGTCTTCATATGAGTGAATGGTTCTCGAGTGGGACGTTGAACATTATTTAATCAATCAATCATTTCTGTTACAGCTGTTAAAATAGACGTACAGTATTTATCAAGATTCATACGCACATTGTTCACATGCAACGCCACTATGAAGAAATGACTTTCATTACAATTTGTAAAAAAGGTATTGTAGGTAATTTCTGTCGAAGGAGATGCACGTTAACACCTACCTGGCGTATAGTTATTTCCATAACTAAATCTGAATATGATAAGTCGCCCCAACTACTAAAGCTGTCGATATTTAATTTTATGTTTTGCTTAGCGATTTTTTCAGCTTGGAAGCAAATATTTTTAAATGTCTTCGTTTTTCCTTTTCATTGTAAAATATTTATTGATTTATTGTTTGTTAGTTTTTTGTTTTGTTTTTTTTGTTTTGTTTTGTTTGTTTTTTTTTTTTGCTTCAAAGAACATTTTTTCAGTTACCTGGTGGCGTCCAGTTTTTATAGGCGGAGGAGAGAACCCAGATACAGTGCACCCGGGAAAAGACAACCGACCTTCCGAAAGTAAACTGGCAAACTGTCTCCCATATATCGGCGTGAGCGAGAATCGAACCCGCGCCGACTAGAGGCGAGAGGCCTTGTGATTTTGAGCGCAATGCTCTAACTACTCGGCCACGGAGGCCCCTTGTAAAACATGAAATGACCGAGCCACATCCAATTGCTGACTGCTTTAGTTTGTATCTGTACTCCAAGAAAATTTCATTCTTGTGTTATTTTCGTGCATTTCACACAAATCGCTTGTTGCCTCGAATTAAGCCCAGCATTAATTTAGCAATATAACATCAAAGTAGCAAGATACCATTTTACATTGGAATATAGAAATCAAGAATTTTCTTCTCAAGCAAGAAGGGTACATGGAATCGTTTTACAATACAATTAGGGCAAAAATTTCTTAGTACGCAAAGCTGAAATTCCTGCAAAGAATATTGTAGTATATGATACAATGCATGTCCATATGCTTTTTTGCACTTGATTTTCAAAAATGTGTCAGTTTCACGAATTTTGGGTCTTCTCTAATTTATTTGTAACTTTTACAGATACAATGTACCCGGGAGGAGACCACCGACCTGTAAACTGTAAACTGGCAAACTTTCTCACATACATACGTGCGAGCGCCGACTAGAGGTGAGAGGCCTTGTGGTTTTGAGCTCAATGCTATAACCACTTGACCACGGAGGCCCGTATTGTATGACAGAGGCAGTATTATGCCCTGCTGAATTCAATTTAAAATATGCTATTAGTCCTATGTAACTGAGTACTACATGCATGTAATTTCGGAATCTGCTATATGGGAATGCTTTGGACGATATCTACTTTGCTTCTTTAGTATGAAATAGACATGTTTTTAGAATTAGCATACCTCCGAAAAGGTTCATAAATTTATGGGATGTAAACTATATGTTGCACTTATGCGTATATATAAGTACCGCTGAACTTTTTGATTGTCGTAAATTAAATTTGCGTTATTTATGAATGACACTCATTATATTTAGACACATTTTATTGTTATGTTTTCGAAAAACAAGAATCGATGACGAAATAAATCTTTCTTGAATGAAGGATCTCAGTTACTCTGGTTAACTGCGTTTTCCAGAGATAGATTTATATTTTTTTAATCAAAGACGACTAGTGCCGTTTGTTTTGTTCACAAGAATGCTATTTGGAAAAGATTACGACAAAGGAACAGAATACGGCATGTATTGCCGATTGTCGGTCGTAGTAGATGTTTGTACCGTATCTATTTGAGTTAATAAATGTAAATTACATTCTTCTTATCCAAACTATAAAATAAATATATTTATTCACTAATCGAATTACATGTGTCATTTTGCCACTGTTAGTTTGAACTCTGCTTGATTCATTCTGTAAGTTTGTAAGTTGTTATCCTTTATGAAGTAGCTAGTGTCGCGCTCGGCATCACTTCGGAGGGCAATATCCTTTCCCTTCAGAGATTTAGAAATTTTGATCTTTCTATAGGTTTGTACACTTTTGTAAAGGTTGGCCAACGGAAGAAAGCGTAATTATTTAACTGTATAAAGTGTTGAAACAGTGTCTCATCTACAGAACATGGTCCGTAAAACGCCAATCTATGCGCGGACAGTAACTGGAACCAACTGCAAATAAAATGAATGACAGTTTATCAACAGTACATAACCTTCTATTTCAAAACACATTCTCGGATATTCTTTGCCAGAACTTGATTGGCAGTTCAAAGGTGATTATCTTCATCTGTAAATTGAGAATCACCAAAATGGTTTTGAAATTTGCACGTGACGGTCTATCGGATGACAGAATTAGTTTTCTTTAGAAGTCAATGGTTGGTGAGTGTAAAAATGCCCCTTTGGTTATGATCCAAAATATATAAGTATTTGTTTTTACTAAAACGAAATTAGAACAATCTGCTTTGAATTTCATACGTTTATCCTGTAGCTGTAGGCTTTTCAGGGCTTATGATATGTAGCAAAAAAAAAAAAAAAAAAAAAAAAAAAAAACCAACAAAAAACAAAAACCATTTCCTTTATGTAAATGAATGTGGTTATCATTTGGAAATTAATATCCTAAATTCTTTTCAAAATGTAATATCCAAATATTTCATTAGTTGAATTGATACTTTGTGGTGTGAGAAATAGATATCATGTTTGTAAGGTCCTGAATCGTGAATGAGTGTCATTCATTTGCTCTTGCTCATCGAGAGTATAAATTTGTGGGTATGTTCATTCTACAATAACAACCAGACTGTTGTGAATATCTGCAGTTCCTATAACCTGTGTTCGCTATTCTCAAATAGCAGTCCAAAGTTTTAAAGAAAAATATGTATCAAGTGAAATAAGCTTTAGATACGATTGTACGTTGTCAGGAAAGAAGATACATTTTAGTGTCACATTTTCAATGAGAAACCCTTAAATATGAAGATATAGGGCAAGGCTGAGCTCGTTTAACTTCAGTTTTCCTTGGTGTAGACTTGGAGCATTATATACATTTTCAATCATAGATCAAGTAGAAAGGTGATGGCCGATTGTCTAAAGTTATAGATCAAGTTATCGGAATTTAATTTGAAATATGTTACAATTTTGTCAGATTATAATAAACAAAACGACATGTGGTATGATAGATTCCTTGATTTTAGATGGAAAAGTGTACAATAAACTATTTTTACCAGCTCAGGTAATAATCATCTATAAACAATAAGGGTGTCCTAATATAAACTCAGATCAAGAAAATTAACACTATTTTTATTTTCCAGAGGGTGTATCAAAACCTGGTTGAATTGTCTGTGACATCTTGGTGAGATGAATAGACGACTGTACAAGTCGTCAAATTTGCCAAGTTACGCAGTTTGTCAGATTATAAAGCAATTTCGGGACGAGGCAATGAATAGGGAATGGGGAAAATTCACGAAACTTTAAAAGAATTTTAAAATACGAGAATCTTGGATCGTCCCCACCCCTTTTACTTAAAGACCTTTTCCATAAGAAATTTTGAAAATAAACTTTACAGGTATATATTCTTTTATATTACCCATATTCGCGGATGTTTGAAATGTCCATGCGTCATTTCACTGGAATATACATCCCAGAAGATCGAGTGACACGTAAAGTTGTTCATATATACAGATTCAGAACACAAACATGCAGTTTTAACGTATATTCAAGCGATCACAACAAAAAAGATCATTTATCATTGGTAATAAATGTCATATCGTTGTGAAATACCTTAAACCTCCTGGGAGACTTTGATTTATCATGCGGTCCCTAACACTTACGTTGTAAATGCAATGGCCAATAGATTTCAAAATGCCAATCCTCTTTCACACCTCTTTGTTGTTATTTGACTATTTTGACATAACTACTTTACAATAATTAACTTAGCCGGTGTTGGTTGTCTTAGCCACTCACCAAAACAACAGGATTTGATACATGAAACTGTTTTTCATTGAAGAATGTGTTTTCAGGTTTGTGGTGCTGCTATCTATATTGCTGCAGTTCTGTATTATTCTGATTTTATTGTGGAGAGAGACGTGTAAGAAAAACGTGTTGTATACTTCAACATCATGAAAGTATATTGCAGCCGAGTAACTAACCGATTTTTATCAGATTTATGCTGCAGCCTTACAAAACAACGTGACTGTTCGTGTCATAGGGGACGTGAAACGTGTTGACACCGCTGAAAGTCTTGGAAGTGTTGTCTGTTTTGCCTGTTGCTTTGGAAACGATATTGCCTTTATATTGTAGAATTGTTCTATTCAATAGCAAGAATCCTCAAGTTTCTTGTAGCCAAAAAAAGAAAAAGAAAAGAAAACGAAAACAAAAAATATAATAAAATAAAAAAAACAAGTGCAAGATCATTACACATATTTCGGGAATTATTTCTTATAACCAATTATGAGAGAAAGCAAACAATCAGTGCGCCTAGGAGTTATAGAGATGAAATGAAAAAAATTGCGTATTTGAAATTTTAAAAGAAATTGTTTGCTAGTAAAATATACAATTATACTACTCAAAATTTGATAAGGATCATAGATATTTTTCTGTTTAAAAAATTAATAACCGCATAACTGGCAATATTGTGTCCAAGTGAACTCAAAAACGTCTTCAACAAACTTGCATGTGCATTTCATGCCATGGGAAATGCGTTTCTCATCACAGTTTATGCTTTTCCTACCATTGCACGATTTTCACTCAGGCATCGGTGTCTGATTCTTAAAATTTCAAACTCACTTGAGTGTTTACACTACGTTTATCAACACAATGCCACCTCAACGTGTAAGACGTCGCCTGACGACAGAGCAACTGGGCAGATGTATTGGAATGCTTGACGCTGGCTATTCACAACGTGACGTTGCAAATGCACTAAACGTCAGTCAGAGCGTTGTAAACAGGGCCTGGAACCGACAGCAAACTTTTGGTACAGCATCACACCGACATGGGGGTGGTCGTCAGGGGTCGACAACCCCACTCCAAGACCATTTTGTGGCTCTTCAGGCACGACACGATCCCTTCTGGACAGCAACCAGCTTACGTAACGACTTCCTGAACGCCTCGGGGGTGAATGTGTCCATTCAGATGATACGGAATCGGCTTCACAATGCAGGTCTCATCTTGAGAAGGGCATGTGTTCGAATCCCTCTGACTGTTCGACACCGGCGAGAGCGATTGGACTGGGCTGAAGATTATGTCACTTGGACACGGAACGATTGGGTTCCAGTTCTGTTCACCGATGAGTCCAGGTATTGTTTGGACTTTACAGACAGGAGGCACCGAGTGTGGCAACGACAACGTGAACGTTTCCATGATGCCAACATCAGTGAGGATGATCGTTATGATGGTGGTTAAATCATGTTCTGGGGTGGAATCAGCACGGATTGAAGAACAGATCTTCATGTACTGGAGAGAGTAACAATGACGGGGATGCGGTACCGGGGCGAGATCCTCGATGTTTACGTCAGACCCTATCCTGGTGCTGTTGGCCCCGAGTTCATCCTGATGGATGATAACGCCCGTCCTCATCGCGGCAAGGTGGTGGAGCAGTACCTTCAGCAGGAGACAATTGTCCGTGTGGATTGGCCAGTGCGCTCGCCGGACTTGAACCCGATTAATATGTATGGAACATGCTGCAGGTTGCCCTTTCACGCCGTAGAGCACAACCGACGACTTTGGCAGAGCTAGGAAACGCCCTCTTGGAAGAGTGGAACAACCTTCCCGTTGGAAACATCTGGATGCTTATTGACAGCATGGCTCGATGTTGTCAAGCCGCCATTGATGCAAGGGGAGGCCATACCCGGTATTGATACTTCATCGACTAAGTGTAATGTTGTACTATCCCCAAAAACTGTAATTCTTTTTTGTAATGAAATGCCTTTTCATGTTGTTATCAGATTTCAATCATTCCGTATTGATAAATGTTCATATCGTTGATGAATTTTCATTCATAATCTGAATAAACACATTTCTGAGTCAAATTTATGTCATTTGTTATGTAAGTGGTACTTACCCACATAACCTAGTGATCCTTATAAAATTTTGAGTAGTATATATGCTTACTCAAAATAGCAATGCTTTAAGCAGTCTTCTTCATGCACTGGTTTAATACATAATTCAACATAAACATTTTCAAAACATTTGATACTAACCCATTTGACAAAACCTTACTGAAATCAGAAATAAAAGTCGCTATACACATACATTGGTTCTACTCCTTGTATTGTTATGTGATTAATTGAAGCTATTTGTGCCCTGTCTATTCCAGACGTAACTGTTGGTACGTTGGGAACCAACTCCACGGTACCAACTTTACAAGAACAACACCATGAAGACCACCACATAATTTCCTTTATAAGAGATCAATTTCATACGTGTAGTTCTTTTTCAGTTTCTGATTTTCATTTACTTGTATATCTAAGGCACCAAATGTTATTGATATTTACGAGCACTCAAATGCAGGTTGTGTCTCTCAACAGTACTGGATACTCATTTAAAGTGGCATTGACAAGGAAGGTGAAAATCAAATAGTTCGTTGATTGACGGTTAAATACGAACAATCTTTGTCTGATCAGCAACGATGTGAATCAAGGAAATTTACAAATTTCAGAACATCGTAATGAACTGAAAATCGATTGTCTTCAAAACTGCTGTTGTTTGCCTTGTAACAGACATTTCAAACTCATCAGAGTAATTGTTCGTAATTGAAATTTGGTATTTATGTTAATCATCTTCCTTTCTTAAATATAGCCTAATCAGTTGTCTTTTTGTCGTGAGCAGATGGTTCGGTATTCATCCTATTCAGATCAAAATCTGAAAGTTTGAATTCTCCTTCACCAAATGCATGATAAGAGATAAGAGTAATTTAGTTGTTTGCAAGTGACCACAAAACTAGAGGTGTTGTACGTTTGTATACCCTCTGGTATAAATTTTTATTTGATTTGATTATATTTTGTATTATATCCAAGAACGACAGCTGTGAAAATGAATGGTATGTTCTCCCTGGGAAGGGAAATGACATACAATCAATCAATACGTTTATAATCAGTCTCTCAAACAATGTTGGTCTAATTCATTGGGATTAACTGAGCTGAAATTGTATTCACTAGTGAAATAACTCGATGCTTTCCATTCCAGAGAAAGAGGGACTTTTTCGCCATTAAAATTATTGATCATAATAATGAAAAGGCATTTCTGTTACATGAATAATTCCCATTTACATATATTTGACTGATGACAAAATAATGCCGTTATTCCAGAATATTTTGACCCATTCGCTTTGTACCAAATTGGGGTCATTTATTTTTTCTTTTATTTCCAAAAGGTATACAAATATGTTGCTTGTCGATCAAAAATAGTTTTAACCAATCTTTTATACTCCTGAAATAGTCCTTTATTGTCGTTTATCCATAATTATTTTATTATCCCATGGTAGCAGCACAAAACGATACGTTTAAATAAATACTCACTTAGCTGCGACAGAAGTATCATGTTACACTAAAGGTGACTATTGATACTTGTAGTTCATGCATTCTTTGATATTTTCCCCAGTGTGTTCTATAGAGAGTACAAACGTAGTGTGTCACAAAATATGCGAGACGTTTTGCAAATCAATTGTGGATTCTAAAAAGAAATTCAAAGAATTTTCAGTAAATTTAAAATCACATAACTTTTATAACTTGTAAAACACCACTATAACTCTACGCAGAAATACTATGAATTCGATTTTCAAAAGATGTTGGGAATCCCCTGTTTAGGTAGTGTTAGGTGATCAGGTCATCCAACAGTCTGTTGGAATTCTCATGGGCAAAATTTACCTACATTATTAGCTGTCCTCCTTTTTATGAGGCGCAATGTATTCAAAAGCATCTACACGAGAAGAAAAAGAATTTCCCTATGGCCTTCAACTCGACATTCAAGTATATCAACGTTTTATCTATTAATATTATTTTCATTCATTTTTATTTACATGTCGAATTCGATACACTCCACTGATATTGAAATAAAACACACCATATTCTTCCATATCTGCTTCATATTTGGATATCTTATTGAACATAGATGTCAAGGGCAAACTAACAGTACAACTTTGACAAAACAAGGTAACTTCAGCTTCTCCGTCGTCAACTTCTCATATTTGTGTAGCAATATTCCATTACCACCTGAAGATGGTGTTATATATCTCAACTGATTCGATACGCTAAAACATATTTTGTGTATGATCATGTTATAAATCGAGACAAGCTACTGAGAAATAAGTTGATGTTGCAGGGATTTTAACAGTCTCGTTTGAAGTCAGCATTTCGCAAATATGATCGTTATGATTATCTTACTTGCAGATACAACCTGCCAATAGATCGAATGCTGAATTGTTAGGCGGTTTTTTTGCCCACTGATTTTGATTACGAATTAATCAGTTAAACTCATCAAGATATTGGGCTCACGACATTGGTGACCGTTCAACAGGGAATGCTTACTCCTCTTAAGCGCCTGATCCCACCTCTGATGTGTCCTGGGGTGTATATTTGCCCTACACTTAATTTTGTATTCTTTTTGGATTTAGATTGATCAATACTGGTTTCATTAATAAAAATGATCACTGCTCGTTATCTATATCTGTTCATTTACGAACCATGACTTTATTTAATACAATGTACTGGTATATGTAAATTCATTTTCTTTCTAAGGGTTCGTTATTAAACTTTTATATTGAAAATTGGAAAAACAAATGTATCGTACAGTGTAGAATTGGTGATACTTTGATGAGGATATAAAGAAATTAACCTCCTTCCTAATAGGATGGCCTGTACTGATTCTAATATAGGTTCTTCAGGTATGAAAGTCTGATTCTTCAAGACTGTAGGACTGTAGACAAAAGTTCAACTGTTTGTGTAAAATCTTCAACATTTGTTTTACATTCTCATTTTGCCTCGAAAAGACACGATTGTCATGGTTACAGTTTAATATCAGTCTATTGCAAAAAAATACCAAAATTTCTAATCGCATTTTTACAATATTTTGTTTGATATTAATTTCATATGAAATCATAAGAGGACACATCTAATCTGCGTGGCTGCATCGGTTATTATACCAAAATCTCTGCATGACTGGCTACTGTTCTATACACTGGCCCGTGTTTCGTCACATCACTATCACATTTATCTGTCACTGGAGATCTCACAAACGAGATATTTCAACCCTCGGTGTGAGTCTTGTATACTGAACACAAATTTAAAAAGATGATAAATCACCGAACAAATTGTGGTTGTATTAGGCATCTTAGATGATACACCTAGATTATTAACCAGGTACTTTATTCATTAAAATCCCGGGGACATGTGAAACTTTTCTACCATCACTCCCGTTGGGCCCAGGGTTTGAATAGGTCCTCGGTACCCCTTGCTTGTCGTAAGAGGCGACTAAATGGGTCTGACATTCGGATGAGTCTGCAAAAACAGAGATCACGTGTCATAGCAAGTTGGCACGATAAAGATCCTCCCTGCTTAAATGGGCATAAGCACTGAACATTGGCCTCAATTGTGCAGCCCTTCACCGGCATTGCTATAACGTCTCCATGTGAGGAAAATATTCTTGAGAGGAACGTTAACCAATATACAATCAATCAATTTGCCACCTCACCTCTATCACATACGATTACTGTGCATAGAAGTAAATTACAATACGTATTATTAGGTCGACATTCGGCGTTTCTTTTGAAATGCCTATCGCAGAATTAGTTTCATATTGCAATTAATAGATACAACCCACCATGTAAGCATTAAAGATTATTTCAATCTTGCTTCCCTCAGAATACCCATCAAATTCTTCATTCAGTACAGAATACTTATATATTTATATATGTTTATTGAAAGAAAACAAAGGCTCACATTTAGATTAGAAAACCTTTGCATCTAAATCCCTATTAAAGTATGCAATGAGAAGAAAAAGAAAGATTTGTCGATTCATTTTATTGATAAAAACATGACCTGAAACATACATGTATACTATGATTTTACGTACACAATTTACAAATTATGCAATTAATGGAAAGTATATTGGTACACTTCTCTGAATTGCAAAATCTGCTTACAAAGTGCAATAGCAGTTGATTTTGTTTTTCTAAAACTTTAATGAAAATAATTAATGACCATTATATGATATCTAAGATAACGCATGTAATTCTAAAACCTATGTCATCTGCTTAAAACAAATTTACACTGTATGTAAAGTCTTTGAGTTTTGATATTCCCAAATTACTGTATCTTGTATTCCTTTTCAAAGGGCATATTTTCACCTCTGTTTCTTTTAAAATGCATGCCAATCCTGCATAATTTTTGGATTGGTGAGACCACATTACTGTAGAATTTTGCTTCATTACCAGATTCCAAATGACTCCTATCAATGAATTAGTGTCAACATTTAACTCAGTCTCCCCGGAGGAAATTTCATATAACGTTTCTAAACTCAAATAAAATCCTTTCTACGAACTGATACTTGTAAACATAGACGGCAAAGTTGCAGGTTTAGATATATCTATATATATATAAGATAAAGTTTTTAAACTGAGTCAACAAACCATTGAAAGAGTGTTATGGGGGTGATATTTACTTTTTTACATGTTAGCATATTATAAACTAAACTGAAGTACACAGAAACATATACAAAATCTATTCGTTTTGATTTCTCAAACAGAAATAAACTCCTGTAATATTTCTAATTATAGAGCATGATGCAATTCTTAGTATGCAATGAAATACATTTTTGCTCCATAACGTCTTTGGAACAATCGTAAGTTAGAACACAAACATGAAGACAATTGCTATAGTTTTGTAACAATTGTCAATTGTTTAGGTAGATTACTGTGTAGAGGTAACAGTATATTTGGTTAAATTCCTCTGCTTTCAAAGGAACTAAGTCGTATTTATAGTAAGTTAAAAAATGATGTTTACTAAAAGCTTGAACATTTTTTGTACGCGGTATTTAAAGAATATTATGTGGCAATATGTACACCTCCATACTTTATAGCCATCGTACAAACATTAAAATAGCTATTGGATGCAAACTGGTCACGTGTTTTGGGTTAGATATTTAAATATTTTCATCGTTCCATTTGAACTGAACCACGTGTTTGAACAAATGATACACGAATATAACTTTGATAAATTAAACCTATTCAAAAGCTTTACTTTTGCTTACATCTGGGTATAAAAAATCAGCTATGGGCAACTGCAGTGTTATCAAAAGGCTTTTTGAAAGTTAAATATTCCTTTTAAACATCACAATTTCCGAGGTCCTTCCGCACTTAAACAAATGACTTCTTCTTTTGATTAGATCTTCATCGATCAAGATAGAATGCCTCGAACTCTTCTGTAATAAATAAATTCATGGTTAATATTAAAAGTAAACATGTACATCTTAAGTAACTCTTTCAGTGTAAAAACCAACATCATACGTATTACATAATTGGACTTCCGTAAATGATCTTTTACTTGAAAAACTGATGTGACGTGTATTTCTTTCTAATATCAAATTACATTCACGCTAATGGGTGACTTGTTGATGAAAAAAGTCTACATCCACAAAATTATCATTGGAGATACATGAATTATGCTTTTCAATTGACGTGAGCTATGTAATTGAATACTTAAGTCAAACTGTGTTGACTCTTTCGGTTGTTTTGTTTTGTTATTTCCTCATTGCATTACTATGTTTATTTATCAACGTATCATACCATAAATCAACTTATTTTGAAAATAATTTTATTCGTGATTCGTTCACTAGAAGTAAAAATGGCGAATAGGTCAACATAAACATATTATAAACTTCGCGAAAACAAATATATTACTTCCTCAAAATTTTAGGAAAAGTACATTATAGGCTGATTAACCGAGTCACCTTAATTGAAACCCAAAATTATTTAACTTACATAGCATCCAAACTGCAATTCTCAAATAAACAATTAACTTGATAATCCGGTACGACTCGAAGTGGGATAATGCAACCCAGTTCGTTTTGAGCTGATTGATTTTTAATTTTGCATAAAATTGTAAACAAATTCCATTTAATCCAATATTACACCACCTCTTTCTACGCTTAATTTAACGGATAACTGAGAAAATTCCGTATATTTCCTTGTTCTTGGGTAAAATAAAACGAGATCGCAAAAAATGGCGTTATTTTTCATCATGACACAAAGATATAAATCGCATGAAAGTATTAAATGCCATCGCGTTGAGTCCTTTTCTGTCCAGATACTTTACTCACTTCACATTCATACTGGTAACGGTAACCAATTTCACGCCCGACGCGGGTAAACCAAACGTATTGTTTCAGTGAATAGAATAGAACAATTTCACCTGAGTTATTCCGGATTAAATTGGTAGTGTGAGCCGGACATAACACGATATTTATAGAAAGCGAGACAAATAGGCTCACAGTATAACCATTATATTGTTGCATCGTCTATCACACCCACCGGAAGGTCGAGATCCCAGTTTGCAGAAGTTGTTTTCACAATGAAACACGATGCCATTGCAATCGTCACAATCTCCGTCTAATATACATTCTGTGGTTCCCATCAATGATATACTCTTTTCACACCCATCCTGCAATGCATAATAAAATATAAAAATATACAAAATATAAAGTTGGTTTGTTGTATACTGTTTAACGTCCCGCTCTAGAATTTTTCACTTTTATGGAGACGTCATTATTGCCGGTGAAAGGATGATAAATTTAAGCCTATACTTTGCACTTACGGCCTTTGAGCAGGGAGGGGTCTTTTATCGTGCCACACCTGCCGTGACTTCTTTTTTGTGGTCTCATCCAAAAGACCGTCCCCCATTTCGACGCCTCTTACGTGACAAGCAAGGAGTACTGAGGATCTATTCTAACCCAGATTTCCAAGGGACCGAAGAAAGGTGAAAACAACAAACATCGATCTCATAAATTCCATAAAGAATATAACATGGAGAGTAGAGCCAACATAGACCTCTGGAAATACTAGGCCTCAAAATCATAAACTGAGGATAGACTTAAGTCAATAGTTTGATCACTAATATTTAGTACAGATGTTAAAAAAAAACAGCTGGTTAACAAAAAATATGCAAACATCTACTTCAAATTTTATTTCTTTATAAAAATTATTTCAGAAGTTAGTTCGATTCGATATTTTGATTTCAATCAACTTTGTAGAATCGAGGCAAGAGGTGAGATCACAGGACCAGGAGGAGTAATCGTCCCCTGTTAATGGGCCAAAACCAAATGGGACCTCTATCTAGATCAGGTAATCGGAGTAACCCATAATCAAAGTCAGTGTGTAAAGAACAGTCTAACATTTGGTATTAAAACTGTCAGACAGCATTCAACCTAATAATAGTTTGTATCGAGCCTGGGATTTGCAAAATGTTAACTTTAAAAGAGATCCATGTAACATTAGGTTATTTGGCATTAGCCTGCCTCGGGTTGAAAAATGATCATACCCAGAATACACTCTGAAAGATGCAAACATTGTATGCAGGTATTGATGAATATTGATACAATAATATGGGAAGTTGACTTTGGAGTACATGAAGTCATAAAACCGAGTCACAGGTGTGTCTTTAATATCTATGGTCAGTAAAACATGATCCCGTGGGGATCCGGGTTAGAATAGGTACTCAGTACCCCTTACATATCGTAGGAGGCGACTAATAGGGCAGTCCTTTGGATGAGGCCACAAACACGGAGGCCCATGTCACAGCAGGTTTGACAAGATAAAGATCCTTCCTTGTTCAAAGGCCATCAGCGCTGAACGTAGACCTAAATTGCAGCCCTACACCGCTAGTGTGATATCTCCATATGGTTGACAAATTCTCGATAGGGATGTCAAACAATATATAATCAATCAAACAGTAAAACATCTGTTGAAGACTGTGGTGTCTTTAATTTGGAGTTCACAGGGATATATCGAATCGACATACGAATGAAATTGAATATTTTTCGCAGATAAAATGCATCGATGTATCTAAAATATTGAATTGAAGGCCACACATGTGTATACATCACTTCTGGCGCTTGCATAACCATAGATATAGGATCATGTTCTTCTAGTGTTTCATGTTTTTGAATATAGCGTTCGTAGTACAAGAAAGAATGGATTTAAAAACTAGATTTGCACTGTACCTATAGTCACCTCCATTTGTAAGTAACTATATGCAATTCCACTTGAGAAACGATCCACACTCATTAGGATCAACAACCGAAACCATTCAAAAAGATATGTCACCTTATGGAACAACAAACATAACTGAAATCTATGATAATTATGAAACCTTCGCGTTTTCTCATCCAAGATTTGGTGAACGTAATTTACTATCTATGAGAAGCACAATGCATTAAGGTGAAAAAATATATCAATTATCTATTGACACATTTTTATAATAATACTTTGAAACCAATAGTCTTACTTCTCTGCAATGCTGATCACTGGTGTTTTAGATGTGTTAAAGACATACCCCAGTTTTGAAAAAGCCTTCCTTTTTCTCGCCTGCTGGGATACCGGTAGAAATGTCATCATCTCCAGTGGCAAGTAATGAATTTATAAAATGCTGATATCCTAATTCATTGGAGGGCAATTCTGGTTTAATGTCATTATAAACCAGTTCTGGATCAAACATATCATTCTGACTCTGAGAATTTACTAAATTAAAATCATCATCCTTTTGGAGCTCATTAAACGGTTTCTCTGAGTTTAAGTCTAGCATATTAAGTTGACCATCTAAAACGTTCTGTCCAGAATAGGGATTGTCTTCACTCCAATAATTCCTTTTTCTCTTCCAAAAGTGGAACGTCTTCCATCCTGGAACTTCTTCAGCCTCGTTTCCGTATGACCCATCTCTAGGGCTCAAAATCTTTATGTCACTCTGTTTTCGTGGAGAAATCCCCATGCTGTGGAAACCATATGGTGAAACACAATCCAATGTAGCAGCAATAAGGAATATTAAACTTGCCTCGATGTTTAGCCAGAAATGTGATCGCCGACCTGAATATATGATAAATATGAAATGGATAGCATTAGAATACAAAAAGAAAAATATTATTTGAAAAAATAGTAAGCTAAACTTTGCAAGATTGCTGTTTAGATCAATTATTTTCTTCCCATTGAAACCGAGTTCATTTTTAAGCGTTGAGAGTCAGTGAGAATGTACATTTTGATATTCTTCGATTTTAAATTGAGTCACATGCGTTTCCGGTCCAACACTGCTTTACTAAACTTGGATGCATTGCCAATTACAGTAAACTACATTTTGTAATTGTTTGTTATTTATTACGATCTCATTCACTTTTGTGAATATAAAACATACACCGTCTTCTTTGATTCGTGTTATATCCAATTTGACATTGTTCAAAACGATTTTCTGAATTTTTCATTTTTACATTTTCCGGATACATTAATGCTGTTTGGCTTGGATTTTCCATTTTTCGCGGATGCACGAGCCATTTCCTAGTCATCTCCATTGAGAACTTTGCATGATTTTCTGGGAGAGAAATTTTCTAAGATGGTAAGTTAAACCTGGAAATTTGTCTACAAATTACTCTACAAGAAATTCATCGTACATAATTGTTCTTAGATGAAACAAAAAATGTTTACTTATGAAAACAAGTTTAGAATGAAAAGGTGAAGATAACGAACAGTGATCAATCTCATACCTCCATTAAGGAACACAATATTAAAACTTTGGAATGCACGGGTCCCTTGACACACCAGAGGAGGGACTAGGTGACTAGGAGGAGTTAACATCCCTGTCGTTGGGTCACACCCACTGAAGGCCCTATATCTTGACCAGGTAAACACGGCAATCCGTAATCATAATCATCCCATATGGATCCTGATTAGAATAAGTCTCCAATACCCCCTTGCTTGCCTTCTGGCGACTAAATATGGCGATCCTCAGGATGAGACCGCAAAAATCAAGGTCCCATGTCACACCAGGTGTGGCACGATAAAGCGATAAAGATCCCTCTCTGTTCAAAGTCTGTAAGTGCCGACCATAGGCCTAAATTTTGCAACCCTTCACGACAATGGTGACGTCTACATATGAGTGAAAGATTCTCAAAGATAGACTTTAAACAATATACATCCAACCAACAAACCATCATGAAAATCAGTGTGTAAAGGGCGGTCTAACAACTGCTATGAAACACATCAGACAGCATTTCATCCAATGACAGGTGTATTGGCAAACTAGATCGTTGTAACAGCCATACAATTTGCGACATGCTGATTATAAATGAGACTGTTGAAACCCCGCTGTCTTCAAATTTTTATCAGTAGCCAGATTTCAAACTGGTCATACGCAGAACAAGCTCTTGTTTATCAACTTAGTTGAGAGATATAAAAATTATATGTAGGTGATGCTAGAATGTTGCTACATAAACATTATCCCGTTTTGCGACATATATATTGGAAGCTGACGATGGACGTAATTTACAGGCAAATAAGCGCAACCAAGAAATCGGAATGCTTCAGGCTGGACAAACCCAGCGAGATGTTGCTATCCGGTTTGAAGTCTCACAGAATGCCATCGCTAGACTCAGGGCACGGTTTCAGGGGACTGATACAGTTAATGCCAGTACTAGAAATGATAGACCCCGTGCCATAACTCAAGGCCAAGACCGGTACATCGTAACGTTGGTCCGGAGACAGCGTTTTCAACCTGCTCCAAGACTGACTTGTCAGTTTAATGTTATTAGAAGCCTGCACATTAGTCCCAGACTTTGAGAAACAGACTTCATGCTACTAGTCTCACTGCTTGCAGGCCATCATGCGTCCCAGACTTCGATCACGTCATCGACAAGCAAGCTTGGAATTCCCACGTCAACATGTGAATGGGGATAGACGACGTTGGGAGCCGGTACTGCTCGCAGACGAGTCCTGATTCTGTCTCGACTCCCACAATGTTCGTAGGCGTGTGTGGAGAGATGCTATACAGAGATACAACCAGGCATTGGTGGCTGAACACAATCGGTTTTGGGATGGCCCTGTTACGATTTGGCGTGGGATCTCTCTGGCGGGTCGCACTGACATGACAGCCATCAAGAACGGCACCATGCTCTCCGATACAGGGAGGGGCCTCCGTGGCCGAGTGGTTAGAGCATCGGGCTCAAAATCACAAAGCCTATCACCTCTGTCGGCGCGTGTTCGAATCTCGGCCACGGCGTTATGTGAGCAAGTTTGCCAGTTTACTTGCGGAAGGTCGGTGGTTTCATCCCAGGTACATTGTATCTTGTTTCTCTCCTCCACCAACAAAAACTGGACGCCACAAGATAACTGAAAAATTGTTGAGTGTGGCGGAAAGCAATAAATAATCAATCAATCAATCGGATACAGGGATGAAATCCTTCACCCAGTCGTCAGGTTGTTTACGGGTGCAATCGCGCCAAATTTCATTCTGATGGACGATAACGCCTTGTCCCCATTGTGCTCATGTGGTTCAGGAGTATCTGCAGAGGGACATTATCGAGCGTATGGAGTGGCCTGCTGTCTCACCGGACCTGAACTCCATCGAGCGTGTGTGGGATCAACTTCAGCATCAACTTTCATAGCATTCAAACCAACTACAGATTTTGGATGACCTTAAAAATGCGCCGAGAGAGGAATGGAACACTCTCCCACAACACAATATTGTGAATCTCATAATGACTATGCAACGCCGATGCCAGGCTGTTGAGAGAGCAATCGGAGGTCACAGCGAGTATTGATGAAACTCTGAGTCAATCTGTTGGACATGTTCTGTAAAGTTCAAGTTGTCTTTCATGCCAGATTTCTTCACGTCATTCAGTGACATGTCGTTTTGTGCACTACGACCCCCAAAAATCGATGAAATTGAGATTTCTGATTTAATATTGATGAAAAATGATGTCAGTGTTTGTGTTTCATATATTTTGCCATGTACGTACAAAGGTTTAGATTTAATCAATGAAATAGTCCATGATCCCTAACTTAGTTAGCAGAAAAATTGTTGAGTGTGGCGGAAAACAATCAATCAACTTAATTTATTTTGTCCAGTATATATTCAATAAAATATCTAAGTACAAAGCAGATGTGGAAGACCTTATGGTTTCCCTTTTTAGGCGCGTTTGTTATATGGATGTTTCATGACATTAAAGTTAAGTTTGTAAAGTATACAACATAGTTTATAATAGGGCTTGCAAACTGAAGTCCAAAGCGTTACACAGTAAAATTTTTGTGTGATTTTGTTTTTGGAGGGGGAGGTGCATTCTGCAATTTTCGTGTATTGATGAAAACATTTTCCTATTGCTGTTCATGTGTGTTAAATTCTGTGTTTTCTAGTAACACGAATTTTTCATTTTCTTGTAAGATGAATTGTTCAGTATATGCTAGTTTTCTAAAATACAAAGTTACTTAGTGAGATTGATGAACATTTAACAAATATCAGATAATTTGTCTTTACTTTGAAATATTTATCATTGTTTTGTTTATTTACAGTAAATCACATACACGCACACAAGCATATCGATGCTTGCAAGTTCAAAAAGTATATGTATTTACAAAGATGATTTTTAAGTGGCATGCATCAGTACAATTTATTTCCCATCTTTATCATCAAATTGGTGATGGATTGCACGTTTAGTACTGACTGGTCGCGGTAGCTTAGTGGTTTGACCGTTCGCTTTGTAGTCGGGAGGTCGTACGTTTGAGCACAGATCGTGCCATATGACATGGCCATGTCAAACCCTCTGCATAAACATATGTATTGACTACTCCTTGGCCAAACTCTCGACATACAGATGTGAGAATCACAAGTCCTTCGGATAAAACTTGAAAAATGGAACCTACATTTCGCTGTCACGGCCCTGAGCACCGACCAAAGTTCTGAATTTGTGGTTCTTCACCTACAGCTGGTGACTCTTAATATTAATGAAAAATGTCTCGAGTGAACGTAAAACATACAAACAAAACAAACATTATTTACAACTGTAGACACAAAAATCACCATTATTACACCTTGTTCAAGTTGCCAAGTAACCCTATATTTCATGTAAATTTCAAAAATCACACGCTAAACGCTATTCTGTACTCTTAATTTATTTTTATTTTCTTCAAATAGATTTGGTGGTAATCCTTACTTTTTAGCTCACCTGAGCTGAGAGCTCAAGTGAGCGTTTCTGATCGCCTGTCGTCAGTCCGTCTATCCGTCTGTCTGTAAACTTTCGCATTTTCGACTTCTTCTCCAGAACCACTATATTAATTCCAACCAAACTTGGCAAAAAGCATCCTTGGGAAAAGGGAATTCGAGTTTGTTGATATGAAGGACAACACCTTTCTCAAAGGGGAGATAATAGCGAAATAGCAAAAATACACTGAATTTTATTTTAAATCTTTGTTTCCAGAACCACAGGGCCAATTTCAATCAAACTCGGTACAAATCATCCTTCGGTGGAGGGAATTCATGTTTGTTCAAATGAAGGACCATACATCCTTCAAAGAGGAGATAATCAGAAAAATGCAAAAATACTGTGGGATCTTTTAAAAATCTTCTTCTCAAGAACCACTTGGCCAGAAAATTTCTGACATAGTGCAGATTCAATTTTTTAAAATAATAGCCCCCGGGGTAGGGTGGGACCGCACTAGGGGGTCAAGGTTTTGTATGCGAAAATATAGGAAAATATCTTTTAAAATCTACTTCTCAAAAACCATTAAGCTAGAAAAGTTCAGATTTACATGACAGCTTTCTGATATAATGCAGATTCAAGTTTGATAAAATTATAGACTGCAGGGTAACGTAGAGCAACAATAGGGGACCAAAGTTTTACAAGCGAGTATATAAGGAAAATCTTTAATATGGGTCAAGGTGACTCAGGTGAACAGTGTGGCCCATGGACATCTAGTTTATTTATTTTATTATGACTGGAGAACTTCAAATAGTATTTGAAAGTCAAAAGGACTGATGAAGTATCAAAACATGAAATCCCGAAAAGTTGCCCTCCAAATGAGCAAAATATGTATAACGGGATTTGAAATAATGTAACAAAATGCTAATGCACATGTATCAATATGCCTGACTTTAACAGGAAATACAGTGATCTTGCACTTTTGTTTCTTTTCATAACAAAACTGCTAATTCAAGACATTTTTAAGTATTTACCTAATTTATTAAGGAAACGGTTCAAATAATACGATACAGTTGATAAGTAATTCGTGACACAGCGGGTTATATCAATATTTCCTCTCCGCATTTACTTAAGTGCGTTAAATTCCGACTTTCATCTATTCCAGTGCAAAAATAACTCGTCCTATAGTTGTTAAGGCATACAAAAATAAACGATCTCGAAATATTTTGAGTACCACATCCCCAAAGGCCTCGTTATCATGTGAGGACAGAATTATGTCATAAATAAGTTAAACTTTCCCTACGTCATATGGACAACACGGAGGAACAATAAATAATACAACAACACCCCACGCATGATTTCCGGCTTGACGTCACCTGAACCAGCCCTTTGTGATGCAATGACGTCATACTGTGCATAGTCTCCTTATGTTTAACAAACATTTCAACTATAATCCCTGATACATACTAAGAAAAATAATGATAAAGCAATAAAAGTGTGTTGACTGAAATTAATGGCAAGTTGAAAGAGAAATACAAGCTTTTGGAACGTGCACAGTCGTATATTGTCGTTAAAAGATCGGTGAACTGCGGTGGAGTATGTTGCACTTTATATTTCTTCCACAGTTTTCAAATGTTCATTGTGCGATTTTGATATCTGGCATTTATAAATGATTTTATGTATTCTGTATAATTTTGATTTGCATTTTAATATAGTGTAAAGCGCTTTAGAGTATATTTAGATAAGGCGCTATATAAGTGCACTATTATTATTATTATAAGAAACTTACATTTTCAGAAAAGTGTTGTACATTTGTAAGTGTGTGGATCGTGTAGGATTTTATTTTAATAAAAATTGTTCCTTGCGTTGTATTGGAAATGTCACTCAGAGAGAAAATAAATAAAGCCCTGTTGTATCTACAGTGGAGATTAAAAAAAATATTCACATTAATTTGTACCCACAAAGATAGCACAGTGTATAACTGAAATTTGATGCACTTCCAATAACCCTGAATTTACCAGATGGAGACTTTTTTAAATTGATCACAAAATACAGCACAGACAATACGGTATTTACGCTTGTAGATACATGTATATTTGTTGAACGGAGTATTTTATATACAATTTAGCCAGCGGTCTACAAATCAATCGACTAGTGCTTCGCATTTAGAAACCTATCAACTCTTTAGTCTGTTTGTTCGTTTGTTTTACGTCCCGTCGAGAATTGTTAGTTGGCTTTAGATGAAATGTATCTTTAAAATAGTTCTCTCTCTCTCTCTCTCTCTCTCTCTCTCTCTCTCTCTCTCTCTCTCTCTCTCTCTCTCTCTCTCTGGCACTAATTAGGTTTTTTTTTAATTATCCATTCAAAGATTCAATCATTACAGTAAGTAGCATTATGTTTGCATGAAAGGACTGTTTGCTTTATGGTGAACAGATCCTTGTAAATCGTTATCTGTCTTTGTAAAAGTGTTCAAGGCCTTGCAGAGGAAATTGCCAGAAAACTTTAATTAATATACTGTCTTTTTTGGTGATATAAATCATACTTACGTCGACTGATGTTAGACGAAAATGAAACAGAGAGACCGTGAGAATAAGCAGATTCAATCATTGAAAAAAAAACCACCAGGACATGGAATTGTTCTGATATTGACACATCATGGAGAAAATATTAATTTTAGAATGATAAATATTGGTCTCTTTTGATGAAATATTCCTGCTAATTAAAAGGATATTGATATTTGATCTTTCCAATTATCTTTGGAAATCCTCTGGAGAGTCCCTTAAGTCAGCCTTGTTGGAACTAATTTGGCATATTTAATGCAAGAATGTCAGAAGACGCTTAAACAATCTAGTGAGGATTTTTAGTATTCATATACCCTTATTTGTTCGCAAGATCTGTCGAGTTACAAATTTCAATTCTTTCCACGAAACAATTAATTCTCTCTCTTTCTCTCTTCTGTGGAATAATTTGTATTTCACTTCACAGAAGGAAAAAACATTAATACTCACTAGAACATAATCACTGTCTTCTATTTAGCATTCATGTACAAAACTATTGAACTTGGTTAGTATAGAGTGAATCAAATTGTCTTCGTCCAGGCGTTATGAATACACGCCGCGTCTTAATTAAGCACTAACATATAGATAATATCATAATTAAAAAGAATGATATTTACAAGACAACATTGCATAGTCAGAGATATTTTTACCATGATCATTACACCCTGATGCCGAGTTTTTCACTGATTAAAAAAATAGGTGGAAAAGATTTAGAATTGTAGAAAAGAGAAAATATTATTGTATTTCAGTGTTCTGTTTAAATTTTTGAAGATTGTAACACTTAATACGTTTTAATTGTATATCCTAATTAACTGTTAGGCAGTAAGGAAAACTCTCGCTTTGTACAGAGACGTCTTTGTCCCTTTAGACCAGGTTCGTTACTTGAGAGGTGATATTTTGATTTCTTTATCTACGTAGATCGTTAAATTAAATAGCAACCGCCCCTTTTGCCAAGAGTCAACCATAAAAAATCAACGTTACAAATCGAACGCACCTGTCTCAGAGACATTGGCACGACAAATATATATATGGGTCGTGTTTGACTTTCCTCACAAATATTTTCATATTCAGGTAAATCGTTTATATCAGGCTTTAAGATTAAGGTTCACACCGTAACCATATGATATGCATCCCTAGCAACGAAACAGACAAAGCAATCTCAATTCCCCTGAATAGTCGTAGAGATCCTTTCTTATTTTTGTAAGTTACATATATACAAGTGAGAACAATTCTTCATCATAGATCTAAATATAAGAAAGCATTAAATTTACTGGAGAGTGTTTTATTCTATATTCCATGTTCGTTTCCTTAACAAAAGACGAAATTCGTAGCAAAAAAACCTTGTCTGTGATATATATATATATATATATATATATATATATATATATATATATATAAATCAGCAAGCATTGTATTATTGTGTTGTTCTTTGAAAAAATCTTTTACTATTTGGTATTTAATGCGGACTTTTCTATAATTTATTTTTACATGGGTGTATTACCTGACAACAAATAATTAAAAAAGTAACGAAAACATTTACGCCACACATCATCACATGCATAATATTTTAGTAACTGTCATACAAGACTTAAATATGAGTTAATTGGAAATCTCCAATAAAGAGTTCGATCTCATTCTAGAATTTATGTTTTAATCTAGCTTAATTCTAACTCACCATGACCAAAAAATGCATATTGTATTGCATATCAAACACCTAGCTACTGAAGCTCAGTATTCACAAGTGTGGTGACATTAAATAGATAACGCCTTTTAAACCACAAATCGATGTGCTAAATATACTTGATGCTTTATGTTGGGGTTGAGTTTTATATTTCATTACAAAATCCCGTAACATGGGAGAAGTTGGTAAATTTACGTACATCTTTTGGCGCCCAATTGTGTGAAATAAAAAAGAGGACATCTACATGAACTTTTATGTACCAAAATTAATTTGACGTATGAAATGTGAAAGTTTAGTTGCATTTTTATCATTATTATGCAAAGAAGTGGCAAATACGGTCATTGCCCGATAATTGAGTAGAACACTTGTCTTATTTTTATTTCTTTATTTATTTTGTTTCTTCAGAATTCTTACATTTCTCGGGTTTGCCCCCTCCCCCCCCCCCCTTTTTTTTTCAAAATCGTTGCTGCACCACCTTAATGAATAGGAAATAATGACATTTTTTTTCGATTAAAAATTGTAATTTATTTTATGATAAACTTAACTGGTCTTTTATACGGATGTCCCGTGTTGCTGGAGGAGTTAGAACAATGGCCCTGGGCACCTAGCCCGGATCACAATGTGTAGTACTTTACCTACAATTTATGCTGTATCTGAATGAAGCATTTTCAGAGGGACTTTAAAACTTCAGTCAACCAACAAGCCATTTTTACTTGTATGAATTCTATTTTCTAATTGCCTAATCTACTGTACCAGTACTTATTTTTAAACATCTCACTCAAAATAAAGATGATTTACTTGGCAGAAAGTTATGATTGTTGTTTATTCTTTCAACAAGGATAATATTTCTATATTCCTTAATTATAAAATCGTCTTGACAAAGAGTTTACTTGGAAGAAAATGAAAGAGATAAAACAATAGAATGCGTCGTTTTCTCGTAAATACAATCCGGAAAGTGAATATTCTCTTGATTAGTTCAGGAAGAACAACTTCTTGGGTATAACAAAATATATTATGTTACACAAGCACTTAATCCTAAATTCAGTAGACGATTTTACTCTGAAATAATGTTACCACATGTAGTTCGTTATGACGAGCGTTGGAAATCTGAAAGGTTTATAAAGCTACATGACTGCGTTGTTAAGTATTTCCTGTGCACAGCATAATCTTCCCAATCACAATCACTTTAAAGGAAACGTCATTACTATTGAGACGGTAAAATTAAATTATGCAACTTGATACTTATAACTTATAGCATTTCAAATACAAAGACATTTTTTTTTTTGTGATTTTGACGATATTATGGTGCGTTTTTATTTTTAATTTCAAAACATACAAGCAACTATGAAAATGAATTTCATTAAAAAGAAGAGTACTGATTCCTAAGGTAGGTTAAAAGTTTTAAAAAAAAACTTAAAATGTTTTGTATTGCATAATCTGTTTACTTTGAATATAAATTGAGAAAACAATAATTTATTTTGGATTTGGACTATCAATTAAGCCATGCAAAGTACATTTTCTATAAGTTTCCATTTAGGATTCTTTATAGAGAGAAACAAGTAATGTTGAAATAAAAGTACTCACGCATGTTGACGTTTTCAAATCGGGGTCCGTTATAGAAAATACCTGTGGAATCCCGGTCTTATAATGTCTGCACTCTCGGCGTGGAAACGATTGCCTTGACAAGTACGTTAATTGTGATTCACGATCGAAGCGCCGTATCCCCACACGATATTGTCACAAGAGCTTACTCCGAGTTTTGATTATCAATAGTGAGGACTTTTTCCCATTTCAAGATGAATGGCTGGATTTATGCTGTCAGATGTATAGTTTTAAAATTAGATTACGTTCAACTGCGAAAACACGACTAGGAATTCCTCAGTTCGTCAGTGTCTGGCACGAAGCACGGTGACAAGATTCTGGTCCCCGTACCCGCCACTCCGTTTTCTCACTTAATTCCTCATAACAAGGTGAGAAAACAGAAAAAGGTGTGGTGGGGCGAGATACCATACTATAAACGCTTATATTCGTCAGAAAGCTGAAGTTCCAACAAATATCCTGATTTTTAATGAGTCATACTCTGTTGTCCAAACAAAGATGTGCAAAGATTACATGTAGAAACACAATTATTAGATTGATTGATTGATTATATATTGTTTTACGTCCCGCTAGAGAATATTTCACTCATATGGAGACGTCACCATTGCCGGTGAAGGGCTGCAAAATTTAGGCCTATGCTCGGCGCTTATGGCCTTTGAGCAAGGAGGAATCATTAGCGTGCCACACCTGCTGTGACACGGAGCCTTGGGTTTTGCGGTCTCATCCGAAAGACAGCCCCATTTAGTCGCCTCTTACAACAAGCAAGGGGTACTGAGGATCTATTCTAACAACCCGGATCCCCACGGGGTCAATTATTAGATAAAAGTAGTAGTAACAGTAGTAGTGGTGGTAATAGTACTACTAGTAGTAAGTTTTTCTTCTTGTTTATCCAAATGATGTTGCGCCAACTATCATTTTCGTGCATGTTTGTATGTATACTCGTGTTACTTTGAAATTTAAAAGAAAACTCGGACAATGGCGACACAGAGGCTCTTCTGTAGATGCTGTATTCATACTGACTAGTAAGAATTCTATAGACCATGGGCATGCATTATTATATATTGTACTTGAAAATCAATACAATAATGCTTACTAACAAGGAAACATTGAAATATACAAAAGCGACTCAATGAAAGCAGTCATGTGGACGAGTGTAACCATGCATGATTCGAATCGGCGGAAGTAACTCACCGTACACAAATACAGGACAATACGCTTATAACGAACACTTTGATAACGAATTCACGCTTATTGCGAAATGGCTTTTATTCTCGTATGAGAGAAAAATTACGGGCCTTAACGCAGCCCTCAGACCCCCAGCCTATTCTGGATTTGTCACTGTGCGTACACTTCACTTCAAGGCTTGCTACGTCACTGATATTCTACATTTTTTAAAGATCATAAGTGCTTTTATTGCAAAATTTCTGTCAAACGAACGGCATCAACGTTTTTAGTTGCCCCGATATTTCCCGAGACGTAAACCCTTTTGGACATTTATTATATTCTATTGTATATAATTTATCATATTGTATTACATAGTATTTATCATAATGTATTATATATTATTTATTATATTGTATAGAATTTATCATACTGTATTTATTGTGTTGTATTGAATAATATTTATCATAAGGTTTTGTGTATAATCTGTTATATTGTATTGTATAGAATTTATCAAAATTTATTACACAGTATGCATCGTATTGTATTGTGTAGAGTTCTTTATGACCAATCCACATACGTACGCCTTCCATGCACATGTACACGTGTGTCCTCACAGCATACAATATACACATACTGATAAATAGATAATTTCACAGTTTCCTAAGCCGAATTCAGCTCGTGAGTCACAGCACTGTGAGAAACATAGGCAGGATTTATTTCTAAACAATATACATATGCACTGTATTGCTAGTTACACAAATAGAAACAAGATTTGTTTCAAATTGAAATGATCTGAATCGTTAATTCTGTATTGATTTTCCTTTATCACATAAAAAGGGATGTAAAAATCATTAAAATTAAAAATAAATAAATAAATAAAATAATCATATTCTTGCTCTTTAATTTGGAGATTTTATGGATTATTTCTTTGTAAAATTAAAAAAGTATTCTGCATCAAAAGAATGCTAGACAAATCTTTACATTTCTGTCCGGTTTAATGTACGTGTACTCCATAACACCGAACCAATTACAAAGAGGAAAAGTTCAAGCCTACACTCTTTTTTATCTGATTAAGGAGGTTAGATTGTCATTTGTCATGCTATCAGAGTACTATCATTTTATCGTTACAGACTTTGTCTAATGAAACCTGTTTCAGCTAGAATTGTTCTCTGCGATACAAAAGAAGAAAAAGATAAATAGATAGATAGATAGATAGATAGATAGATAGATGAGAATAAAAACATTAAAAATAATAATAATTCTAAGATATCGTGAAGAATTAATTATATCTTACACAATCACTATTAGATAAAAAGTCCGTGAACGAGTCATTACTAATCTGGTTTTCGGTTGTTAGCTTTTTACATTTTGTTACGTTCTCTAAGTCACAGTGCTGATTTTATTGAAGTATCCTTGCGTACATACACGAACATTTCAAGTTTTGTCAAATTTATTTGTTTGTCAAACACTAGCCCTTTCTAGTGGATGATTTAAACTTAGATTCAATAAAGATGACGATGTAAAAAAAAAAAAATTTTCAATGATTACTTTACCGGAAAAGTCAAACTTCCCTATAAAATGAAGATTTGAATTTTTACAATGTGACCTCTAAGACAATGGCGGGACCACGAGATAGTTTAAAATTTTACATAGATGTAAATTCGAAAATTCTTTTAAATAATTCGTGAAGAATGTAGATTGATAGGAAAATCACTTAACAACATCAACATTTACCCCCCCCCCCCCCCCCCGAAAAAATGTATAATTGCTTATTACAGACCATTGAACCAGGATTGTGGGCTCCGGAGCCATAAAACTTGAACGAACTCACTTTTGATCTCTCGATCTCTCTTTCTCTCTCTCTCTCTCTCTATATATATGTGTGTGTGTGTGTGTGTGTGTGTGTGTGTGTGTGTGTGTGTGTGTGTGTGTGTGTGTGTATTCATTCTATAAAATTAAGACTGGGTTCGAAAGTAAGCATCAGAGCTTGGAGATTTTTTTTTATATAATTCTAATGTTTATTATATAACCCCGTACCCTGAGAAAAAAAATCAAATACACATAAATGATAAGAGATTACTTTGATCCCTTGAAAACGTGATAATTGTAGGAACATTTCTGACATTTAAAAACAAATTCAAACCAGTTCTTATCATGCGTGATTAAGATGAATTAGAGAACGATGAATTTGGTATGTAAGGACCCACGAGTGATAAAGATAGGTACGAAGCGTAATTAAAATCGTGGGTATCTTCATATTCGAGTATAGTTTTTGTTTGTTATAAAGTATAGTAGCAAGACTTATCTCAACCGCAAACTCGCTTGGTACATTTATGACGTCATATTGTCAGTATTAACCGCATTTGTCCGGATAGTGTAGTGGTTAACGCATTCGCTTCTCACCGCTGCGACCCGAATTCGATCCTCCGCATCGACAGTGGTCGTATGTGAGAAGGTATTGTGGTCGCCCACTCGGACACGTGGATTTCCTCAGGGTATTCCGGCTTCCTCCCACACCAATGGCCCCTTCACGCCAAAATCTGAGCCGACGAGAAGCATTAATATAAGTTGTACATTGTAGAACTTGTTTGTTAATCGTCGTAAAATAAAGAAAGTTTCAATTTTATTTATCTACAAATAACTGTGCATGTACATCTATCGTCAAATCAAAGTAAAACTTCTGTAGAAATCAACAGAACAACTTGGGGGGGGGGGGGGGGGGGGGGCTAAGGTGGAGGGACGATAATAAATGTTCTTGTGATATTACACAGTCGAAATTTTGTAGCATCTATTTTTGAAAGTTACTAAGAACCCAATATGTTTGGGGACAAAAAGTGTATTAATATTTGTCAAATCACAAATAGAGTGTGGCCGCTGGTTTCCAGCAAGATCTTAATATTTCTCATGAGGTCAATTATGAACGTCCTGATGTGGTACTTAGTAGACCTTATCATTCTGAATTCCATTTTTATTTTTATCTTGTACAAGAAAAAATACTTCGTTCGATGTTTTTGATCTCGCATCACGACCATTAAATGAACGATCTAGATGTACATTTCCTGTGTTAAAGTATTATCCAGAATACAGTGACGTTTTTGGCAGTGACGATCAGAGAAGTAAACAATCACTCCCCATTCCATGCGAAATCTGACGTAGATTATTCGGTTTTCAACAAAATATCAGCAGCGCGGGGTGTTTCCTCGGGCAAGCTGATGGCCGCGGTTTGCACTATAAACAAGCCATGTAATGAAAGGAGCCACAATTTCATTACCGTAACTTTGAGATAATGGTTATTAGAAATGATTGAAGAGAGTCTTGGTAATTTATTTTTCCGTAGATACTAAAGCACCCTAATGCACATCGCTACAGTTTTGATTGAATCAAACGACATTTGAGTAAATGCCATTACACGGAACATTCATCAACCTACATAGTATAAATTGTACGTCGATTGTGGCAGTTTTTGGTTCATTCCGCTTCCTCAAATTACACGTATTTTTACTTTTTACACCAGAGAAACTGCATTACCAAACAAAAGGGAAAGCATATCAACAAAAGTGCGAGCTTCATTCAAAATATTCACAAGATTTTTTTTATAGAGAATTTTCTATATAATTTTTTTTTTATCAATAAAGTCCTGTAGTAATAAGGTTAGGCAATTAATAGGATGACGGGAGCCCTTCGTCACTATATATGGTATCGCTCTTCACTCAATATGTCCTGGTCGTGTCTAATCTAGATAGTACAACTTACATGAGTGATAAGTGGAAGATCACATAGTAGCTATGGCATGTTCTATCTGCGGAATACGTATTCAAAGGGAGTCTGTATTCATTTTTTTTTATTTAAAAAAAACAATAACAACCAACAACATCACTACTAAAACTTGTGAAATCAATATATAACTTTTTTAATGGTATTGACAAGTTAAGCACATGCATTATTATTTACTACTTATGGAGTATATTTACGTAAAATATAAACAATAAGTATAATTTGCTTTTTGGGATTGTGTCAAATTTGTAAAATTTTGCGAATTTAACATGATTACTTTGTTTATTAGAGATATGATCAGTACTTTCTGAAAAGGAATTAAGAGAAATATCTTTTTTGAATTCACAATCTCTCAAAATTCTCAGGAATTTATCTACATAAAAGGCAAAGATTGACTTTTTTGTTAAACAATGTTCAACGGGGGTAAGGTTGCAATTACCCGCAACTCTAACGAGTTCACTCTAGCTGAAAAACACAAAACCGTGGTGGATGTAGAAGGTTGGGGGGGGGGGGGGGGAGGGGTAATTGAAACCTTATCCTGGCTGAACAGTTGTTTTGCAAACAAAGTCAAGTTTTTGCCATTTTTGTGTCTTTAACCCCTCTTCTTTTGGCAAAATGGTACAAACATGTGCCAGCCTCACCCTTTCATCTTTTTCGAAACTCCTATAACGTGTTTATTTAGTAGACATTTCTTCTCAGATAAGACATCTTATGGGTCAAAAGTTAAATTCTGGACTGCTCTACACGTGACACGTGCCCAAGCGATATCTTAACGATCATTACGTGACTCTTGTTTCGCTGTATATTTCGTTAAAGATGTTGATACATTTTTCGTTTTTTGTATTAGTCAATACCGTTTTATGCCAAGATAATGTGTTGGACGTTGCAAAGAAATTTGGAGCAAATAAACTGGTGGAGCTTCTTGAAGACGTTGAACTAAGTAGTGTTCTTAAGGGCAAAGGTATTTTTATCTGCAGTTTCGTTTTTCGTTGTATAACTAATTTTACGATTTGCTTGTCATTAGGTACGAGGTATGCTCTCTCTCTCTCTCTCTCTCTCTCTCTCTCAATTAACTATATTATAAACATGTCCTCTTTAGAATATGTACTACATAAATAACATTTACCAAGATATAATTGCTCAATTGCAGGTCCATATACCATTTTTGCTCCGACAGACAAAGGATTCAATGACCTGCCCGCTGCTGACTTAGAGAAGCTAATGAAAGACAAGGCGCTCTTAAAACAAGTTTTGTCTTATCATGCAGCGAGCGGTGCCAAAATGGCAAACGACCTAAAAAACGAGGAACTACTTCCAAGTCTGGACAACCCTGAACAAATAAGAATCAACATATACGATCAAGTGAGTTCAGTTTGTCGGGGTCTTCCTATTATCTTCGTTGCATCGTGGTTGGATTCTGCATATAAATTAAGCAACCTAGGACTCCGTATAAGCTTAATTGTAATCAGACAAGACGTGTAATTTCCTTTTAGTAAAGTATTTGCCGAAGGGAAAATTACTTGATATTAGACGTTTTATGGAGTTTGTAGAAAATCATTTTGATTAATGAAACAAATCATTTCCTAACGAATTAGGAAAAACTTCATTAATAAATTCCCTCTGAAATTTAAAATCCGCAGTTGCATTTCAGATCTTGAATGAAATTTTGATTTGAGTCCAATTTTCCGATACTAAATACTTGTATTATTTTTTTTTTCTTTTTCGATAGAAGCTTTGCGTACTGAAGGACAACCCCGATTGTCATCAATCATCGTATTGTTAATTATTCAACTGATCGTTAATATGACGCACTCGTTTTCAATGAAACAAATAATTTCGCCTATTTCTACACCAATTCACTCCCCATTGCAGAGGCTCACATCAGTATGAGTACTTGGTATTTGACACCAATCTACGCCTTTTCTTTGCACTTGAGATTGTGAAATGAATTTCTGAGAAGGCATTTTGATCATACCAACGCACTACTATTACAGATGAGAGAGAGAGAGAGAGAGAGAGAGCAGCAAATTATCAACTTTGATCATAATACGTTATAATTCTCTGTGGAACCAGTGATCATGTCTTCGTTTAATTGTACGTGGTTTTCTCATTATATAATAGTCATTTCCCGATGTTTCCATGTTCTTATTTTTCCATAGCGCCGGACAAACAAACCACACCTTTAGATAACTCTTTTTTATATGCACTATCTTAGAGGTACTCGGATCTTATTCCTTTCAACTTTCTTTTCTTTGTGTTAGAAGCTCATGTTTTGATGTATGAAACCTTGTGTATTAATAGTGACTTGTAACATTCGATAAAATTTAACAGTATTCCAATAGCCATATAACACACTGTCAATATGCTTCCGCGAAGGAACTTTAGTTTTCTCAATAGCAAACAATACATTTTAATGAATCCAGGTATTTTTGAGGAAGTCGTGTGTGTGAGGGAAGTTGCAGAAGCATACAATGTTCGATGAATATGAAATAATTTGTAGCACACATTAAGTATGACCATAATGTTTTAACTGTTGGATCGTCATAATTAGTAGTCAATACATACCTGATTTAAATGCATATGTGCATGGATACTGATACAATGTATTTTGAATATATATATATATATATATATATATATATATATATATATATAACACACGTGTAGGAAAGTAGAACAAATTCTTTCCAACATTGTTAAGGGCTCATAGAAATATACAGGAAACTTCAAGTTTGTTCAAATCCCGAGTCTAATATAGGAACTAAATTTTTACATGTGGCAATTTGCGTATTCATCTGAGCAATGTAGTCCTCGGTCCTTTTCTTGTTGAATTGGACTCTCCTTTGACGCACAATGCTTTATCAAACTGCTTCAAAGGCTCAAATTTTGAAGAAGCGAATTTCAAATATTCTATATGAATTTTTTTTTTCAATGTGCGCCATTTTGCTTTTAAAAAAGGCTGTAACAAACTAATGATTTTCACTTCTGTCGAGTGTTGGGCGAGCAATGAAATTTTTGCAACATCAAATAGAAATATATGTAGTACATGCACATTGATAAAGATATTGACAACAGCTCGTTGATTTAAAATTAGCACTTTCAATCAATATACTACACCTACTACTATGGTTGCGGTTGGTTTCACTTTGTTTCAGTATGATATTTCAATACTGGAATACGTTCCGTTCTACCTAAACACATTGACATTTCATTTGAAATACGCAGAATAGAGCATGTCAGAGTTTTTCAAGTACTACTAATTGTCGAATTTAAATGCTAAATGTTATTCTGAGCGTAACAGCAAATATATATATATATATATATTATTCCGCGCGGATTCAATTCTCGCTCGCGCCGATACATGTGAGAAAGTTTGCCAGTTTACTTTCGGAAGGTAGGTGGTCTCTTCCCAGGAACATTGTATCTGGGTTCTCTCCTCCACCAATACAATAAAAACTGGACGCCTCCAGATAACTGAAAAATTGTTGAGTGTGGAGGAAAACAATAAACAATCAATCAATCAATATACATTTTCCAGGACAGCATAAAATCTTAATTATTATATGTATTAGATTAATAGGATCAAGAAAGAATGACATTTCAACTTGAGACCGAATCATTGCAGGGAAGGCATTGACTGACTGAGTAGATATTTATTAAATGTTAAAGTGGTCTATGAAGAATCTGATTTAAATTGATTCAGCTAAGAATTAATGTAATAGAGCTGATGAAATCATAAATAAAAATATCAAATTAGTTAGTATTTGGATATAGCGTTTTGATATAAGGTTCTCAGTCAATATGGTAATTAAGTAATTACTTTCCTTACAACTTTCCAATTGAATTTTTTTTTAAATTAGTCTGGATCATCCCGGCGTTTTTTATGTACTCCCCACAAACATCTGGACTTTTTTCTAAACTCAAAGCGAGGCTTATCGACAATCTAATAAAGGCTTTGATTGGTTAATTCAAATAGGTAACGGTAATACTTGTTCCCACAGACGCTTCTTTAAACCTTGAGAATTGAAGCATACAATTTCCAATGAAAGAACACCAGATTCAGTGCTTTAAACATTTTTCTTCCGAAAAAAAAGTGTTTGGACTCTCCCACATATTAAGATAATATAAGATGAATATGACGCATGATGAGATAACTCTGATTTAAAATGCAATACTTTCGAATCGAATGATCTTGATAAAGTAGCGGTTATATATATATATATATATATATATATATATATATATATATATATATATATTAATTTATTTCATTTTATTTTTAATTCATATCAGGATTGGGTAGTATGGCAAACACATTTTATCTTATAACGTCCTTAATTTCTTTTTTCAACTACATTAGTGTCATGTAACAGAGAATATTTTTTTTTCTATAGAAAACGTCCAGATTCTTGTGAGAACTATGTAAACAAAAGTCGCGATAATGTATCAAGAAATCAGAGAACAGCGTCAGACTAATGCTAAATTTTCTGGGGGGTTTTCAGGCCGTTTATGCAACGGGTTGCAAAGTGATCTTACCCGATAAAACAGCCTCCAATGGTGTAGTCCACATGCTGAACAAAGTTATCTACCCTGTTCCTACCGATAACGTTGTAACTTATGCGTCAACCACCCCAGAGCTCAGCACATTAGTGTATGCCGTCATTCGTGGAAATTTACAGAAAACTTTAACTGGTAAGCATATTAGGCACAAAACAACATGCATACTTATTAGATGGAATGAATGAAGCTATGTCTCTTAATACACTCTTGTATATGCGAAAAAAGTTTCTGTATTATGTAGTTACTCATTATTTTTGTCCATAGAGGGCCCATTCACCGTGTTCGCACCAAATAATGCGGCGTTTCAGAAACTTCCTCCCGGGAAGCTTAGCGAATTGCTAAGCAATGAAACAGCTCTAGTAGGTGAGTGACTGGAATATTCTATTCCTAAACAACTTTAGGCAGTTTTCTGGTTTGTGAACTTGCAATTGATCTCTTTTCACCCATTGTTTCAAGCCACGAAATGCACGCAAAGCAAATGTTCTGCGATTCGCAAGCAGCTAGCAAAAAAAAAGTGCCCAAGTAGTATCCTTAATGTTCAAGGAATAAAAAACGAAAACACATTATAGTATTGATGTAGTGCTGTAAATGTTTAAATCCACCCATAAATATTCATATTGAGGACAATTTACTCGAACTTCAATATGTTTCTCCTAAATCATTACTTCTTGTAAAGTAGGGATCATTTAATGACTTCAATCTAAGCCACTGCTTCTGGTGAAGTAAACGACATTCACGATACTCGCTTTAGGTGGAATTCACAGCATTAATAGTTGCATTTCTCCTAAATATTGCACTGGCAGTTGGCGGTATTTCTTACAATGAGTGTTTCTGGTAATGTCCGCAGCATTTAGCTATATTTCTTTTAGACAATGTCTTGGTAAAGCCTGCAGCATTAGCGACAATGTTTCTGGTAAAGTAAACAGTATTATGGACAATGCTTCTGCTAAAGTAAGCAGCATTTGTGTGACAGTGCATCTGATAAAGCCAGCAGCATTTATGTGACAGTGCATCTGGTGAAGTCCGCAGCATTTATGTGACAGTGCATCTGATAAAACCAGCAGCATTTATGTGACAGTGCATCTGATAAAGCCAGCAGCATTTATGTGACAGTGCGTCTGGTAACGCCAGCAGCATTTATGTGACAGTGCGTCTGGTAACGCCAGCAGCATTTATGTGACAGTGCGTCTGGTAACGCCAGTAGCATTTGTGTGACAGTGCGTCTGATAAAGCCAGCAGCATTTATGTGACAGTGCGTCTGGTAACGCCAGTAGCATTTATGTGACAGTGCGTCTGGTAACGCCAGCAGCATTTATGTGACAGTGCGTCTGGTAACGCCAGCAGCATTTATGTGACAGTGCATCTGATAAAGCCAGTAACATTTATGTGACAGTGCATCTGGTGAAGTCGGCAGCATTTATGTGACAGTGCGTCTGATAAAGCCAGCAGCATTTATGTGACAGTGCATCTGGTAACGCCAGTAGCATTTATGTGACAGTGCATCTGGTGAAGTCCGCAGCATTTATGTGACAGTGCATCTGATAAAGCCAGTAACATTTATGTGACAGTGCATCTGATAAAGCCAGCAGCATTTATGTGACAGTGTATTTGGTGAAGTCCGCAGCATTCATGTGACATGTCTTTCTTTGACGAAGAGTTTATGATACTTACATTTTGATATTTTATATGTGTTTAAATATCTTATACGATCAAATCTGAATCGTTAGTCAAAACGGTTTTATATCGTCTGCATATTCCTGATTTCAGTCGTATTATGTAATTCCTATTCACTATTTCTGTTGCAATGTTACTGGATGCCGTCTGTGAATATCTGTCCCAGCAGAGAAGTAAACGCCACAGAAATACCACGATCGGCATAACAGGACGCATGACATGACCTATGCTGTGTGAATTCTGCCACTCCAAAAATACAGCAACACGTGCCCAAAGTACTATAAAAGTATCTGGAAATTATTCATTAACAGAGTTTCGTGAACACACCGGTACCTAGTTTACACATTGCTGAAACCATTAGTCTGTGTATTTATTCAACAGAAAGTGTGAGGCACTACAGATTTGTCATGTAATTCAGCTTTGAAAGTTTATCCCGTGATGTCCAGGTGGATCTTTGTGATGCATGAAAATGTCTTTTTTTCTGTGTTGGCAAGGGCAAAACTTAATCTCTGCCATATAACATACCTACCAAAGGAGCTTCGCAATGCACTTGATGGTGTTGTGGGTAGCGTGTAATCGGGCCAATTTATATTTCCATTAACATTTTGATTAAATAATTTCATTTTGGTTATTAACTTGGTGGCACAATATGAATGTAAAGAAAGTTTAAACTGTGTGTTTTAATTTACATTTCATGCAATTGAAGATATAGCAAAATATTAGGTTGATATATTTAATTAGGTAGATCTTCATTTCAAAAATTTTTTTTAAAAAAGCTTTATAGTTTCAAGATTAATACTTCTGTAGCCCTTGAAAAACGTCCAGCAATCAACAATTGAGTATAAACTTTACCGTTCCACTGACCACAGATCGCCGTTACATTATTCACTGCTTCAATAAACACTAATCACCATCGCAAATTTATCACCCCTCTCGGCAAAATTAGCGGCACTATGACCGCCGCTCTGTCGCTCGAACCCCAAGGCATTACCTCCACTTCTTGCTTGTATCCTTGATGGCACAATTGCGTTTGAGAATTTGGACTGTAAATACTCGTACATGAGAGGGTGACAGTTAAGAGCGGTGATCTATTATCATAAATACTATAAAGAATACCGGACGGAGAGTAGGGAAAACAAGGACTTCTGGAAATACCAGACGTGGGATCAGGTGCCCAGGAGACGTAATGTTTACCCATTGTTAGCCCTATTATTGATCGGGTAAACATATTAATCTGTGATCAGAATCAGTGTTTAAAGAACGGGCCAACAATTTGTATGAAACACGTCGGACAGCATTCGATCTAGTAATAGCTTGTATTTGCAAATTTGATCATTATAACACCCATGGAATTTACGAAATTATGACTTATTCAAGACTACTGAAATCTCCGCAACATCAACTTATTTAAAAGTAGCTGGCTTTTTAAAGAATCGATCGTACGGGGAACATGCTCTTGCGTACCGAATCAATTGAGAGCCATAAACACCCTACATAAGTGATAATGGGATATTGCTCTATAGATATGAAAGGTTGATTATGGACAATTTGTCATAACGTTGAGATGTTAGTTTGCCGTTAAGATCCATGTTCAATAAAGTATTCAAATATTAAGCAGTGCTGAAGACTTCGAATTACAACATTTAGAGAGATTTATAATTAATTCAAGGATTTAATGTGTTATTTATTTCGAATTCTAATGGAGCACACTTCATTTGATTCTGAACTTTTAAAGCTCTTACAAGTTGAAGGATTGCTCTTCAGTTGAACAACTGAACATGGCTTTAATCTAACATGTTCTCTAAAGAAATCATCAAAACCAATTTATAGAATATATCGCTAATTCGAACTTGATACCCAAGCATTCCTAATTCAATTGAAGATATATTTATCTCCTTAAATGGATATATTTTCAAATAATGAAAGAACATTTCAGAATTACTTTGAGAGTGTACTATTTTGGTGTCCTATACATTGCAAATATACGTGTATCCTTTATGATCAATTGAACTTTTCATTGACATTTTCCTTCTCATTGACATTTTTCTTCATGAGCAGGGCAAATTTTATTTTTCTTTCATCAAGCACTGATCGGGGACTATTTGTTATTCATTTGTAAAGTGCAAACAGGACCTTCCTTTGCATCGTCACACAAACTTACAACGAGACTTTTAACAATAGATTATGCACAAACTAACCGTATTATACACTATTCCTATGTGTTAATAAAAGAAATATTGACCATTACATGGTTGTCCAGGGTCCATGACCGTAAATTTAGATTGTTTGTTTGTTTGTTTTACGTCCCGTCGAGAATTTTTCACTCACATTGAGACGTCACCAGCTGTAGGTGAAGTACCACAAATTTAGACCTATTCCTAGCGCTCAGGGCCGTAGCAGTGAGGGTTCTTTAACGTGTCAACGCCTACCGTGACATGGGACTTCCGTTTTTAAGGTCATATCCGAAAGACCCGTGATTCTCACTTCTAAATACCGAGCGTTTGGCGAAGAAGCAATCGCTACCTATTTTTCGTCTTAGGTTTGACGCGGCCATGGCACGAGCGGAGCTCGAACTCACGACCTCCCGGTTACGAAGCGAACGCTCTAACAACTGAGCTACCGCGACCGTAAATTTAGAGTACTGTAAGGTCCATTATAACATTTTGTATATACCACTGACTTGTCACATCCATATTCCACCGACAGTTTGAATTTTATTCAAAATCTGGTCTAAATATGAATTCAATGCCAATATCTAATGGATTAGATCAATTTGACTGAAGTATATTTTCACTTTATGGTCATAAATCTGTTGGGTATCAGCTTTTTATTCTTAAATGAAGGATACTTTACAGGCTGTATTAAGTTTCTATGCCATTATGATGTCAATGTATAGGCAATGAGATTGTACTAATGGATTTTAAATTTCAAAGTCTTACACAGAGAATTAAATTTGCAATATACTTATAGTCACCACACATACGACATCAATTACCAAATGAAGTGCCCCATATTCACTACATTGCAGCATCATCGCCTGGGACATTTATTGAATGTTTGCGAGATGTGTAAAGTCGCTATAATGCGTTGATGGTTAGTCCGGAACCAAATCATAAAATCGAGAAGAATCTGACTACCACGAAAATCATAAATCATGCAGGTCTCTGAACCTGCATTGTTTAGATTTTCTGAATTTCGTGTTATATATTGTGATACTTTATTTATCAAAGACAGAATTCGAAATGAAATAAATGCATCGCGACAATGACTCTATGTAGAAGCGATTTCATTTACGAGAATACGGTCGAGCCTTTCAAATCGATTCTTTCTTTACTGTATTGATTTGTGTTTCCTGTCTGTATATGATCTAGGACATGTCAATCAAAACAAATTTTTGAAAAGGACATGTTATGCCGTGGTGCGACAGATCCTCAACTTATATGAGAAGTGAAGTAAATCAAATTTGGATTCTCAAAAATTATAAAGAACTTTGAAGAATTTTGATAGTCATCCAAAAAATAATTACTTTGTTAAATACCACTCTGATTCTATATACAAGTACTTTGAAGATGATATGGAAATATGTTGTTCTTCATTGGCAATATCTGAACAGTCTTTATTGATCAGGTATCCAACAGTATGTTGGAATTCCCATGGACACAAATTGTGCTCACTTGTTTTTGTATTCTTATGAGGCAAAAATTATTCAAAATCTTGTACACGAAAAGAAAAAAAATCTTTCTCCATCCTTTAACACGACATTTAGGTATATCTACGATGCTTTAGCTATTAACAATAATCATTTTCATTGATATGTCGAGTCGATATATCCCAACTCGAAATGAAAGACACTACAAAGACTTCATATTTGGATGCATTATTGAACACAGATATCAACGGCAAATTAACTACACATCTTTAAGACAAATTTGATGACAACAGGTTTCCAATCGTCAACTTTCCATATTTATATAACAGTATTCCATTATAACATATATTTGGTGTTTTATCCCTGAACTAATTCGATACACGAGAGCATGTTCTGCATATAATTAATTTTGGAATCGAAATAGACTACTGACAAATAAGTTGATGTTACAGGGGTTTCCTCTGGGTAGGGGTTTTGGTACCAGGGTGGGGCCAAAATTGGTCATAGTGATTAAGTGTGTATTAACAATTGAAATTTTTTAAGTTCCTCTTGTAGGATTTCGCCATCCCCTGGGCAAATATTGACCAATTTTCAAAAACCTATTCTACAACTGCACATCTGTAAGAAAAACTGCATAGTCATGAAGAGGAGGAAGGCTCTACTAAAATTCTGATTTTTCATCACCTCCGACATAAATTTCTGAGTCCAGTTTGAGCCAAATACGCCAGTTTCGAGATAAGAGCTCTTCTGTGTAGAAGGTGCATTTAGTGGAACTTTGAATGTGGGACAGTGTGGAACTACAGTCAGTGAAGAAGACCTAGAATGTATTAAAAATGGCATCCATTTAAATATGTAAATGTATTAAATACACAATACTATCGAAAGAAATGTTTCACTAAAATTGAAACATAAAAACAATGTCATGTTTGCAAGAAATATTCTGCATGTGATACGTATGACAAACAAAATAACGTTATAAACAAGAATTCTATGTATTAATAACTCACTGAATACTTAAGTATCACTAACTTAGTTTGCATTCCAGTCAATTTTGGATAATGAAACTGCATATGAGAAAGTTATTGAGTACATTCACTTATGCAGTGATGAATATTTGCCCTATTCCCACATGCAAACAAAGTGATTCGCGCCTTACTATGAACGAGAGTTCTCCAAAGGGAAATAACTCGGACGTATCTCGAAACTGGCACACATAGCATTTTGTGTTTATGTTTAAAACATTTAAATAACATTCACTTTAATGGTATTGATACTAAATTTGAAATAAATGGATACTTAGAAGGAGCAAGTCGCCCTTTACCAAAATTGAAATGTTCATGATCCCAGGGGTTTTGTACCAGGGTGGGACTAAATCATAGTGATTATTGTCTTTATCATTTGAAAGACTTTTAAATTTTGCTGATGCTAAATAATAACTAAATGCCTATTTAAGAAAAGCAGAAAGGGGTTATCGATATTGTGTATTTCGCAACTCCAGGGTACTGAATCTAGGGCGACTCCAATATAGTCATACAACGTTAAGAAAACGTATATTATGTAAAGACATAAGTATCAGCACTTAAGAACACATCTTTTTTCATGCTACTGCTAAATATTAGAACTTGGCTTAGATATACAGAGCATGAAAACTATAATAGATTTCGCAGTCCTTTGAGCTAGTCATACTTGTATCTAATACTCAGGTGACAGATAAGACCTGTGCTTTTGTTTAAGACTTTTTTATATATATTTGCTGAAATTGATGAATAATATTGTATAACAAAATTCTGTCTCTCTCTCTCTCTCTCTCTCTCTCTCTCTCTCTCTCTCTCTCTCTCTCTCTCTCTCTCTCTGGGTGACCTGGCCCTTCCATCGGTACAACCGAAAACGTGTAGAAAAAATAGCTAACCCAAACCAAAGCCGCAAACGCACTTACACCATAAACTCCATGTTTATTGTTAGATTATATATATAATTATCAGATCTGCTGACTTACCATGTCGTGCCTGGGACGTTTTATAGTGAGGGTCTGACTGATGGAATGGAGGTGCCTACGGTTCAGAAGTCAGATGTCAGAATCAGCATTAATGGTAATACTAAGCAAATCAATAAAAGTCGGATTCCATTTGTACGTATTTTCCTATTAAAAGCTTTTTTTATGACGCATCATTTTCTGTAATCATCTTAACATTACATCATAATGTAGCCTTTCCATTTATCTGTTTATATTTGCTTTGCGTATATATTATCCCGCGTAGAATAAATGCATTTAGGCTTTAATAGCTCAGAACGAATTCCATACATTTAACCGTCAAATTTCTGAACATTTTCTTTCATTGTCAAAGTAATGATAGCACTTTTTTTTGTTATTGAGAGTTACTTTTGTAAAGTATATTTAGCATCTCACTGGAACATATTCCTGCAACAGTCCTCAATTCTAAGGAATAAGTCTAAACCCAATACGGAATATGACGTCAATAACTTTTAACTTTTTGCAAATAAACATGTGAATAAATTCTCATTCCCTCACAAAGGTTTTGTTGTTTGGTTACTCTAGTGTGCATATTTCTGGAGATCGTTGTTGATAATGGCCTTAGGGATGATCTGTGAATTTTCTATTCAATATTTGAAACAAAATCCTAATTTGTACATGTAGATACCTGTTTAACACGTTTATTTCACATTTCAGGGGGCGTGGTGAAGATTAACGATGCGACAGTTATTGAAGCCGACATTAGTATTACAAACGGTGTGATCCACGTCATCGACACCGTGCTGACACCGTCATCTTAAGGTGTTAATATATCTTTAAAAATACATATGTACTTTTATTTTTAAAAGATAAATGGAGATTTAATTGATTATATTTTTAATGCGTTGTGAAATGGGCATGACATGAAATTTGTTGCCAAAAACAATCGTCTTAAGATTTTAATAATTGAGTCAACCTTTGTGACCTCAACTCATTGCATGATGCCAGAGAAACAATGAGTCTAGCAAACATATAATATAATCTTAGCAACTGTGGCTATATTGAATGAAAAGGCGAAAACAACGAACAGCAATCAATCTCATATATCCTATATGTAATACAAATTAGAGAGAAGGACAAACACGGACTCCTGGATATATCAGTGGTGGGATCAGATGCCTAGGAGTAAGCATCCCCTGTCGACCGGTCATACCCGCTGTAATCCCTATGTCTTGATCAGGTAAACGGAGTAATCCGTAGTCAAAATCAATGTATCAAGAACGGCCTAACAATTCATATGAAACACGTCAGACATTATTTGACTCCATGAAAAGGTTGTATTAGCAAACTAGATCAATATAACTACCACAGAATTTCCGAAATTCTAATTTTAAACGAGACTACTGTTGAAACCCCAGTAATATCAACCAGTTTGCCAGCAGCCTGTCTAGATATAAAAACTGATCATACGCAGAACACGGTCTTGCGTATCGAATCATTTGAGAGAAATAAACACCATATGCAAGCGATTATGGGATGTTGCTACATAAAAATTATCCCGTATGTCATGAAGTTTTGATGTTAGTTTGCCGTTAACATCTATTTTCAATAGAGTATCAAAGTACGAAGCAGATGGGTTTTTTTTTTTTCGAGTCACCGGAATATATCGAACCAACATATGAATGAAAATTATTATTGTTAACAGATAAAACGTCGTCGATATATCTAAATGCCGATTTGAAGGCCACAGCAAGAATTTATTTTTCATGTTGACGCTTTTGAATAAATTCTGCCTCATAAAAATGTAAAAACAGGTCAACTAATAATGGAGCACAATTCAGGTCAATAGGAATTCCAACAGACTGTTGGAGGACCTCATCATCAAAGACTACAAAGAGAGTGTCAATGAGGGACTCCGGCATTTTCAAAATATCAATTTCAGAATATAGGTTCTTAGACTGAAAATTTGTTTAGTAAATTTTATGGAGATTAATCACAAAGATACTAATATTTTTGCGTTCCATGATTATCGGCGAAACAGCCGTCTATTATATCATAAAGGCAAATCTTTTAATTTTACGTTTATCTAATTTGCCAATAAAATCTGTCATTGGGTGAAATGCTTTTTGACATGCTTCATACCAATTGTTAGGCCGTTCTTTACACACTGATTTTGACTTCGGATTACTCGTACCTGATAAAGGGCTCATGGCGGATGTGACCTGTCAACAGGGGATGCTTATTCCTCTTATACTCCTGATTCCACTTCTGGTATGTAGAGGTGTCCGCCGTGTTTGTCCAACTCTTAATTTTGTATTCCTGATAGGGTTATGAGATTGACCTCTGTTCGTTATCTTAACCTTTTCATCAAAGATGTTTTATCTATTAACAATAGTCACTGTATTCAGACGTCCATTCGATATATTCCAGCGAATGTGAAATAAGGCATCCCGTGCACAGTCTTATTTCATATATTAAATATATTACTGAACATAAACAAACCAGCAGCTCAATTTTATGCCAAACGGGAAGACCAGTTTCTACATCGTCATCTTGTCATGTTTATGTAGCAATAACCCAATATAACCTGTATGTGGTGTTTATATTCCTCAGATGATTCGACACGCTAGGGCATGTTCTGCGAATGATAATATTTTATACCCAGACAGGCTTCTGACAAATAACTGGTGCCGTTCTTTACATACTAATTTTGATGACAGATTGTTCCATTTACCTTATCAAGATAGAAGTTCACCGCTGATATGAACTGTCAACAGGGGATGCTTACTCCTCCAGGGCACCTAATCCCACCTGTGGTGTTTGAAGGACTTCATGTTTACCATGCTCTCAATTTTTAATTCTTTATAGGATTTATAAGAATTGTGAATTCAGATTGATTATGTTCGTTATCTGCACTTTTTTCTAATACCCATTTCTTCATCCAGCAATTTATTTTTGACTTCTAATTCATGCATATTTTGGAAATATTTTCGGCATACTTCTGTCTGCTTTCTGTCCTCTTGTGGCTCCTACTCTAAATATGGTAACATATTTTACTCGATATATCGGATATTTTGTGTTTCTCACTGCATCCATCTAGGTGATTAATCTTGTTATCTTGTTATTCTAATCGATTAAAGTAATAGCGGGCTTTTGTGAAGGACATATTAATACCTAATCTTAATTTAATAGACCATGTACTTTAGTTGATTGGTTATGCTAAGTATTTCTCCTAATTTGATGATAATCTTAAGAGGGGAAAATGAACAGTGATCAATCTCATAAATCCTATAAAAGATACAAAATTAAGAGAAGAACAAACATGAACCCCTGGACATACCAGAGGTGAGAATAGGGTGCCTAGGAGGAGTAAGCATCCCCTGTTGACCGGTCACCAACGTTATGAGCCCTATATCTTGATGAGGTAAACTGATTGATTCGTAATCAAAATCAGTAGGTATAGAACGACCCAACAATTGGTATGAAACACGTCAGACAACGTTTGACCCAGTGATAGCTTCTGTTTACATATTAGACCACTATTACAACCATAGTATGTGCGAAATTCTGATTCAAAACTTAAAAGGCGACAGCGCAAGATTTTTATTCTTTTTATGTAAAAGCTTTTAAATAAATTCTTACCACTAATAATAATGATAATTTAAAAAAAAATATTGTGCCATGGAAGCGTTAAACCTAAGACAAAAAATAGGTAGTGACTGCTCCTTCGCCAAACGCTCGGCATTTAGAAGTGGGGACCACGGGTCTTTCGGATAGGACCTTAAAAACGGAGATCCCGTGTCTCGGTAGGCGTTGTCACGTTAAAGAACCCTCACTGCTACGGCCCTGAATGCTAAGCAGAGGTCTAAATTTGTGGTACTTCACCTACAGCTGGCGATGAAGTAATCACTACCTACTTTTGCGTCTTAGGTTTGACGCGGCCATGGCACGAGCGGAAGTCGAACTCAAGACCTCCCAGTTACGAAGCGAACGCTCTAACCTCTGAGCTACCTCGACCGGTCCTTGGTTTACCATTGGACTGAACTATATCTGGACTATCATCAACTCCTCACATTTGGTATATCTAGTGATCCATAAAATTGCGAACTTCCGTGTCCAAAGAGGTATTGATTAAATGAAATTGTCTGATTTTACATAAATTCAATAAATAAAACTACGTCGTATTGTACTTCAGCGAATTTTGTTTGTCCCTAACTCTTAATTTTGTATTCCTTATAAGAGTTCGTTATCTTCACCTTTTCGTACTGAACAGTTACATTTAAATATGAAGGATAAAGATTAAAAAACAATCTAAATACCGTACAAACTTCGGTCGAATTTATTTCATTTTGAGTATCATTATCCATAGTTAATGCATTTATACAAGTTTTAGTACGACTTCAAGCTAGTTTTCTCAATAAAAGTAAGTGATCTCCCACCGACTAGTGTTCAGTTCGAAAAAGCCAAATCAACAAGATAATATGTACCAAGTTTGGTTGAAATTGACCCAGTGGTTCTGGAGCAGAAGATGAAATGTGAGAAGTTTACAGACGGACGGACAGACAAAAAGTAACCAGAAAATTCATATGAGTTTTCAGCTCACGTGAGCTAGAAATTAAATATTCTATGGCATTATTAAATCACAAATTATCTAATTGTGTATACAGGTATAACTATTCATGTACAAAGTATAGAAAGACAGTTCAGCATTAGACAACGTCCGTCAATGTATTAATACGCCTGTGATTGACTAACGGCACCAACATGTGCGTGTACCTGTTGTAGTATAGATGCAAAATGCTTGATTAAGAAAATTATAGTTCGCACATAAGATGCCTGCAATTGTAATACCCTTGAATAAGTATGAGAGCCTGGCGACGTTATTGAGACATGCTGACGGATCATGCAATCACCCGTTGGGATCCGGTTTAGAGTAGATCTCTAGTACCCCTTGCCTGTTGTACGAGGCGACTATATGGGACGGCCTTTCAGACGAGACCGTAAAAGTGGAGACCCCATGTCACAGCAGGCGAGGTACAATAAAGATCCCTCCCTCGTCAAAGGCTGTTAATGTCAAAGACAGGCCTAAATATTGCAGCTATTCACAGATAACGGTGACGTCTCCATATGAGTGAAAAATTCTCTATGATACTTGTTTTCCTACTTCGAATTTCGCTTTTCATACTTCTAAAAGATTCAAACCTGGAACATAAAACATGTGAAAATGTATGAAATGTGAATAATAATTGATTTTCTTGTGACAGATGCATGCATTAATATTCAAGATGTGGAAATACTTGTCTTTTATGCAAATCCGGACATATTTGAGTCGAAACGTCGGTCAAAGCGTACACCGTCACCGGTTCCGGCATTTACACGTTTTCGAAACATGACGGTTTGCAATAGAAGTAAATATAGGCTATGCCTGTCTACTACTTGGAAGATATCTTCCGGGGAAAGTTAATGGCAAGGTAACATGTACGTGGAAATCGAGTTTCCGAAGACATTAATTACACTTGTCACTTGTAACACTAATGTACATGAACATACAACAGTTTTAACACAGTTGTGTAACATGCCTAGGTGCAAAACTTCGAATTAAAATGTTGAAGTAAGTACCATAAAATTTCGCCCCGTAAGTGATATTGACCTCTACCCACCCACTGCCGTTTGCTTTGCGTTCCGTCGAGAATTTTTCACTCATGTTGAGACATCATCAGTTGTAGTAGTGAGGGTTCTTTTTAAAGTGTCAATGCCAAGCGCGACAAGGGATCTTCGTTTTTCAGGTCACATTCGAAAGACCCGTGATTCTCACTTGTATATGCCGAGCGTTTGGCGAAGGATCAATCACTACCCATGTTCACGTCTTAGGTTTGACGTGGCCATGGCACGGGCGGGGATCGAACTCACGACTTCCAGTATTCAAAGTGAAAGTTCTACCACTGAGCTACCGCGAATGGTGATATACATATATTTAATAAAGTTTGTTTTTTTTAATGATTGATCGTTATTGTGAATATTTTCAAAGTTCCATTTCTTGTTGCAGAAACAGATGCTGTTGATTTTGGAAAAGTTTTGAGATTCAAAGTTACTAAAATCTAATTGGAATTTTGAGATTGACTGTTGTTTTACGTCCCGTTGAGAATTCTTCACTCATATTGAGACGTCACCTGTAGGTGAAGTGCCACGAATTTAGACCTATGTTAGCGCTCAGGGCCGTCGTAGTGAGGGTTCTTTAATGTGTCAACGCCCACCGTGACACGGGACCTCCGTTTTCAAGGTCATATCCGAAAGACCCCGTTATTCTTACTTGTAAATGTCGAGCGGTTGACGAAGGAGAAACCACTATCCATGTTTACGTCTTAGGTTTGAAGCTCGACCTCCCAGAATTTTTGAGATAACACATTTGATTTACACCACTTCTCGCAAATGTTGTGGCACGATACATCTGAAATTTCTCCTTCACAACATGTCAGTTAATATTTTCAAGGACAGGGGACTTAATAGATTGTTTTCTTTGTTTCTTTTACGCCCTGTTGAGAATTTTTGACTCATTTTATGACGTCACCAGCTGTAGGTGAAGTACCTATGCCTAGTGCTTACGGCCGTAGCAGTGCTGGTTCTTTAATGTGTTATCGCCTTCAGCGAGACGGAACCTCCGTTTTTAAGGTCACGAAAGACCACGATTCATGATTTTAAAAGCCGAGTGTTTGGCGAAGGACCAATCACTACTTACGCTTATGTATTGGGTTTGACGAGCGGGAGAGAATATTTACCGGATCCTGCAAATATCTTCGTTTGTAAGGATTTTTTTAAAAGTTTTGAAATTCAGTATAGGTACGGTGATAAATAAAATTTGTCTTTTGATATTTTAAATGTGTTTAAAACTGATACGTGAATTTGAAGAATTCATCGTTTGAATTATTGATTGTTTCAAGTCCCGTTAAGAATTTTTCACTCATATTGAGATGTCAACAGTTGTAGGTGAAGTACCACAAATTTAGACCTATGCTTACGCGCAGAGCCGTAGTAGCGAGGGATTTTAACGTGCCAACGCCTGCAGCGACCTTCGTTTTAAGGTCATATCTGAAAGACCATTGATTTTCACTTCTAAATGTCGTGCATTTGGCGAAGGAGCAATCACTACCTATGTTTACGTCTACGGTTTGCCGCGGCCTTTCAGTTGAAGGAAAACTGAATATAATTGAATTACCAAATGGAATTAAAACCAAGTTCACCTAAAATACAGTTGTAATAATATCTTACAAAAGAAAACAATATTGTTACAAGCTTTGTCAGCTAGAATTCCAGCAAAAATTCCATATGCCTTACATAACCTATCAATTCTTTTATTATTCCTGGTTTACTAAACACAGAAGGGTAAATGGTAAACATATTTGTTTTAACTTGTCTAAACGTGATTTTAATACTTTTTTAAAAGTTTTTATCCATTTTGATAAACTGTCTACTTTTTATCCATTCCGACAAAGTATCAAGCTCTTTCTTTTCATATTTAGCCCATCGCCTTCCACGGATTTCATAATAGAGATGAAGTTCTCTTACCATTTGAAAGATCGGGGTTTCTCTTAATTTGGGATCTTATAAAATGAGTGATTTAAGAGTCATTTTCATGTATATTAACATAACTAGTAATCAATTACTGCTATTGCATGTTATGACACACGAGATGCATCTTTACTTTTTAGGTACATGTGAGCTTTGCATTTCTGATTTTAAACACACTTCCAGACTTAGATTTACTTCTGTATTTGCGCTATGTCAAAGTATACCACGCTTTTAACTTCCATGAAAATTGGTAGTAAATGACTGCCAAAATCACTTTCACAATTTAGAGGTCAACATGTTGTGTACACAGAATAATGAGACGAAACTGGTGTGAAAACAGTATCCATTTCATTTGTACACCATAAAATAAAAGTAGCACTAAACAATGCTAATTGCTCCATATAAAGATGAACAATAACACATTATTCAGAATTGCCAACAGTCAAACATAAGTAATTCTACAGTTCCAGATATGTACTTAATTTGCTATAATAAAAGCATTGAAATTGGGAGTATCTTTATTTATGCAAACTAAAAAGATCATTTAACCCATTCAAGATATGATTGCATTAAAAATAATTTTCCAATTAATATAACTTGAAAATAGATTTTTCTTTTAAAAAAAAAAATAGCTTATATGTTATTATGAATCAGGATGTAACTAAAAAATATAATGTCAAAATTTCACGGACAAGCAAGGTTTTTGTGTATATATACTTCCTATGATAAACAAAGTATATTTCTTTACACAAAATTTCAAACACAGATTGGTATTCATCATTACATTTTTTATGAAGCACAGTACAACTGAAGTTAAATAACATATAACAATATTTATGATGAGAATTCCCCATTACATTTTTTTTTCAGAAATTGCTTCTGAGCCTACCAAAATGACTTTTAAATCTATTGAATATGCTCAAATGAAAAGATCCCATGGGGATCCAGGTTAGAATAGGTCCTCTGTACCTCTTGCTTGTCATAACAGGGGGATTAATGGGGCGGTCCTCTGGATGAGACTGCAAAAACTAAGGTCTCGTGTCACAGCAATTGTGGCATGATAAAAATCCCTCCCTGCTCAAAGGTTGTAAGACCAAGAATAGGTCTAAATTTTGCAGCCTTTCACCGGCAAGTGACATCTCTTAAAGAATGAAAAATTCTCATGTGGTACATTAAATAATATACAACTAACCAACCAGTCAAATAAAAATACAAAGTAAAATTATTTTGGATACAGATAAATTGTGACAGATAACAGGGTAGCTCAGAGTTCTGCAGAATGTCTATTAGGCAGAAAGTACAGGCCTCCCAAGACAAGAATCAAATACTTAGCATTATACATGCTAAACTACAAAAATTAAATAAATAATAACAATAACACAGAGTGAATGTTTCTTGAAACAAAGAGTCAAGTTATTTAATAACTCATTATAGAATTCTTCACAAATATGAAAATCAAGACTGTCAGATGGTCTATAACATCATTTGATGATATCATTTAGTTTTAACATGCACTTAATAATAATCATTGACTTGAAAATATTGAAATACTTCTCAACATGTTCAGTAAACAGCTGAAGATAAGTTTTTTATAATCTCATCCAAATTAGAGATTGTGAAAATCACAATCACAGAAATAAAATGAAAACTTTGAAATTACTGCATGAATATTCCATAAACCTACCGACAATATACATGGTATATTAGAAAATTTTGATACAAGTGCATTCAAAATCGAAGGGGTCTACAAACAAATTGTACAACCCTTGTACATTAAATACCCTGATACAACATTTTTAAAAAATCCACATTTTTCAGGTAATCGTCAATATATTATATTTCCGATTCAACTGATTCAAAATTGTATCCCATACATGAAACAAAAAAGGCAATTTTGTCTGAATAAAACTATTTGGCTTCCATGCAACAAACAGAATACGTTTGTTTTGTCCATTACATTGATTAAACTATGGCATACTGTTATTGTGTCCAGTAATTAAAAGATGTAACTGAACTAATTTTAAGTTTTCTCACTTTATATACATGAATATAACTATAAATATCATTAGATGCATAAGAAAAGAAAAAAAAAAGAGAGAAAGAGAGATTCTTCAACCCTTGAAGGCAAATACAAATAGCTTTACAGATAAATAATACTAGTACAGGACTTATACATTCTTTGGATGATTTTGTATTCATCAAAAACACTCAACACATAATGCTGGTTTTAATAAATAACTAATCACAGTGTTCATCAAATATTTAAACAAAACTGTCTCCTTCTATGGAGGGAGTATTATTTTCAATGTCAAACCCAAAATGCTTTTTGAGACACGCAAATGAGGCAATGACAAATATATTACAAATGCATTTACATCTTTGACATGGCATTTCATTATTTTCTTTCACAAGTGGAAATAATTGAGGAAAACACTGCCTTGATTTGTATTTCTTTCTGATTTTCAATCATAATGAAAAATACCAAATACATATGTACAGCTGTAGTGTTTTGTGACATGGTTAATGTCAACAACGAAAATACTGTAATGTTGAATGAAAACATGCAATTTATTCTTTGCTAATACTTTTTAACTGAAAATAAGTACAGTGCATGTACATAAAAAATTGTGTATGTTACAATGTACATAGTGGATAATAAATTTAAAAAAATTTATAACTGAGTATTATGTCAGCAAAACACATTAAGGGCATCATTAAAACAAAACAAAACAAAAACAAAACAACAACAAAATAAAACATTCAAGTAAGGTAATACAGAATGAAGGACTAATCCCAAGAAATCAAAATCGTATGTACATCTTTGCATTAAATATTTCAATGTCCATTTCAGTGTTCAATTTTCAGTTCCCAGGGTAGGGTGGGGGTTGCTGAGGAGTTGCAGGATAAGTCGGATACACATCATCTGCTGGTGGGGCTACAAAACAAGGAGGATATTATTACATCATCAGATTCATAAAAGACAAATTGTAAACTACTGGATTTTATCTAAGAAATTAAATAAGATTATACAGAAATCATCCCCACAATATAAACTACAAATTTATTTTTCTTTTACAACGTATCTACTGCAAACTAACTTTTATCTATGAGGACTTTATTTCACAATTTACCAGTAATATACTGGTTTGCAAATAATTTCTGTGACCACTACTATCTTAAAAATAAAAGAAAAATTACTGGTTTCATGTGAAAAATATTCCCTATGATGAGGTTCCTGCAAACCTGTGAAAGTGTCTAATGTGGGTTTCCTCCGGGTACTCCGGTTTCCTCCCACATCAATGACCCTTTCACGCCAAAACTCTGAGCCGACGAGAAGCATTAATATAAGTTGTAGAACTTGTTTGTTAATCGTCGTGAAATAAATAAAGTTTAAAAACTTAAACTTTAAAAACACATGAATAAAAAAAGTTGGTTTACTGAGACACATTCTATCTTTTATTATTAGTACATATTGTAAATTTTATATTGAAGAGTCACTTGTTAATTACAGTGTTTATAGCAAGAAATACAATACAAAGAAACAGCAAAGATTTATGACTAACAAAATATTGGTGAATGTTAAGTATTTGCTGAATGTAAATATGACAAAATAGTGGTGACTATAAATGTTTGTTGAATGTAAATAATACTCTGACAGTCATGTAATCTTGTTTCCCATTGTGTAAATAAAATAAAATATAAATATGATATGATTAATCATTAACCCCAAGTTTTGAAGAAAAATAAATGTTGATTTGGTAAGATATACAAATGATCATATACAACAAATCAGTTGATGTACTGAATCAAGAATCTACAATGAGATCACATACACATGAAATTTGACATACCCCCCCCCCAAAAAAAAATATTATATACGATACTTTAATACTACATCTTTCAGTGTAAATTAAACTAGAATTACACGTAAATTACATTTGAATTTTTTTTTTTTCAGAATATGCAAAAACCATAATGGACAATCAATAACATCTATGTTTCTAGCTACTACACTGAACTTTATTTACCCATACATCTGAACATCTTACCTGAAGGTTGGGCCTTGGTTTCCTGAAGTGGATATCCTGACCCTGCCATGGGTGGCACTTGCTGGACAGGTGGGTATCCTCCCTGGGGTGGAGGTGGAGGTTGTACATACCCCTGTGGAGGTATCTGACCCTGAACAGGTTGGTACTGATGGCATGGCTGATGAGAAGGGTACTGCCCGGGATAGGACTGCTGTGTTGCCGTGGTAACTACCATTTGATTAACAGGTTGTCTGTACACATGACCACTGGATCTTCGTCCTTTCAAAGGAAGTTTATAAAGAGTATGAATAATCAGTCTGTATGACAGAGTTAAAGAAAACTTATCAATATTGCACATACATAAACCGCACATAGATTAATTAGTGAATTCTGAAATAATTGTTACATGTATATAAACAGATTGATATATAACTTGTAGGACTTGAGGACAACACACAATATTGTCATTTGTAACTCCTAAAGCCTTTCTACTGAAAAAAAAATGATAACATTATTGCTGTATTCTTATTTGTGTGTGTGTGTGTGTGTGTGTGTGTGTGTGGGGGGGGGGGGGGGGGGGGGGGGGGGGGGGGGAGCAAATTAAAACCTGCAGCGTCAACCATCCTCCATAATCTAATTCTGATTAGGATATACTGAGCCAAATAATGCAAGCTGAAACTCCTACATTACTTCAAATTTTGAAAAGTGCCAATCTATAGAATTTGTCTGCCAACATTTCCTTCAGACCTGATTGATATTATGGGGACAACTGCACTTTACGTGAAAATAACATGGAAATAGTACATGTTCTTCTTATAGTATAGAGTCATGCATCAGCGCGACGATTTTGCTTAAATTGCAATAATATGGCACCAACACTTTACTTCCAATCATCAAAAGATTTTTTGCACCAGGAACAGTTACCTTGTTGGACTGTTGGAAAGCATATTTGAGTCTGCGATCAGAAGGATACGAACATTTAACAGTCAACCATTCCATTGAATTTAAAAATAAAGAGACTGGAGCCTGTGCAAACTTAACTGAATCTACTTGGAATGCAGTTAAGAAATCCCTGCCAAAAACCCGGGACACAGAAACAACACTATGACAGTTACCTAATTGAATACTGCATTAGGAAAAATTACTTGAAAGAAGTCAACAATAAATTTATCTCCTTCCTAGACCTCATCAAATGTATTTACAACTGCAAAAAAAAAAGACATCCTTTGGCGACTCTGGCTTCTAGCAACAACGTAGATCAACTAAATGCTGGCATGGATTTATTTGATGACTAAGGCAAGTTTTTCATTTCATTTCATTCAATATTGGGGGCTGCCGTCCCAAAGCCCCCACTCGTTGCTTCAATTTAACAACAAAATGGCAGTGCCATTGACAGTTGATACGTTGCTAAGTTTTTACTCTGCCCCATCTCACACACAGATCCAAAATCAAATTGGCAAGACGTACTGGAGAAGTGCAGTCTATCCGTATAAATTTCAGAAAATGCAAATCCTTATAGATATGTTGTATTAAAAGATGTGTGTGTGTGTGTAATTAATGATCACCAAGTCAAATTGTCTTTATAATGGACATTATTTTAAATGAAAGAATAAAATATTATCATACCTTTCATACAACAGCATACAATAATTATGACAATGACGATGGAAAGAAAGATCAGACCAATTATGATGCCAACCACTGACGTAATAGAGATACTGGTATCCTTCACTTCTGTGAATTCTGAATCAAAGTCTGTATAGGTATCTGAATCATAATCTGAAAATAAAACAAAACTTTACTTCATAAGAGGAATGAAAACAAGTATATTGCTTTTTTAAACTGTAAAATGTTTTCACCATTATATAGTAATAAACAAAAGTATTTATTGCTCTAAAAGACTTTGTTTGATCGCATTTCTTACCATCGGAATCACAAACAATGTAAAGGAACCAAGAAGACACCAATACCATCAAAAGTCGCAACTGATGGATCCTCCACATACTCACTGCTTATCAATCTGTAAATTGATACAGTTCTACTCAATAATCATGACATCAAAAAACCTAAAGAGAGAGAAAAATTAGGGTATGTCAAGGGGCAGTTCATTTTCCTTTAACCTACAGTCTGAAATTTTCTTCTCACACATTGCCACCTTCACTAGTCAACTGTCCGATTGGCTTACTCAAAAAAATAAAGAATATTAACATCTATTATCAATGTACTCTTTATAAATCTAAAGTATATTCCGAAGAAATCTGTATCCACTTAATATAATTCATACACACCCCAACCCATCCCCATTCCCTATAAGAAAGTTTTAGAAAAGAACAAGAAAAGGAAAGCTTTATTGAACAAATGGAAAATTCATTTTAAAAATGATGTAATAAAACTAAGTGATCAAGTTTTATTGTACAGATGTGGGATAAGGACAAGTTAATTGAAATTAGATGTTGTATCTCCGCTCGCAAACTCGATACACAAACACATCTATTTAGAGAACATGCAAGTAGATCTAAGTTAACATATTTTTAAAATATATTTCCACTATAACCCTCATACAAAAACTCATCCCTGTCATTAGTCTGCACACTGTTTTGATTCTCAACTTCAAATGGGCTCTTGTAATATCATAAATCAGTAAAACAAGAAACAATAGTCAACACGTGCAATAAATTGTTTATTATACAAAAACAAGACTACAGAAATGCAATGAAATTCCTAGATCGCTAATTATATGTACATGTAGATACTGTAATCTCACCCTGAAGGTTGTACCACACTGTCGATGTATTAGAATGTACAAACAAATAACTATATATTACTTAAATATCCTTTTAATTTTCCTTGACTACTGATCACTTACATGGTCAGTGATGAAACTGTGTATCAGAAACACAGGTATAAACAAATTCCCTTTGTGTTTTACAAAGTTGAGAGTTCACTTACGAGAAATTACTAAGATTTTTTGTGACATCAAAATAAACCATAGCTTACCTATAAGTAGAGTTTATAGAAAGTACAGGGTCACCCAAGGGATGCTGTATACTACTTTTTGAGGTACATTAAGGGAAATGGTATGTTATATTTGTAAGCTTGATCAAATGATTTGTTCAACCAATAATATTTCAATAATCAGAGTGTCATTCCCATGAGGTAAAATAATCTGTCTTCTATGACCTTTAAATAAAATTTAGTTTGATATACAGTAACATTTTAAATATAATGGATTTTCATTTCTTGATGAAATCAAATGAAAATAATTGCCAATTCCACATCAATGAAAGTAATGATATTATAGTTATAACATTTGCATTCAAATTTGCTACTTTAAACCCATGCAGATAGATAATTAGTTAATTGATATATATACCAGCAATTGTACATATGACATAGGGAAAAGAAAGAAGATGTATGATTCTCCTCATTTAGAAAAGTGCATATTCACATTAACATCACTATTCATAGAGCTGCTTGTGAAATCTTTGCACAATATCTGTTACCACTAAAATATATATATAATAGTAATGATGAATTCTTAATTTTCAATGTAGTTTGTTGGAAGATTTACACAGGTATAAATATCCCAACAAATCATATTTGTTGAAGAGAAGAATACAGTATTTTGTCATGGTCAAACAAGCTGTGTTTGGGAAACACTGATGCCCCCTGATTACAACAAAGTGGAAATGTAAGATTTGTAAAGGTCACTTGGTCAAAGATTTTGGTTTCAATGGAAAAGTCTTGCCACATGGAATACACAAACCAGATATAAAATATCACTACCTCTTGTGGTGTAACATTTTACTGTTAGAGCTTTCAGCTTTAATGCCTCTTCAGATCAGTTATAAAATGAAATATGACTGCTAAGTAGCATCAACATATCACAACGTAATTGTCCTTTGTGACATCATAATTAATTGAAATGGCAGCATTATAATACATACAATTAAACAACAAGGGGAATCAATTGATAGATTTCAATTACGGGTTGTTTGGTTATGTCATGTCAAGAATTTTTCACTCATACTGGGATGTCACCAGTTGTAGATGAAGTACCACAAATTTAGACCTATGCTTAGCGCTTGCAGCCATAGCAGTGAGGGTTCCTTAATGTGCCAATACCTGCCATGATACAGGACCTCCATTTTTAAAGTCATATCCAAAATATCAGTTGTTATAGGTAACTACAAGTTTAAATAATTATTTTCTATTAAGTTTTGGATTAAACAATTCTATAAAACAGTCCTTCTTTGTGACCTTTGAAATTGCAGTCATTATTCCATTTATATAAAATGGAAATATGTTGAAATTTCAATGAACACAGTTTGAAAAATGTTTGAAGAATTTCTGATACTTGGGTTGCATATTTGCTGCTTTGTCCCATATAGTTTTCTTTACAGGTGAGCAGTTCATGCAGTATATCACATTTTCAGATTTGCATATCATGTTAGAATTGGGAGTTAACTTTTTGCACCAACAGTGAAATGTTATTCAAGTTTTGTGTTTCTTGACTATTATTATTGGATATATATATATATATATATATATATATATATATATATATATATATATAATTTATATATATTTCCATTATTTGTACCTCTAAACATGAAAACAAAAATGGTCCACCTGCTTATCACAATCCTGTGAGGAAATGATTTGGTTTTAAACATCAACCATAAATTGTTACATTTTAAAAAAAATCAGGTAGAAATATTGCTGAAAACACTAGGTTAATATATGATATCATGAATTATACACAAGTCAAAAATATCCCTGGATTGATTTTACTTTTAGATTTTGAAAAGGCCTTTGATACAGTTTCTTGGGAATTTATGATACGAGTGTTGAAATTTTTTAATTTCGGTAACTCAATTATTGGTTGGATAGAAATGTTTTATAAAGATATCATAACAACTGTTAATCAAGGGGGAAATTTATCAAGATGGTTCAACAACCAAAGAGGCTGTAGGCAAGGCGACCCAATATCCCCATACCTGTTCTTATTATGTGCAGAAATTCTTGCTATAAAATTAAGAGGTAATAACAATATCAGAGGTATACACATAGGAGAAGTCACACAGTTATTATCACAATTTGCAGATGACACTACTCTTTTTCTTGATGGGACGAGGCAATCTTTGGAGGCTACCATTCAGGAATTAAGCACATTCAGACAAATATCGGGATTAGCAGTAAATTATTCCAAATCACAAGTTATATGGATTGGTAGTAAAAGACAAAGCACAGAAATATTATTAGGTGACACAAATTTAACATGGGGAAGTAAGACATTCAAGGTATTAGGCATAATATTTGACATTGAATTACAAAATATCATCAAAAGTAATTTTAACGAAAAAATCAAAAGTATCAAGGGTTTGTTAAAACATTGGGGAAAAAGAAATCTTACACCGATTGGTCGAATCACAGTAATTAAGTCACTAGCGGTATCTAAGTTAGTACATTTATTTATTGCTTTACCCACTCCACCTAAAGACATTATTCAGCAGTTAAATCGTATCCTATTTGAATTCTTATGGAAAAGTCCTGTTTCCAAAATTAAAAAAAAAGTAGTAACGCAAAATTATGAAAGGGGGGGACTCAAGATGATTGACATTGAAAATTTCATAGATAGCATGAAAATGTCATGGATGAAAAAACTACTTAGAGGCTCTGCCAAATGGCAATCAGTTATTAGAGCAGATATTGATATCAATCAAGTACTAACCTTGGGACCACTCTATGCTTTACAAAATGTTGTGAAATCTGAAAACCAATTTTGGTTGGATGTCTTTAAGTCTTGGAAAAAACTTATAACCCGCTATGGTGAAGATGACCAGACTATACTAGATCACATGTCCTCATGTGTTTTATGGTATAATGACATTTTTAAGATTAATAACAAAACAATGTTTTTGAAAGCATGGAGTGAAAATAATATTAATTTCCTTAACTCAATTTTGGACAAGGATGGAAAAATTATGGAATACAACACCTTTACATCTTTGTACAAAAATGTTAAAACTAACTTTTTAGAATACTTAAGTGTAACCAAAGTAATTAAGAAAACATTGAAACAGCACAAGATAGATCAAACTAATAAGATATCTGAACCTTTCATCCCAATGCACTTAATTCCATTGATTTTAGACAGAAAAGGAAATAAAAAAAATTTACAGTACTTTAAATAATGATGAAGTAAAACCTACAGGACAAGTGAAATGGAACGAAAGGTTTCAGATATCACAAGATGATTGGAAAAAAATATATGATAATGTATTTTTATTTGTCAAAGAAAGAAAATTACAGTGGTTTCAATATCGTGTTAATCATAGGATCCTAACCACTAACACTTTTTTAAAAATTATTCACAAAACAGATACAGATCTGTGTACTTTTTGTAGACAACACAGGGAAAGTATTGAACATCTGTTATATGAATGTGACGTGGTTCAGAGATTTATAAGAACTGTATATTCTTGGATTGCTAATACCTTCTCCTTTGATGTTTTATTGGATGAAAAAGAATATATACTTGGATGTGCTGAAAATGAAATTACCAACATTATAAATTGCAACCTTAAATATTATATATATTGTTGCAGATGTCACAACAAGACTTTAATGTTGAATTGCTTTAAAATTGTTGTATCAAACCTGTACAATATAGAATTGAAATTGGCAATAAGAAATAATTGTGCAGGAAAATTTTATGAAAAATGGAGATTATTTGAGCAACTTAAAGTCTGAGTAATGGTCTAGTTATTGAAAGTATGTATATATAAATGTAGCTATGTATATATATTATGTATCTATATGTGTATACATCAAACCAAAGTTATTCATTCCAAGTACAATACGAATGGTCATGTGGCAATATAAAAATTATATTTATAAATGTTTATCATAATTTTATGTGTATTAACACTCTACAAGATATATATGACCTTGGCTGAAAGGCTCACCTATACTTTAAGTTTATAGAAAATGTAGCCAGAGTACCAGAGTATAGCTTATTGTTTGATTTTTTGTTTCTACCTGTACTGTCTTCTTTTCTTCAACCTTTATTTGTGAGTTGGTTTATTTACACCGATTTGTTACTTTAATGAAAAAAACCCATATCCAATGGTTAGGTTGGAGTGTAGGGGTTAATGTTAAATCCTAACCCAATATCATAATAAATTATATATACTCACAAAAAAAAAAAAAAAAAAAATCATTTTTATTATGTCAAAGGCAAAGGCGGTTTAAGGAAGTAGATATGTTGTGGTCTGGACTATGTTGATTGTGGATGTCTGCCTGGATAGCTAGATAGCTCAATGGTTTGAGCACCTGATTGGTAATGTTTGCGTCCCTGGTTTGATACCCAGTCCAGCCATAAACTTTATCCTTTCCCGTTACATTTGATTCATAGACCACCAGTCCCTGGAACAGACAGGTTAAAATATCTGCCAGAGGATAAAGATCCCTGGCCTGGTTGATGTCTTCAAAAAGTGAACATTTTAGGAGGGAGGAATGTGTAGTTCAGATGGGTTCTATTGCCAAACAACTCAGTTGGCAGAACACCTGGCTAGAGCTGAAGGGGGCCCAGGTTTGAATTCCAGTTGTTCGGCCTGGTCTGTTGGATTTAGATTGCAAAATTAATGGTAGACTTATACAAAAATATACAGAAAATTTGTCCAGTCTACAGCGAGATTAATACTTTAAGACTGATTTGTCTATAGAGTGAATTGATCCACAGGAGTTCAGCACTTTTATAAATGAAGTGAAATAAGTGAGAAACTGGCATGAATCATTCACCTTTTTCTCATTTTATTAATAAAATTGCCAACTTTCATAATTTTAGCATCAGAGACATATGTAACAGAGATAAGCAACTTCTACAGTGGCATGTTTTCAGCTTAAAGTGTGATGGTACCACCTATAAATTGTTTCCCATTTAATGGTTTGATAAATTGATATTAATTCAAGTTTATTTCACTCCTATCGTGAACCGGAATTGAACATAACAAGTTTTGAAATGATTTGATGATCAACAACTATACATTGTACCATTAACAAAAAAGTTGGCAAATTGAAACTATCTTCTTAAATTACAATGATTTTGTTGAGTTTTTATCATTACCTTTGAAGCAAGTGAGACATCATTTGTATATATCTTATCTTGAATGTTCTCATGATAGGATTTGAAAGGTTTGAATTTGATATTTTTCATTATTAAGATGTTATTTGCAATTTGAATCTGGGTATGCATTTTTACCAAAAAACAGGGAACCGAGAGATAATACGAAATTTGGGGAAGTTACTGATATCTGCTATATACATGTGCGTCTCTCACTGTCCACAACTCGTAAGACAATTGTAAAGACATTTTTGACAAAATTTTCGTTCAGTTTTTATTTGTCTTCAGTTGGTCCCTATACTTAGACTGTACGAATAAGGCTTTGGAAAACAAGAAACTATATCCTTAATAAACCATTCGGTGTTCCTGTATTAGCTTATATTCTTCCTGTATAATAGTGTTGAACACTCACTCAACAGGAAACAAAAGTCTGAATTCGGCATGTCATGAATAAAGCAATGAATTTGTCAAGATCATCTTGGCAGAGTACCTATCATACAATTAAGGAACTTTTACCTCTAAGTAAAGCTCCTTTTTTTTCAGTCAGTCACTCAGTAACCGTAACGGTGTTCCCGTTTTCAGATTATTTTCTGTATTAAGAATATGTTGTATATCGATCCCGTGCGATATTCGATAACGTCCTATACCCGACTTCATACATATTGAATTCTATTACAACCCCCACCCCCCTCACCCCCTTGAACAATTATCTCCTATTGCTTGTTTTCAGTGGTGCACTATATTTAATTTGTTTCTGGTACAACCAGTGTGCGTAACACGTTTGACCCAGTGTAACGAATTATTTTGACCTGGTTTGAAAATTAACTCGGTCATTTTTCAACGTTGAATACTGAGACCAACGATGTTGAATTTATAGCCTATCATTAAACCAGTTCTAAATCTAACAACACAAAAACTCTTACTAATGAATTAATATTTACAACTATGGTCTATTCAATTTAAAAATTTACAATTAATTCATAATTATTCTTAAATTAACATGCTCAACAAAAAAAAGTTAAAAGTCATCAAATTATATTCACAACTATTTCTCAATACAAAAGTTTGCTTTGCGTGAGTGATATGTATGTGACTGCTGTACATTCTGCTTTTTCTGCACGTGTTCAATTTGCGAATGACCGATATCACGTGCACATAGGACTTTTACAATATACACCCACCCACCCCACCCCCAAATTTGAGAAAAAACTGTTGGAGGTCATGGTAAATAAAGATTGTTTAAAAGACTTTAATTTTAAAGAATTTCTACAGTGCTTTGAAATATGATTATCGCTGATCTTAATTAATGACAATATGCTGCGGATGTGGATATGTAGCAGAGCGGTCGTGCATAGGCGTGTTTCAAATGAGCATGCCCCAACGTCAGGTGGCGCGACAGTTTAAAGTTAGTCAAAGTGTAATTGGGAGGTTATGGTAAAGGTTCCAGAACACAGAGAGAGTGCAACACAGACCTCGTTGTGGTAGGCCAAAAAGTACGACAGCTCATAAGGATCGTAAAATTGTGTTCTTGGCAAAACGACATCGGTTCATGTCTGCTGGAACCATGAATTGGAAGTATAGGCATGATCATGGGTTGCATATTTCCATTCAGACGTTAAGAAATAGGCATCATGTGGCAAATTTACATGCCCGCAAGCCAACAATTCGTCCTCATTTGACTGAAAGACATCGTAATGCTCGTCTTGATTTTAACAGACACCATGAACATTGGCAATTACGCCATTTGAGACCGATTCTGTTCACAGATGACTCGAAGTTTTGTGTGAACTTCCATGATGGTCGTCGGCATGTGTGGCGCCAGAAAAATGAACGGTATCAGAATTGCTGTGTTGCTGAGCATAACCGCTTTGGTGGCGGGTCTGTCATGGTTTGGGATGGGATATGTTTCGATGTTCTTACTGAACTGTATTTCATTGAGAATGGTCCTTTAACTGGTCTTTGGTACAAAGATGAGATTCTTTACAACATTGTTCGTCCTTTAGTAGGTGCTATTGGTCAAGATTTTGTTCTCATGGATAATAATGCAAGACCACACAGGGCTTGAGTTGTTCAATACTATCTTGCTAATGAAACAATTGAACGAATGCAATATGACCTTCATGTTTGCCCGACTTAAATCCATTAAAACATATTTGGGTTGTCCTTCAGCGACGTATACAGCAGCGCGATGCCCCTCCAAGAAGTGTACAGGAGCTGGAAACTGCTCTCCGTGAGAATGGAGCAGGATCCCAATGCGTACGATCAGAACTTTTATCCGGAGTTTTCCGAGGTGTTGTCATGATGTTGTGTTAGCGCGTGGTGGTCACACAAAATATTAAAGCGTTTGCACAATGAATTTGATTAAATCTCATGACATTTGAATTCTGTATAAATTAACACTTTCATATTGGGTTTATAAGACTGTACACTAGGGTACATTTAAATTCTAAATGGAATTAATTTTCTTGGTTTTGAATCAATGCATTCATGAAAAGAATATATATGCTGTCATTTAAAATTGAAATGTTGGAAATATTATACGAATTTATTTCTATTTATTTGACAAAAATTGATGACCCTTAACTTTTTTTGGTTGAGTATATATATATATATATATATATATATATATATATATATATATATCTTCAATTTCAAATGGATAGTCTGTACAAAATCTGTACAAAACATGAACCATTTTAAAGATGAATGTCTTGAAAATCGCAATGTTTTTGTGCGATATATTTTTTTTATTTTTCTAAATTAGAATATTGGTATACATGGTTAAACGATATACTATTTAGTTCATAAATGCGTTTGTTTCAATATCTGCTATAGACTAATAGCACTCCAGCGTTTTTATTGTTGCTGATGTTAAGGACCATGAAGACAAGTGTAAATTCTTATGATTATTTATTTTTGAGTTGGCGATTGTGGCCATGACTTACATAATTCAAACAATACACTTTTAATATTGTATATAAGTCGGATAACATTAATCTTTATAAACCTTATAATCCTTATCCTTGAGAATTCCTGAAAAACTTTAATAGCGAGAACATTCATTCTGGTACTGTGTGAGCAGAGACTCAGCAGAAGTTGTAAAAAGTACTTGTATCAAAGGAGACGTCTCCAATAACCACTGCTGTATCAGTAATCCTTATCTTTATAAACCTTATCCTTATGAATTCCTGAAAAACTTCTAAATCGACAACATTCATACTGGTACAGGGTGAGCTGGTACTCAGCAGACATGTGACAAAGGAGGTGTTTCTCCTTCATATTTCTTTACGTGTAGGCCGTGACAAATGGAGTTTCCATCACTCAAGTATGATGGTCTTAAACCAATGTTTCTCATATTTCACTTAACACAGTTCGTGTTAACCTTTGCCTTGTTGCCTGAAAATATTTAGGAAAACTACAGCAGAAAATTGAACTGGTAAAATCAAATAAGTAGAATAAGTAAATAACATAATATTAAAATTAAGGGGACTGGGAGGGTGGGATTATTTTAGCTACGAGACAGAATACACCCACCTCTCAGTCCAACCGTGACGTCAAACGTAAACAACAATGGCGTCGTAAACAATATGGCATTACACTCGAATCTAGGGAGCGGGTATTAAACGCAACAGTAAGCATCGCTATATTGATTGATTATATATTGTTTAACGTCCTACTCGAGAATATTTCACTCATATGGAGACGTCACCATTGCTATAATAAATGGATTCATTTTGCAAAAGAAATAAATCTTATCTTTAAAGACGGTGAAAACAATTGTAAATTCCTATAATAATTTATTGGCGATTGTGGCCACGACCTACATAATTCATACAATACACTTTTAACATTGTATATAAATTGTATAACATTAATCTTTATAAACCTTATAATTCTTATTAATCTTATTCTTATAAACCTTATAAAAACACATCTCTTTAAACTTGCTTTTGATTTATAATGTATCCAGTTATTTTCTGTTTTAACAAAAATGATAAAAAAAAAAAAAAAAAAAAAAAAAAAGTAAAAAAAAAATTACTAATACCTCCCTTTCGACTTTAGATGATTATTATTTTTGTGACCTTTCAATTTATATAATGTTCGTTTTTATATTGCCCTTGTTTTATATGTTAAGCGCTTTAGAGTAATTATATAATTAGATAAGGCGCTATATAAAAATAGTATAATAATAATAATAATAATTATTATCCTTACAAACCTTATAATCCTTTTCCTTATAAACTTTACCCTTATGAATACCTGGAAAAAACTTTTTAAAAAAACAACAACATTCATACTGATACTGGGTGAACAGATACTCAGCAAAAGTTGTAGAAAGTACTTGTAACATAGGGGGCGTCTCGAATAAACGCCAACCACTGCCAACAAAGTTGGGTGGAATGAGAGACGCTAAATAGTGCAGGCGTGTCCACATCGTGCAGCTAAATCTAACATTTATAATTTTTTAAGAGAAATAAATCTTTTGTAATGTCCTCTGTAAGTTGAATAGCAAGAAAAAAATATACAAGTTTGATAAGTGAACTCCGTCATTCCTAAACATTTCTTCTGAATACCAAGTAATCTCTGGATATTTGATAAAGAACCCACCATTGACAGTGATTAATGATTCGTAAAATTATTGAGTCTGAAGTACCAAGATATTGAGATTTAGAGTTGAAACAAAACGCCAAGAAATTCTCGGCAAAATATCTGACCAGCCGATAGTCGTTTTTGGAAGTATTTGCTTGGTTTTCTTGAGTGTTGAAAACATAATGGACCGTAGTCGCAATTATGGAATTCTACGTACATCATTACCTCCACAATGGATAATCAAAATTTCTGGAGAGGATCCATACCTCAACAAAAGCCTGATTCTTGGAACAAGGTCAAATCATGTCATACCTCCCTTTCCTTGCCACCCCGTGGGGATCCGGGTTGTTAGAATAGATCCTCAGTACCGCTTGCTTGTCGTAAGAGGCGACTAAATGGGGCGGTCCTTCGGATGAGACCGCAAAAACCGAGGTCCCGTGCCACAGCAGGTGTGGCACGTAAAAGATCCCTCCCTGCTCAAAGGCCATAGGCGCCGAGCATAGGCCTAAATTTGCAGCCCTTCACCGGCAGTGGTGACGTCTCCATATGAGTGAAAGATTCTCGAGCGGGACGTTAAACAATATTTAATCAATCATTAATCAACTTTCCTTGCCAAACATTCTGTAATTTCTTCGTCTTAAACCTAAATCGACATTATCTATGTATTCCCTTGCATTGTAGAACGCCAATTTAATAATTGAAGAACCAACAATCCAAATAACCTTTTCGCTTCCATGGCGTGATCGTTCACAGAAACTAAATTGTAACAGATAGTTGAAACTTCATAATGTAGATAAAAACCTAATGTAAAACCGCTCTTTAATTCATTAGCTACAGTTTGGCTAGGAAAAATTGCCTGGTAAGGAAACATGCTGTTCAATTTATTCAATTGAACCTATTCTTACGAAAGAAAACAGTTGTATATTTGCTGCCTAACTGACAAAAACTTTTGAGGGAGCTTGAAAAGCATTGAGGATCTCACTTCCTATCTACAGGAATCACAAGATGTTTGTTTTGACACTTTAAACGATGGTGTTGATATTGACAATGTCGTAATCGGCATGAACTTTTGTTATTGTATTCATACCAAATTTTGGGCTGCCTTGAGAAGTTTTATACACCGATTCAGTATTAGATCTATGGGTTATATAAAAAACCCATAGCTCTGGGTCAGTTTTGTTGCAGGAAATACACTTGTCTTTGACTCTTTTTAAACGAAATTGTCGGTCGTATTCCCTCCAGCCTAAACCATCAGAAACTCGACTGGCACCGAGTTTGACATTTGCCATATACATCATAAGGTAAATATGTGCCGACAAATATATACTCATACAGATGAAGAATGCAGCTAGCCAAGTATCAATTGTTGTCATTTTTAACGTATTTACAGGGTTTTAATGTAAGTTGATCATTTCATGTATAGAACCCTACTCTCCTGCGTTTCAATATCTGTCTGCTTATTTAAATGTGAATGTACAGACTGTTGGACAAAAGTATTCGCACAGGCGATAGCGGCCATTTTGTTTATCGAAAACGCCTGACGGTAAACCAACACGTTTTTGGAGTGTTTGAACAGTACAAATAACTTTTAAATGCATAAATATTATAAATATAAACATTTTATTTCTATCAATAATCAATGAAGATAAATAAAAGAATGTCAAGTACCTTGTATTTCGTGATATGCCCTCGGGCCCTTTGAACTTTGCGTACTCGTTGCAAAAGGGATGCATACAAATTTTGTATAATTTACAGTAAATGGCGTCCATCATATTTCCAGAATTTTGTTATACAGTTCATCACCAGAATTTAATGTGCAAATGCTATTGTGATGTTTTAATTGCCAGTCAAATGTTTATAAGGGGCTTAAATCAGATGTTTGTGCGGGTCACCTCAGTGCTGGAATTTGTCAGTTTTGTAATTGTTTGAAAGACCAGATCGATGCATGTACAGAAGATGTAACGTTATACATTTAACAGATACTTTTCCTCTTGAAAGTGTTTTGTTATATCAGGCCACATGTTATCTATGTCATTTACATAAATAATGTCATTTACCAGAGATACAAGGAGTACTAGCGACATTACACGTAACGCACCCTCAAGTCTTTGATTAGTTGAGAGAGAGAGAGAGAGAGAGAGAGAGAGAGAGAGAGAACCTCAGAACAGAGAGAGACAGAGAGAAGTCCGACACTTCTTTTCAGTAATATAATTCTTTTCAATGATATAATATATTTGACAATCATTTCCAACGACAATCTGGCTCTCGTCAGAAAAAATTACCCTTTTCTATTCATTTTCCACGGTTTAGCTTCTTTTACCAGCACACCATTGCACAAGTTTTACACGATTGGTAGCTCGGACTGTATTTAGTATTCATTTCGTCTTAAACATCGCCAAATTGCTTTCTTTAAAATATTTGCAAAGTTATTTTCATTATAATACTTTCTTGTAACGTCCGACAGTGGTCATTTTCTATTCACCCATGTCTGTCTAACAAGTCTCCGTTCTACGCATTCAGCTTCTAATTTCTTTCGTTCACTTCTTCGTTTATTTCAACACAGACCTCGTTGTGGTAGGCCAAAAAGTACGACAGCTCATAAGGATCGTAAAATTGTGTTCTTGGCAAAACGAAATCGGTTCATGTCTGCTGAAACCATGAATTGGAAGTATAGGAATGATCATGGGTTGCATATTTCCACTCAGACGTTAAGAAATAGGCATCATGTGGCAAATTTACATGCCCGCAAGCCAACAATTCGTCCACATTTGACTGAAAGACATCGTAATGCTCGTCTTGATTTTAACAGACACCATGAACATTGGCAATTACGCCAAATTTGAGACCGATTCTGTTCACAGATGACTCGAAGTTTTGTGTGAACTTCCATGATGGTCGTCGGCATGTGTGGCTCCAGAAAAATGAACGGTATCAGAATTGCTGTGTTGCTGAGCATAACCGCTTTGGTGGCGGGTCTGTCATGGTTTGGGATGGGATATGTTTCGATGTTCTTACTGAACTGTATTTCATTGAGAATGGTCCTTTAACTGGTCTTTGGTACAAAGATGAGATTCTTTACAACATTGTTCGTCCTTTAGTAGGTGCTATTGGTCAAGATTTTGTTCTCATGGATAATAATGCAAGACCACACAGGGCTTGAGTTGTTCAATACTATCTTGCTAATGAAACAATTGAACGAATGCAATATGACCTTCATGTTTGCCCGACTTAAATCCATTAAAACATATTTGGGTTGTCCTTCAGCGACGTATACATCAGCGCGATGCCCCTCCAAGAAGTGTACAGGAGTTGGAAACTGCTCTCCGTGAGAATGGAGCAGGATCCCAATGCGTACGATCAGAACTTTTATCCGGAGTTTTCCGAGGTGTTGTCATGATGTTGTGTTAGCGCGTGGTGGTCACACAAAATATTAAAGCGTTTGCACAATGAATTTGATTAAATCTCATGACATTTGAATTCTGTATAAATTAACACTTTCATATTGGGTTTATAAGACTGTACACTAGGGAACATTTAAATTCTAAATGGAATTAATTTTCTTGGTTTTGAATCAATGCATTCATGAAAAGAATATATATGCTGTCATTTAAAATTGAAATGTTGAAAATATTATACGGATTTATTTCTATTTATTTGACACAAATTGATGACCCTTAACTTTTTTTGGTTGAGTATATATATATATATATATATATATATATATATATATATATATATCTTCAATTTCAAATGGATAGTCTGTACAAAATCTGTACAAAACATGAACCATTTTAAAGATGAATGTCTTGAAAATCGCAATGTTTTTGTGCGATATATTTTTTTTATTTTTCTAAATTAGAATATTGGTATACATGGTTAAACGATATACTATTTAGTTCATAAATGCGTTTGTTTCAATATCTGCTATAGACTAATAGCACTCCAGCGTTTTTATTGTTGCTGATGTTAAGGACCATGAAGACAAGTGTAAATTCTTATGATTATTTATTTTTGAGTTGGCGATTGTGGCCATGCCTTACATAATTCAAACAATACACTTTTAATATTGTATATAAGTCGGATAGCATTAATCTTTATAAACCTTATAATCCTTATCCTTGAGAATTCCTGAAAAACTTTAATAGCGAGAACATTCATTCTGGTACTGTGTGAGCAGAGACTCAGCAGAAGTTGTAAAAGGTACTTGTATCAAAGGAGACGTCTCCAATAACCACCGCTGTATCAGTAATCCTTATCTTTATAAACCTTATCCTTATGAATTCCTGAAAAACTTCTAAATCGACAACATTCATACTGGTACAGGGTGAGCTGGTACTCAGCAGACATGTGACAAAGGAGGTGTTTCTCCTTCATATTTCTTTACGTGTAGGCCGTGACAAATGGAGTTTCCATCACTCAAGTATGATGGTCTTAAACCAATGTTTCTCATATTTCACTTAACACAGTTCGTGTTAACCTTTGCCTTGTTGCCTGAAAATATTTAGGAAAACTACGGCAGAAAATTGAATTGGTAAAATCAAATAAGTAGAATAAGTAAATAACATAATATTAAAATTAAGGGGACTGGGAGGGTGGGATTATTTTAGCTACGAGACAGAATACACCCACCTCTCAGTCCAACCGTGACGTCAAACGTAAACAACAATGGCGTCGTAAACAATATGGCATTACACTCGAATCTAGGGAGCGGGTATTAAACGCAACAGTAAGCATCGCTATATTGATTGATTATATATTGTTTAACGTCCTACTCGAGAATATTTCACTCATATGGAGACGTCACCATTGCTATAATAAATGGATTTATTTTGCAAAAGAAATAAATCTTATCTTTAAAGACGGTGAAAACAATTGTAAATTCCTATAATAATTTATTGGCGATTGTGGCCACGACCTACATAATTCATACAATACACTTTTAACATTGTATATGAATTGTATAACATTAATCTTTATAAACCTTATAATCCTTATTAACCTTATTCTTATAAACCTTATCCTTACAAACCTTATAATCCTTTTCCTTATAAATTTTACCCTTATGAATACCTGGAAAAAACTTTTTTAAAAAACAACAACATTCATACTGATACTGGGTGAACAGATACTCAGCAAAAGTTGTAAAAAGTGCTTGTAACATAGAGGGCGTCTCGAATAAACGCCAACCACTGCCAACAAAGTTGGGTGGAATGAGAGACGCTAAATAGTGCAGGCATGGCCACATCGTGCAGCTAAATCTAACATTTATCATTTTTTAAGAGAAATAAATCTTTTGTAATGTCCTCTGTAAGTTGAATAGCAAGAAAAAAATATACAAGTTTGATAAGTGAACTCCGTCATTCCTAAACATTTCTTCTGAATACCAAGTAATCTCTGGGTATTTGATAAAGAACCCACCATTGACAGTGATTAATGATTCGTAAAATTATTGAGTCTGAAGTACCAAGATATTGAGATTTAGAGTTGAAACAAAACGCCAAGAAATTCTCGGCAAAATATCTGACCAGCCGATAGTCGTTTTTGGAAGTATTTGCTTGGTTTTCTTGAGTGTTGAAAACATAATGGACCGTAGTCGCAATTATGGAATTCTACGTACATCATTACCTCCACAATGGATAATCAAAATTTCTGGAGAGGATCCATACCTCAACAAAGCCTGATTCTTGGAACAAGGTCAAATCATGTCATACCTCCCTTTCCTTGCCACCCCGTGGGGATCCGGGTTGTTAGAATAGATCCTCAGTACCGCTTGCTTGTCGTAAGAGGCGACTAAATGGGGCGGTCCTTCGGATGAGACCGCAAAAACCGAGGTCCCGTGCCACAGCAGGTGTGGCACGTAAAAGATCCCTCCCTGCTCAAAGGCCATAGGCGCCGAGCATAGGCCTAAATTTGCAGCCCTTCACCGGCAGTGGTGACGTCTCCATATGAGTGAAAGATTCTCGAGCGGGACGTTAAACAATATTTAATCAATCATTAATCAACTTTCCTTGCCAAACATTCTGTAATTTCTTCGTCTTAAACCTAAATCGACATTATCTATGTATTCCCTTGCATTGTAGAACGCCAATTTAATAATTGAAGAACCAACAATCCAAATAACCTTTTCGCTTCCATGGCGTGATCGTTCACAGAAACTAAATTGTAACAGATAGTTGAAACTTCATAATGTAGATAAAAACCTAATGTAAAACCGCTCTTTAATTCATTAGCTACAGTTTGGCTAGGAAAAATTGCCTGGTAAGGAAACATGCTGTTCAATTTATTCAATTGAACCTATTCTTACGAAAGAAAACAGTTGTATATTTGCTGCCTAACTGACAAAAACTTTTGAGGGAGCTTGAAAAGCATTGAGGATCTCACTTCTTATCTACAGGAATCACAAGATGTTTGTTTTGACACTTTAAACGATGGTGTTGATATTGACAATGTCGTAATCGGCATGAACTTTTGTTATTGTATTCATACCAAATTTTGGGCTGCCTTGAGAATTTTTATACACCGATTCAGTATTAGATCTATGGGTTATATAAAAAACCCATAGCTCTGGGTCAGTTTTGTTCCAGGAAATACACTTGTCTTTGACTCTTTTTAAACGAAATTGTCGGTCGTATTCCCTCCAGCCTAAACCATCAGAAACTCGACTGGCACCGAGTTTGACATTTGCCATATACTTCATAAGGTAAATATGTGCTGACAAATATATACTCATACAGATGAAGAATGCAGCTAGCCAAGTATCAATTGTTGTCATTTTTAACGTATTTACAGGGTTTTAATGTAAGTTGATCATTTCATGTATAGAACCCTACTCTCCTGCGTTTCAATATCTGTCTGCTTATTTAAATGTGAATGTACAGACTGTTGGACAAAAGTATTCGCACAGGCGATAGCGGCCATTTTGTTTATCGAAAACGCCTGACGGTAAACCAACACGTTTTTGGAGTGTTTGAACAGTACAAATAACTTTTAAATGCATAAATATTATAAATATAAACATTTTATTTCTATCAATAATCAATGAAGATAAATAAAAGAATGTCAAGTACCTTGTATTTCGTGATATGCCCTCGGGCCCTTTGAACTTTGCGTACTCGTTGCAAAAGGGATGCATACAAATTTTGTATAATTTACTGTAAATGGCGTCCATCATATTTCCAGAATTTTGTTATACAGTTCATCACCAGAATTTAATGTGCAAATGCTATTGTGATGTTTTAATTGCCAGTCAGATGTTTATAAGGGGCTTAAATCAGATGTTTGTGCGGGTCACCTCAGTGCTGGAATTTGTCAGTTTTGTAATTGTTTGAAAGACCAGATCGATGCATGTACAGAAGATGTAATGTTATACATTTAGCAGATACTTTTCCTCTTGAAAGTGTTTTGTTACATCAGGCCACATGTTATCTATGTCATTTACATAAATAATGTCATTTACCAGAGATACAAAGAGTACTAGCGACATTACACGTAACGCACCCTCAAGTCTTTGATTAGTTGAGAGAGAGAGAGAGAGAGAGAGAGGGAGAGAGAGAGAGAGAGACAGAACCTCAGAACAGAGAGAGACAGAGAGAAGTCCGACACTTCTTTTCAGTAATATAATTCTTTTCAATGATATAATATATTTGACAATCACTTCCAACGACAATCTGGCTCTCGTCAGAAAAAATTACCCTTTTCTATTCATTTTCCACGGTTTAGCTTCTTTTACCAGCACACCATTGCACAAGTTTTACACGATTGGTAGCTCGGACTGTATTTAGTATTCATTTCGTCTTAAACATCGCCAAATTGCTTTCTTTAAAATATTTGCAAAGTTATTTTCATTATAATACTTTCTTGTAACGTCCGACAGTGGTCATTTTCTATTCACCCATGTCTGTCTAACAAGTCTCCGTTCTACGCATTCAGCTTCTAATTTCTTTCGTTCACTTCTTCGTTTATTTCCTGTTGTACCTCGCCCACAAAACTTTTACTAAGCACTATACACAGTTGATTTGGGAATTTTTAATAATTTGCCGACTTCTCCGAATTTTTTACCACCCTAATGCTATGATGTTTTCTTCGAAACGCTTACCAAGTTCAGATGATCACCACTCATGTTTTCTGATCACTGCCTTGCATATAAAAACAGAGTTGCATGGCAGACGACAACAAACATCTTTACGTCACATTAATGACCTTTGACTTTTCTTAAATAAGGATAACGGATGTCTGTGCGCAGAGAGATAACCAGCAATATACGATACTCAATAAACACCATTGAAAAATGATGCGACCGTGCGAATACTTTTGTACACAGTCTGCAGTTCCACATTTTTTTTTTAACTGACTGAGCAACATGTATACTTAGATCATCATGTACACTGGTTATGTTCTGAGGTCACAAAATTGAAGGGGAAATTGTGTCAAAACAAAACCACTTGATCTAAATCAGACAAATTTGATACATATATAGTTGATGTATTAGACTCTGCTACCTTCAGTCGACGATTCGTCAACATGGTCAAGACGTTGGGAAATAATCGTCTCTATCCTTCTTTTGATTTCTGGTAGCATTTTTTTTTTCGCTACTGACGAGACAACTTCCTCCAGTTCTGATCGGTGTACGACAAATTGTTTCCCCCAGGATCCGGTTTTTTTAAGGTGGTTCTGTGTTCTCTTCCCTCCGACACCTTTTCTTCTGGCCTTCCCTGCGAATTTGCGTTTTCCCTTTGATGGCCTCCTGCATTCGTCAGTGGAATGCAACTTTTGACGAGATTGCATATTCTCTGTCTAACCGTTACCTTTATTTTTTTTTATTTTTTTTTTTTAATCTACGAGACAAAATGCACCCACCTCTTAGTCCAACCGTTACAAATATTATGACGTCAAACGTAAACAACAATAACGTCATCAACAATATAGCGTTACTCGCGCAAATCTTACGCGCAACAGTAACCATCGCTATAATAAATGGATTTATTTTTCAAAAGAAATAAATCTTATCATTATCATTATTATTATTCCTTAAAAAATGTAATTTTAGGATCTGGGAAATGTTAGTTTATAGGTTTTATTTATAACAGCAATTTGTTGGACACGTGTGTCGATTTGTCAGATATGACAAGCTGATATCAATTATGGAGCAATCATTTGATTCCATGGGAGGGGGGTTGTCTTTTTTCTCTGTGAAAATAAATACTCCGTTCTCGATTAACCTGTCTTCTACTAGCAAGAAAATCTTACATTGACTGTACCTCACCCCCTCCCCGAAATAGAGTTTGTTGTCGTAGTCAACCATTGGCTGGTTCTCAGCCCCACTCCACCATAAGCTTTTGGAATCCGTGGGGTTTTTAAAGCAAATTTGCACCTTGAAAAAGAAGGAATGGAAATAATACATCTGACTCAAAAAATCTGCAAGTCCCCTCCCTCCATTCAAAACCAAATGGTCGTCCTCTTAGTTGCCTTAACACAATTTAATAATACGATACCAAGTTCATAGTCTCGGCCAACTTGACGTAATAAAGTGCCAAGTTGACATATATACCGGACAAGATTACATAAATATCTGATAAGTCGAATTGAACATCTGATAAAGATATAATTTGCCCTAGGTATTCAGTAAGTTGATAGCCTGCAAACCACAATAGACGTAGGAAGAAGTGGACGATAAAGGGGTCCTGTAGATCATCATGTTTATAGTTGATCTTAAATCTCTATTATTATACAAAAAAGTAAATATGATACTAGATATACTTTATTTGAAAGCGTGTAAAACATAAATATGATAAACATAACTTCAGAATAAATTGTATATATATATATATATATATATATATATATATGTGTGTGTGTGTGTGTGTGTGTGTGTGTGTGTGTGTGTGTGTGTGTGTGTGTGTGAAACTATAGCATGTAACATGTTTAGAATTATAAAATGAAAGTAAACTTACATACATGCAATTATGTTAAAAAATAAATAAATAAATGTTTTGAAATTAAAAAAGTGATGTCATAAGTAAGATTATCATGGACAACTGTAACCTCAAACAAGATAATAAGATAATCGTGTAATGATGAATAACATGTGATAATCTCAGACCAATTTTTATCATTCTGGTAAAATGATTTTTTCTAATATGAAATGTTAATGAGTAGATATAGATAAATCTCGTAGAACGACTTCCAGCTGAAAGACAGGGCCGATTTTCAACATTTTGGGGTCATCAGAGATTAAAAAGAAAGAAAAATACCAAGCTGTTCACAAATGATCCCGGGTATATTTCACGACTTTTCGTCTCAATCTTCAACGGAGAAAAACCACCCCAACCCACCCCTCGGTTCAATATTTTACGTTGAAAAATGGAGTCGAGTCCGGGTCTATTTTTCAACCGGGTTATACTACACCGATATAACTTCCTATTTTAACTGTAAAGGAAACGACTAATTCGTATATTTTCATACTCTTCCTTTCTTAAGATGAATCAATGTCTTCTTTAGTCACGAACATCATTATTCATAACGCACTAAATAATTGAGGAAGTAAAACTATCTTGTCATAAACACGAGTTTTGCGGTTTAAATAGGCATGAAACCCTCGGAGGGGAGGACTTTACAATGACCAAACTTAAAACTACACTGGGTAAGGGTTGTCATTTCTTTTCTGTGAAACGTTGTTTTCATTGATTATTTATTGTAATTCATTTCAACCCTATATATATATATATATATATATATATATATATATATATATATATATATATATAGCTATTAAAGTTTAAGGGACCATTCACTATTTATCATCGGAGTGGAACCGGTTCAAAATGTGATGGGACAGGCATTTTTTTTTTTATGACAACACGACATGAGACAATTATTTTTGTGTGGATAATTTGTATGGAACATCTAGTTTTTTATTGACAAAAATGCAAAGAATTTTTTTAAAGATTTATAAAATAAACTTTGAACATTCAGCAATAAAGCATTTTGATAATCGTGATTAAGAAACAATAACAAAATAAACAATACCTTTTTTTATTTGGTATATTGCAACATAAAAACTAAACATCATTAATGTAACATATAATCCAACATAGTTGTTAAATAGTAAAAATATTGAGGGATATAAGAAGGGTGGCGGATGTAAAATAGCTTATGAACGCTTCTCCTCATACATTCATTGCCATTTGTAGATGTGCATATTGTTGGGACGGGAGGATCCAATTACTTTCCTAAAAGTTATAGTAGATTCAAGTGGGATGGAGGAAGTTAATATTCTACATGGCTTTTGTGATAGACTTTAGATTTCATACAATATTACATTGCCATATACTAGTATAGCAAATGTGCATATTGTTAGGACAGGAGAATGCGATTGCTATCCTTCAAGTTATAGTGGATCTAAGAGGGGTGGAGGGTGTAAAATAGCTTGTGCATACTTCTTGTTCTCATTGGTACTCCATGTGAGTGTAATTCTCTGTCACCATCTCTTATTCATTTATATACGCGAATGTAATTTTAAACATGTAATAATTTTATGGTTTCATATATTGTAAAGAATTAATTCACTCCGCAAAATTTTAAAGGATTATATTGCCTAACGTCTGAAAAAATACAATGAATACCCAATATGCAAATTAGTCAATGCTATCATTAAAAAGTATATAAAAATTGTGGTTTGTGATGGGACGCTAGCTTTTTTTTTTCTTCTTCTTTCTTTTTTTAAATTGAATTTTCAAATGCAGCGGTCCCCCACTTGTTGATAAATACTGCATGGTCCCCTAGTGTTTTTGAAAGTGAAATAAGGACAGCATTTTTCAATAGATGAATTTTCCGCCAGATGCCAAAGTTCTTTGTTGCAGTTTGTGATGTTGATTATTTTAATGTTTTACTGTTTAATCAATCAAAAATGATTTTACATGCAGGTTTTATCTCCACGCTGGCGCTGTGTCACGTGACGTTTTCACGAAATCTGCTAATACAACAGTTTTATATTCAGTAAGTCTTAATACAGAACTACTTATGTTCTTATATATCAAATGCCAAGAACGGCACGTCTTGAATGGCTAGAGTGTTACAGATATACGCACTACGTCCAATTCAACTGTTCCGTTGGTCAAATCCCTTTTCATTTTGTATCAAAAAATAAAAAACACTATGATTAAAACAATGTTTAATATTTTCAACATGCCATGATAGAAAACAATTCCTTTTTTTTCTATTTCCTTTAGGATTATATGTACAATTTTCAATACTTTTATACACACTTTGCATCGTGTCACGGGCACTTGTTTCTGTAGATAAGTTACGGCGTCTGTATACTAATAAATATTATTTAACTTAGTATACCTGTAACAGATTTTCCCTATAGTGAGTAATAGGAACAACTGTTTTAGGTTTAGAGTTTATCGATTATCAACAGGGTAGTTCATCAATCAATCAATCATCGAGACCCCATAACAGCAATGTATAACAATAATAGAATATGCTATATAAAACATGAATACTATAATTTCTCATAAGTACTGATATACAACTACTATACGACTATAGTATGACATAGAGATTTACATCAAGGGAGATAACTCTATATACATGCATTTACCACATAATAAATCTCTAAAGTCACATAGACTTCATAAGTTCATACTAAAAACTTTACAATAATTATCGTTAAAATATGTATATTAACATTCTTAATTATGAAGTAAATAAAACCAAGATGTGCAATCTATTCAATGGGAAAAGGCTCTTGTGAACCTTTTCACTGTTTTATAAATTAATTATACTAATATTTTCAGACTCTTGTAAATTTTAAAAATATACCTTTTCTTTAAAATATATCACAGTGAGACAAATTATATACATTACTCTTACATCGTATAAGTCTCGCTCTCACTTATCATTTACTCAAGGAATGCGCTAAATAGGAAACTTTTTGCAAAATTACTGATTTAACATTTAGTAAAGGAATTATAGAATATATTAGCAGTAGTATTGTATCAATAATTTACCAGAGGAAAATTGTCAGTTGATGTCTCAAAGTGTCCGGTTTTTACGATATATATCACTTTCTCTTTCAAAAACTGAACCAAGACTGATCACAAAGGAAAAAAACTTTTGGAGGGAAAAATCTCCAAGACCAATCCAACACAAACACAAACACCGACAAAATTAAAAGACACAAGAGACATTTGGCCAAAACATAATTACATACCCCAGACCATTTCACTGGGAACTGACCAAATTTTATGCTTGACTGCATGTTTAAATTACATTACCTTACATAAGCATTTCATTTAATACTGTCAACTTATATGTCTAAATTAACTGATTCTATATACATATTCATATATCATATACCATATCAAATTATACAATACACATGTATAAAATGAGTCTGTCAAATACAGACGTCATAACTTATTTACAGAAACAAGTGCCTGTGTGTCATGTACTGAGTCAAAATTTATTTAATATAATAAACTATGTTTATATTACAATTGCTTATATATCAGTACAGTTTTTATTGCATGAATATGTATCTTTCTGAGTTTAAAGTAATATTTGTATATATTTATTTTTTATCAGAACCGCCACCTTTCACATTGCCCACCTTTTTTTAACTACCCCCCCCCCCCTCCTCCCAATCTCCTATTTTCCAGTCACCCTTAGCTAGTGAAGATGATTCATTGATTACTTTTACTTTCTGTAATATATTTCACGTACTTTATTATTTATGCTCTGTAATATAATAGACCTGTGTCCAATAGAGAGGGCTGATATAGACACTGCGCCTGCTGCCCAATCGTATTTATGTATGCATGGTTTGTGTATATACACGACTGGAATAGTGTTCAGATCAATTCGTATTTGTATCACATGTATATGACAGATATATTTACTTGCATAATCTAGATGTACAATTCTTATATGGTAATTAAACTTAGGGTAACATGCTCAGGAAACAAGGGAACGACTGGCTTTGGTGCCAAGGTAGAACAAATCTGTGTGAACTACGACTCTAAAACGGAATGCTTACGACCAGGTATGCCAAAATTTCCCCAGTGAAATTAATGAATATAAAAGTCTAGATCAATTTGATGCAATTCATGTATGTACATACAAGCCTTGTAAATAATAAATATATATTTAATATCATGCTACACGTAAGATTGACAATACATAATGGTATGAACCATGATCAGAGCTTCAAACAAGCAAACTTCATGAAAAGCTTCATGAAAAGTATGTCGACATATAGCGTTGCAGTTCTTACCCTCATGCATGTTTTAAAATCACATTTATTTCTGTTGGAATATAGAGTAAGTTATATATAATTTTTTCAAGATTCATACGCGCATTGTTTTCAACTTTATCGGATTCATGTGGACATGGCTATTATTACAATTACAAGATTTCAACCATAGGCGCCTGGGTCAAGGATATTAATTGCACTATAACCTATATGTAAACAATGGAGAAAATTCGAACCGTAAATAAATATGTCTCTCCAATCTATGTTACATCTTTTTGTGCTTTTTCATGTACCAGGTAGCTTGATTACATGTGTCATTATCACAGAATACTAATTTATCCACGTTTTGATAAAAAATATCAGAGCCCACCGATTCAGATTAACATTCTTGTATAGAAATGGAGCATGATTAAATAAAAGGTCAAGGTCAACTCTTGCATCTGCACTTTGCTACTTTGAATACTGTTCGTCTGTATGGTATGCAAGTTTGTCAAACCTTTACAAAAGAAATTGCAGGTTCTTCAGAACAAGACAACCAGGTATATTCAAATAGAGCCACTATAAATTGTGGTGTTTATAGAGCCCCTATAAATTGTGGTGTTTATAGCGCCACTATAAATTGTGATGTTTATAGAGCTAGTATAAATTGTGGAGTTTATAGAGCCACTATAAATTGTGGTGTTTTAGATTCGGTGAACACATTTATGTATCTGATAGAGATGACATTTAATCATGTTTTTGATATTGTTCATGAATTTGCACCCAGGTACCTGCATGACTATTTCGACAGAAACAACAATAATACATGGGGACTACAAATTTTAATTTCATTGTTCCCGGGGGGGGGGGGGGGGGGGGGGGGGGCTTACAATAACTCTCATTTCTGCTACCATGCTATTATTGACTGGAATTCTTTACCAGTGGAAATTAAGTCCATCAATGATAAAATCAATTTTAAATCAATAGTCAAGACATGGCATTCACAAAAAGCCCGCCAGAGGGAAAACAGGCAGTGTGTATGTACCTATTGATGTTTTTGTTTTATTTGTGTTTTGTAATGGATTTTATGTTCTGAAGTGTGCATTAATCATACTTTATTCAGGCTAAAAGATGTCATCGCCACATTTTAAATTATTTACACCTCGCTGTCCAAGCTATCCACTTAAATGTAATTTATTTATCCAATTATGTATCAACTGACAATAATTTTTAAGGATCCCATTGGAAATAAGCAATAATATTTTTGCTTTAATGGGCTATCCTATTTAGACTGTGATCTAAGTACACGTGATAATATCTTGTTTGAGTGATAACAGCACTGTGATAAAATGACCGTGATAACATCTGGTATATATTATGTAATTGTGTATCTATTTATTTACTTATCATATCAAAATTAATGTTCTGTCATTCATAAATGATGTTCTGCCTGGATAAATAATAATAATAATTATTATTATTATTATATTATAAATGGGGCCTCCGTGGGCGAGTGGCTAGAGCATTGCGCTCAAAATCACAAGGCCTCTCACCTCTAGTCGGCGCGGGTTCAATTATCGCTGGCGCCGATATATGTGAGAAAGTTTGCCAGTTTACTTTCGGAAGGTCGGTGGTCTCTTCCCGGGTTCTCTCCTCCACCTGCAATATATATATATATATATATATATATATATATATATATATATATATATACTCTGCAAAAAAAGAAACGCATAGCCCTTTTGAAATTTTAAAAATGCAAATTATGTATTTTACCAGGTAAACTGAAATGGTCAATTGAGTAATTGATTTTTTACAGGTAAGTATGAAACTTTAAATCTTCATTTGATTTGGCTCTCTGCCAAATTAGCTCGGCGACTCTCTAAAATTGCACATCACCTCTATCGCCATGGAATTTGGCTTACGTTTTTCACGAGAACTTTGTGCTTAATTCAACCACTACATTAAAGCGTATAAAAGGACGAAGTTTGAAGCTTGAATTCATCATAACGTTAAAATGCTGCCATGCCAAGGTTGGACCCTGCTACTCGAAATATCGTCATTGGCCGTCTCCAGGCCGGAGTATCCCAAAGTGAGATTGCACGAACTGAAAACGTAAATCAGAGCACAATTTCTCGGCTGTGGAACAGATTCCAGCAGACTGGCTCTACTAATGACCGACCGAGGAGTGGGCGACCTCGCATTACGACTCCTGGACAAGATCGCTACATCCGGGTCTTTCATCTACGGAATCGAACCGTTGCTGCAACAGCTACTGCAGTCGGAATACCTGGATTGAAAAGAATCAGCTCGCAGACAGTCCGCAACCGACTTCGACAATATGGTATTAGACCCAGAAGACCGTATTTTGGAGCAGTTTTGACACCGTTACACAGACGAGAAAGAGTCCGATGGTGCAACAGATTGAGGGGCTGGACATTCCGCAACTGGCGTAGAATCTGGTTCAGCGATGAGTCCCGTTTTCTGCTACAGAAATGTGATGGAAGAATCCGTGTATACCGGCGCAGGAATGAACGTTTCTCTTCGTCGTGTGTCCAAGAAGTGGATAGCTTCGGTGGAGGTAGCGTCATGATGTGGGCGGCGATCTCTAATGACCGTAAAACAGAACTGGTACATGTCCCGGGCAATTTAACGGCTCAAAGGTACAGAGACGAAATTCTCCAATCTCACCTTATGCGCGTAATTGACCGACAGAGGGAGTTATTCCAACATGACAATGCTAGGCCTCACACAGCCCGCTTAACAATTGACTACCTTCAGCAGAACAACATTAATGTGCTACCATGGCCTTCCAAATCACCGGATTTGAATCCGATTGAACACTTATGGGACCAACTGGATAAACGTGTGCGCCTGCGCCAACCTCCGCCTCAGACCCTCGATCAGCTCCGTCAAATGTTACATCAGGAATGGCGAACAATTCCACGCAATAACGTAAGAACATTGATTGACTCTATGCCAAGGAGATGCAGAACTGTGTTGGCAGCTCGAGGTGGTCATACACGGTACTAACTTAAACGTGACAGGAAGTGTTCTTAACTGTGATGATCTGACTTTTTTTCCACCAATATCTAAGGTTTGGACTGTATTTTTTTTCAATTGAAACAATTCTAGTGAATATCTACATTTTTTATTGTAAAATCATAATCCAAAATACATCTACTAAAATCTTAAAAACTCCATTATGCGTTTCTTTTTTTGCAGAGTATATGTATATATATATATATATATATATATCATCATCATCATCATCATCATCAAAGATACCGTGTGCCGCTAGCAGCATTAGCTGCACATTTCTGGCACGCTGATTTGTTTGCTGCAAATATGCGGCACATTTGCAGCAAACCTTGCATTTTGGAAAGGATGTATGTCTATTTTGTTTGAATTGTGAGAGCATAAAACATTGAAATTATGGGGATTAATTTCTGCATAACGATTAATACTTAAAACCCAGACAAGTTCAAGTTCACAACGAATATGTATATGTAAATTTGAATTTGGAATTATTTTTGTGTGGGACTGTAGAATGCGCATGGGAGTTAATATTTCTAAAACAAAATTAATTTTCAAACTAGGTGTACCACTGTCATTAAGAACAATAACTATTTGACAGATACTAGTATTGATGACAATGACAATTCCAGCGTCGAAGAAGAAGATTTAATAAATCAGTTGGTCCTGACGCTGGCTAAAGAGTATTGCCTTGGGAAAGAAAATACTACAATCCGAAATTTGAATATCACTCGCATTTTTAAAGGTATGATCCACCGGGCCTCATATACATTTACAGATTTATTTTCTTCTATCTATCTGTTTATTACTGTGAGTCCCCTCGGTATACTATATTTTACATGTACACAAAATAAGTTCATACACTGGCATCTCTCCTCTTTTGATTATACATGCCCCGTCATACTGTGTATGAAAAAGAAGTGTGTTTATGATATACAAATTCCTCACGATCACCCACCACATTATTGAGAGGCGGGCAGTATCTGGCAGGGGTGGGGGATTTTTTTTTTTGACAACATACAAATTCCTTTAACTGCACGTGCAAAGTTAGTTATTTTCACATTTCAAAGTAAGATCTATGACTGATCCCCCCACCACTTTTAGTATGACGGTGGTTGTTGGTTAAGCAAATGAAACACGTGAAGTGTAAAGGAGCGATCACACCCACCCACCCCCTCCCTTCACGGTTTAGGATTTTTGAAATTTGGGCAAAAATGCCACTATAAAGGTCCCCTTGTTTTATTTTTATTGTTTGACAGGAATTTTCAGGCAATTTTTTTATTGTCATATTTTCCTCCGGCTACCCCCACCCTGTAAATAGCTTGAAAGATTGAACTTTCAAACATAATGACTGAATACTGAAATGTAAATATGTATTTTCAGCTGTTTTTAAGAGCGTTTTATTTTTAAACAACTAGATGTAGAAAGAGGTAGAGGTATACCAGTTGAAGATGACTCGCCTACAGGAACAGTCTCAGCGATATCAACTGTTGACGAAGGTACAGTTATTATGTTATAAGAATGATGAAAATTGTAGCTTAGAATTTTACTTATAAAACCATGCACTAACTCATTAGCATGATTTTTGTGTTTATACAGAAAAAAACCTTAATATTGTATATATTTTTTGTCTAAATAGCTTTGGGTATGCGTGAATTTGCATGAACATGTATACTTGAAGGGGGGAAAAACCTATGCTAAACCTCTCAAAGAGTGAGAAGGTATCTGATAGCAGACAGATGTATGTCAAATTACAACCAAGTTTGAAAATTCGCAACAACGAAAGTAAGAATGGAGGAATTACATAAATGCGTGTAATTTTTTTTTTATTCTATTACAGATGACCAAGAGAGGACAATACGGTCCTTGAAGGTGGGAATAGCTCTTGGGACTATCTTTGGTTTCTTTCTTGGTGTGATTGTAACAGCGGCGATATTGATGGTTTCACTGAGGAAATATAAACAAAGGTACGCGCTGAGACAAGGCGGTGTTATGTGCTGTCGATTGTTCTCTTTTTCGCTGTGCGGTTTAATGTACGACAAACCATCATGCTCAGTTATTCGTTTTTTCTTTTAATCATTCATCATACCTTTGCAACTACGACATTTTGTAGTGTTCTGGGTTTAATTTCTTACATGGAAGATTTTCCTTTACAAACAAAGACAAACATGAAACAGGAAGACAAAAGTGTTTGTGATTTCAACAGCGTTTGGCAAGCAAACAATTTTTTTCAGGTTGCCGCATGTACATGGTCTTTAATATGGTTAACCCCCTTTGTTGTAAATGATAGAATTCAAGTTGTCGTTTTTTTAATGTGCATGTATTTTCAGTTCAGTTACAGGTTATATCAATAACCAAACCCCTAAAATTATAAAATTGTATCCGGGAACCGGTTTGATAGTTGATAAACTAGCTCTGATTTTGGATAACCAGGACTTCATTCAAAATCGTAGCAGCTAGCCTAGCTGCTAGGCTAGATATCTAAGTCTATAAATCAACACATGTTAAATTCCCTATATGTTTGTTCAACTTCGTAGCATTATGTAGCACTGCGTACAGTACATCTTGAAGGCAGCCCAGTGTTAGTTCAAATCCAGTATTATAATGGCTTACGAAACAAATAGAATGTTTACCAAGCTAAAACAAAAAGTAGTCCAAAGCTAAAAATAGTGTGGTATGATCTAAGTCTATAATATAAAAGGAGGATTTGACCTCAAAAATGTCTTGTATGTGGCCTGGTTTTTGGGGTCAATGGTTTTATTGAAAGATCAAAACAATAATGGTTCCCTGTGTATCGATGAACCTATTAAAAGCATAAAGAAAAGGGAGAAAAAATCGTATCTGAAATCTCCACCAACCTTCTCACTCTGGTTGAATTCAACAGATTAACTCTCATTTGCACTTTTACTGACATCAGCGTAGGTACTTTTTATAGGGCTTACAAGGTTTATATTCCCTTTGAAAATCGTTCGTTAATGCTAAAAGAAAACATTAACCCATAAAACAATACAATACATTGCATCTTAGTCCTCTTACGTGGTATGGTCTACGTGGTATTTAGGTGTATTTTACATATAATCTTTTCTTTGCGTGTTTTATTTATTTATTTATTCATTCATTTATTTATTTATTAGAATTTCATCACAAAAGACTTTGCTGATGGAAACAGCACCGGATGTGAAACCGGAAGAGAAAAATCACAACACTGGCAATTACGAGTATTGCGACGTACAAGACGGAAACGTAAGTATACGTACACAATTAAAGCCTTCTTACATTATCGAATGCCCATGTCCACTTTTACCAGTCGCGGTAGCTCAGTGGTTAGAGCGTTCGCTTCGTAACCGGGAAGTCATGAGTTTAAGCCCCTCTTGTGCCATAATTATGTCAAACTTAGGCCGTAGAAATAGGTATTGATTGCTCCTCCACGAAGCGCTTGCATTTAAAAGTCAGAATCGCGGGTCTTTCGGATGCGACATTAAAATCGGAGGTCCCGTGTTGAGGCAGGTGTTGTCACGTTAAAGAACCCTCACTTCTTCGTTACTTAAGGCTAAGTGTAGGTCTAAATTTGTGGTACTTCACCTACAGCTGGTGACGTCTTAATGCGAGTGAAAAATTCTGGACGGGAAGTTAAACAAACAATCAATCAGACATGTCCACTTTGAAGGATGAATAACACACAAGAGAAATTTGATATGGATATGTATAATAATATTTTGAAAATTAAAGTTTACTTTCTTTAGCAAAAAAAATGCAGTTTTAGTAGAAAGAAATAAAAATCCCCGCTGAACTGAACCCGCAATCTACATATTACCAGTCAACACTCTAACCAAGTAAACTACCCAGTTCGGCAATCAAAAAAAGTAACATACAAATATTGCTGATATTTATATTTTCATTCTTGTTTTTAAGGAAGTAGGTCATCATGACGATGTAGTTTATACCTCCTTAACACATTGTACATGTATAATTATTCTGTTACCAGTATCAATTACCAGGAGACGGCACGTGCACGGAGAGCAACAACTCGAACGTGTCACATAATTATGATTGTAATCACACATACAATCATTTGAATGAGAACCATGAAATCAACCTCAATGCGAAGCATTATGATCATTTCCGAGGGACAAGTGGAGACGAAGAACTGACCAATGACGAATACAGGGTACTAGAGCCACGACGAGGGGAAAGCGGAGACGAACAGTCGAGAAATGGCGAATACAGGGTATTAGAGTTCCGACGAGGGGCAAGCGGAGACGAACAGCCGAGAAATGACGAACAGCCAACAAATGGCGAATACAGGGTGTTAGATTTGCAACATTCTCAAGTGAATTCATTCGGAGAAGTGGACAAATTGCCATCAAAGAATACTTCTCACGTGAATGACAGTGAGAGGATCCAAAATCCAGAGAAGTATGCGTATTTCGTTTTGGAGGAAGAAGTCCAATAAACTGCATGGGATTTTCCCCACAAACAAGAACTTTGTTACGTATACTTTGATTGTCTCTTTAATGTGCGGGTGTAAGATATTCATCAAATTGATTCGTTTCTTTGTATGTTGTTTTATGGCCCATTTCGGGAATTTTTCAATATCATATAAAGACGTTGTCAGATGTACATGCTCTCTCTCTCTCTCTCTCTCTCTCTCTCTCTCTCTCTCTCTGACTTTGTTTCATGTCCCATTTGGGAAATTTTCATTCATATAGAGATGTCGTAAACTTTAGGTGAAGTGTCACTGATCCATGCGTGGCACCCAAGGTCACATCTGTGAGGATTCTTTATCGTGTTAGTATCTACTGTTTTGTAGTCAATAGGTGATCACTTTGTTGTGCTACAATCTTTAAACTTTACTTTAGTTTATACAAAATTCATTCAATACAATTTGTAAATCACAGGCGTGAATAGTTTCAAGTACAAAAATAATTCATCTTCAGTGGCGACGGTATCTAAGTACGACATTAAAATATTAGGTGTGATTAGATAAATTATAATGTTAAAAGAACACACACACACACACAATCAGAAGTAAACGGATAAGGTAACTTAATTAATGCTCTCATCAATTCAAATGATGAGCACATTAATTCAATTAAAGAGCAATATATTTGATTTGATGCGCATTTCAATTCAGTTACTGCTTTCATCAATTCAATTGATGAGAGAATCAAATGTGGTAGAAATATTGCTCACAAAACTTAATTTAGAGTTCGGTATAAATGATTTGATGATTTTTTTTTTAATTCAATTGAAAATATCTTTAATTAATTCACAATGTTTATATATAAGGAATTAATGCGCGCATCAATTCTTTTAAAGAGAGTAGTAATTCAATTAAAAATATCTTCAATCATTTATAGTTTATTCTAATTAGGCGCTCCATACAATATACTTAGGGGGGAAAAAAGAGGAACCAATCAGCCACTACTGCACCGAGGTCTGTCGTTTGTATCGAATATTAAAATAAAAGCTAAATATTATGCAATAAGTTGAAATTAAGTTTGAATGTGCAATAAGAAAATTGAACAGTTTGTAGAAGAGAATTATGTTACTTTAAGGCTGAATCAAATTCAAATGCAAATAGTGCATATTGTAAAGACAAAACAAATAAGGCAAGACATTTGCTAGCTGAGCAAATGGCTGTCTTGTTCGCATTGTTCACAGGTAAGAGATATAGAAGATGTTTGCTACTCCAGGTTTAATTTTTAAATTTTCAGTTGATTTGTTTAAGTTGTAATGATAACTGTTATAATAAGGTATATAATATGTTATTGTGTTTATTTATTATATTAATAATGATATTATATTAATAATGAATGATATTGGAATGCTTATTTAATAAAAAGTAGGAGAGCAAAAGGTTATCTTGTTCGCATTGTTAACAAGTGGGGTATATTGACTCATTCCCAATCACCCGTATATATATATATATATATATATATATATACATTGTATATACGAGACCGGTTTTCTTTCTCTTGTATTCAAAACAATTAATATTCTAAATATTTTTTTTAAAGATAATTAATTGATTTAAGAAAAAATTAAAATTTATTACCTCATTCTCAATGATGTTATTTCATGTCCTAAATCTTCTTTTAATTTTGATTCGCACATGCGTGTCTGGACATACGGTGAATAGTTATCAATTAATTACAACTTGGCCAACAAATTTGACCTTCGCTATGACGAAGGAATCAGAAAACGATATCAATAGAAACCTCGGTTTTCGAGACACTGGGAGCAGCATCGAAGTAAACGATCAGGTAAGAATATATTCAATATTCTATTAATCAACACCTGCAAAACAAAATAATAAAAATGGCCAATTTAATTTGAAGATCTTTCATAATCATTATTTTCAATTTAAAAAAACAACATTTATTTAGTTTGCATTTTAATTCCGTAGGGAAATGCTCACATTGGTTCAATGATCATGGTGACTTAACATGTTCATTGATGGTATATATATACATGGTACCTCAAAATCACCAGGCCTCTTACCTCTAGTCGGCGCGGGTTCGATTATCGCTCGCGCCGATATATGAGAGAAAGTTTGCCAGTTTACTTTCGGAAGGTCGGTGGTCTCTTCCCGGTACATTGTATCTGGGTTCTCTCCTCCACCAACAAAAACTGGACGCCACCAGATAACTAAAAAATTGTTGAGTGTGGCGGAAAACAATAAGTAGTCAATCGCTATACATGGTACCCATTCGGTACACGTACATTATAAAGACTTGTGGACTCCCTGTCAACTCTCCCGTAGATTAGTACATATACATGGGTTTGTACAGTCGTATCTAAAGTCAGCATTTCGCACATTTTATGGTGGTTATAATGATGTAGTTTTCCAGTACAACCTTTCATCAGGTCAAATGCTGTCTTATGTGTTTCATACCAATTGTTAGGTCGTTCTTGGCACACAGATTCTGACTGTGGATTGCTACGTTTACCTGATTGAAGGCTCACGACGAGTGTAACCGATTGACAGAGGATGCTTACTCCTCTTACACACCTGATCCCACCTTTGGTATGTCCAGGAGTTCGTGTTTATCCATCTCTCTAATTTTTATCTTATGTAGGAATTACGAAATTGAATACTTTCTGTTATCTTAGCTTTTTCATACACCGTTACTCCAGCAACTCTTAGTGTCTCGATCATTCCATACCTACTTTTGAGGATGACAACACACCAGTTAAATAAAAATAAATTAGTAAATCATTTTAATTTTCCAACACTTTTACCAAATCATTTCAAATTTATATTTGTCTAAGATTTATAAGCACATGTACTTTGAATAGATATTATCATTTGACATTTTATTATTTTGAAACTCCCTACCGACATGTAAGAAGAAGGGCAAGAAAAGGAACAGTAAGGAGAACAAAACAAAACAGAAAAATGCCTCCACTGCACAAAGGTCTTTCCTCGAAAATATATTACAGACCCTGAAGCGTACTACTACACAACTAGCACGGAGTGATACGATTCTTCCATGGAACGCTTCCCATTTCGTGCATGGTTTGCACGGTTTGCACAAAACGGTAGGTGGAGCTTGCACGCTTTGTGATTGGTTCTGAATGCGTGAGATGAAATGGTGGGCGTGGCCTGCACGCTTTGATATTCGGGTCTTTACTATGCCATTAATCTATAAAAAAAAAACCACCAAATAATAAACTTGGGGGAAATGGTAAAAATAAAACATGTCCGTTTTTAAAATGAATATTATACCTGCTCGACGTGCTATTGTTTTTGTTTTGACATTTTGTTTTAGGTGAAACTCGGCCTTATAATGTTTCACTCGGAAACACAGCCTTCATTCACGCTGTTCTTACCTTTAAAAGTAGAAAAAAATCTATGTCAAGAAAATTACTATACAAACGTAAAATTGTAGAAATGTGACACATAAAATGTCTACACTTTGAATTATTTTGAGACAGACAATTAAAATTCGTACTGCACCTCCTTTGCCACCATTCAATGCCATGTAATGTATTAAAATACACGAAGATAGATTTAGCAATGATTTCCCACTAAAAGGTTAGTTTTCTAGCCTTAAAGCAATATAAGCTGCCAAAATTGCAATTTTTTATCGTGGCATTAAAAGAGGTTAAATGAACGTTGATATGATTGAAAAAAAGAACTGCATCGAATTTCCTCTCTTATGCATCGTTTACACACCTTTACGTGATGAAAAATATATTCCTCGACATTCCGTTTGACCCTAACAATGACAGCTGATTAATCGTCGGCAACAATCCCGAAGATAACCGATGTTGACACGAATGATTCTGATGCTGATCGGGGTGGATCGGGTTGTATCCGGGTCATTAAAATATGGACGGCGAGGTGAGATAAAATCTAGTTACCATCATTATTTTGGCATTGTTAACAATGTTATATGTTTTTAAAGTTATGATAGCGTGATTTTTAGTTATGATAGTTTTAAGGGATCGCTCGAAACATTACGCAAAATTCCAAAGTCGGCTTTCTCCCTCGCTTCGAACCTTTCCTGTCAGACATCTTTCGTGCTTACCGGAAATATTGCGCTTGCGCATTTGATTTTGCCGAATGAGTTCAACTTTAGGTCATTGCATACGGAAATAATGTCGGGAAAATTAAGGTTCGGGAAGACTTAATTTCAACTGTCGAACATTTTTGCATTTAATGCAAAAAATACAACATGTCAAAAGTTTAATCGATAAAATCAGGTATTAGAAGGTAGATGTTTACAAAATTTTCGATTAAATTTTAGGACCCCAAAATAACAATTTTGACAGCTTATATTGCTTTAAAGTTTATCAATATTTTTTTAATGAAATGCAAATGTGAAACATCTTTTCTTGCATAAATGAAATAATGAAACGGGATGCGACCACCACATTTTACGAAGCCATTGTTGTGTACACTGCGCTTGTACCTTGATTTTGGTAGATATATCCTCTCAGGGTAAAGAAATACCCTAGAGTATTTTTAGTCTCACACATTTTATTAAGTGAAAAAAAAAATCTCGGACATAAATTTACATGCTGCCCAAATTTTTATTTATATTTTTTGTCGTAAATAACTGGTATCAGTTATTTCTCTAAGCATTGCATTTACAGCCAGACAACTAAATATTTATAGCACCTATTACTGTCTTTCATCATAATCATTTTTATAATAACGAGGGGTGGAGAAATCGCACCTTCGTACTTCGCATGCGGTACTTGTGTTGATTACAATAAATTAAACACGAGTTAAATATTTTGATTTTATTTTTATAATGTCGACTATTTAATTGTTTTGAATTAGGTTTCAACAGAGGAAATATTGAGTCTGTTAAGCTTTAACGCTACAAAATCTCGAACTTTGCTGAAATTTACGAGCTGATTACTCATGTATTTCCCTCGAAGGCATGGAGCGAAGATTAAAGCCGATGACTTTTACCTCAAAATTATAGCTGCAGAGATTGCAAATTCTTATTCTTTGTTTAGATTTCATTATTTCCGCAAAAATATTCAGTGAAAATTACCACAGATTACCGCTTAGTCAAAAGTTTTGGTGCGTATTACACACAATGTTCAAACCAGAAAAAAAGGGGGGCGGTTGCATATTATACAGAAGTGTGTATTATATTCGGCAAAAATACGGTATTAGATTTTCGGTCATTTTTGGGATTAAGTAAATTTAGAATTTTAAAGATAATTCTTCTTAAATAATTGACGAAAACATATTTGATAATGAAAACCAAATAAACTAGCATTTATAGGACTTGCACGTTCTGTAAGTTTGTAGGGGCGTGGCTTGAACGGTTCTACCGCACGAAACTTTTCTTGAACGGAACGAAACACTTTGCACGGAACGAAACGATTCTTGTACGGAACGAAATGCAACGGTGAACAGTCTCCACGAAACGCTGAACGATTTGCACGGAATGAAACGAAACGCTATTGAGGTGTAGTAGCACGATTCAGAAAATATTAAAAATATATTCTTCGTGTCGTGGTGAATCGGCAATTCCTAAACCTTCACGAATTTGAACTTTGAAACTTCCAGCCTTACATGCCTTGAACGACTTCAAAATACTGTGTCGAATCAAGAGCGATAGTCTTCTTCCACCTCGAATAAGCGCCATGTTGACCTAAAATGACAGACTGACGCGTGAGTTCCGAATGAACATACACGAATGAACGGTTTAAGGAATGAGAGTACCAAACCCCCGGATGTGTAACCCGGACGCAGTTTACCCAAGATTGAGCGGAGGTATAAATGTTTAGGTGTGGCGTGATTGGCTAATATCAAGAGTGAAATTATTTGAAATTGAGAGAAATAATATAGAAGTTTAAATTAATTGTCGGGATGAAAAATTATGGGACAAAGTCGAGAAATGGCTGAGGAAATTGCCATGGTAGGGGTGTGTTTGAAATGAAAGGTGAAATTTACTGCAGATTGCTATGTGTTGTAAAAAAGTACAAATATGACCTATAAAAGCAACGGGACCCTATATATTTTTTGTCGTTTTTTATTAGCACTTGGAATGAACTTTGAAATCTTGTCGGTCATTTATCTAAAATTAATTTCGTTAATTAGTGAGAGAACCAAATGTTAGTATTGAGGTCTATGGGAAATGAATTGGTACTCTTTTCCCTTAAGGGAACGAACGCTTTAGATGAGAACAGAAACCGAACGGATCAAATGGTGTAGTTGTACGCTTCGGGGTCTTAAAGCATGAAGCAGATATAGTTCTTTTAATAGAGTTATATAGTTATATAACTATATTTAACTTTACTATAACTAAAATATTTTAATAAACTATAAACTCTATGATGTTTTTTTATTTCGAGCCCCCTGGGATACATCGAAATGGCATATAAATAAAAATAATTATTCTTAAAAGTCTTCGCACTGATTACTATGTTTACCTGTTCAAGTTATAGGTTTCACAGACGGTGAAACTGGTTGAAGGGAAAGCTTACTTCTCCTAAGCACCTGATCCCACTTCTGGTAAATCAATGGGTTCGTGTTTGCCGAACTCTTCATTTTGGATTTCTTAAAAGAGTTATTAGATAAATCACTGTTCGTTATCTTCATTCTTTCACATACACACACAAACACACACACACAACACAGCACACACATACACAGATATATATATATATATATATATATATATATATATATATATATATATATCGTCAGTTGTATTTGGTACAGAAGGTAGAGTATTTTGAAAATGTTTCATTCAGCATTATAGATAGTGGTCCTGGTGAATCTCAAAATCATCAGATCTTTATGTACACAAACTGCAAAAAGAAACAAAAACTATAATCACTGTGAGAAAGGATGCGAATTGTCTACACAATCATGTCGTAGTTGGAAACAAATTTGACACAAAGCTCTCTCTACCTACACATTTTTTTTAAAAACAAAGCTATACTTCGTGATTTAATCGTTCCTACCTTACTGTGGAATCGCATGTTCACACGTCACTGTTGACGTATCCATGCGAGTGAAAGATTCTCGGGACAATAAACAATATATAATCAATCAATCAGAAGACCCTGAAGCGTACTACTACACATTCAAAGCGTTTCGTTTCGTACAAACCGTTCAGCGTTTGGTGCAGACCGTTCACTGTTCCGTGCAAGAATTGTACCGTTCCATGCAATAATCGTTTCGTTCCGTACAAACCGTGCATTTTCTATTGCGTTATAGTAAAAGAACCTATCGCATAAGAAACAAAAACGACATATGTTTAATTGAGAACTTTTTAATATATACAATATCTTGTTCAGTATGACTAATACACATGCTTTTTTACACAATACTACCAAAAATATCACACAACTTTGGAAATATTCTGACATTCAATGAACTTTTTTGACCGCATCTAAGTCCCAGAAGAGCTGGGTAATAGTGGTCTGTTGGAAGAGTGTTGACCGCAACTCTTCTGTAGTAATGTGCCGATCAATTCGCTGAAGTCCCGAAATAAGTTCTGCCGTATTATCAGACATTTCAGTCCAGTGCTGTAAAACCTCAGCAGCGTGTCTGGCCTCTGTTATGGTGGGCGATTTCCTTATCAGCTCAATTTCTCCTTCTTCTTCTTCCTCATTTTCTTCTTCTTTCTGTTCATTCCTGGCTTCTTTAATAGCCAGTGTTTGTTGGGAAAAACACATATTGTCATACCCAATGCAATTTATTATCATTATTTGTGTTATTCTCTTCATATCATATATAAGAAGCCGAGTGTTCAAAATTACAAGGCCTTTTGCCTGTAGTCGGTGCGGGTTCAATTCTCGCTTGCTCTGATATGTGAGAAAGTTTGCCAGTTTACTTTTGGAAGGTCGGTGGTCTCTTTCCGGGTACATTGTATCTCTCTTTCACCAACAAAAACTGGACGCGACCAGAAAAATTGTTGAGCGTGGCGTAAACAAACAAACAAACAATCATATCATATAAAAAAATAACTGTAAAAGCTAAACTGAATATTAACCACACGTTATATGTAGTTAACACATGAAAAGGTAATCTTCATAACCCTTTGTTTTACAAAATCTATGGAAAAAATTCATCCTTATCTATTTGCATATATAAAGAAAATTTTATACAAGATTAGAGCAAAATATGAAAACTTAGACATACCCAACAATACAATCTGGATTGAATGTTTACAGTTTAACGCCGTGGTGGTAATGTTTCAGCCATTTTGCGGCAGTAAACTAACTAAAATATGTTAGATTGTGAAAGTTTTCCTAACGGCCACCAGTGAACCCACTCTTTTTCGAAAATCAGGGAAGCGATCTTTTGCGTGCCAAGGGGTTCTGATCCTTCACATGAGGCACCCTTTAACATCCCATTTGAGGGCATAAAAGTTAAAAATACGTAAACAGGTAAAACAAAATACATATTATCACTCTGTGCATATAAACAGTTATATTATAAGCTTAATTTTTTTCTGTAAAAATCGCATTCTTGTGCATTGTATTGTATAATAATATGATTGTCAATATTTGTACAACGTTCTTGCTTATTAAATAGTATATTTCATATGGGCGTTCAATACATTCTTTAAAAACTATGATGCATTGTTAATGGACAGTGAAAAGATATCCTCTCTGTTTAGTGAATAAGAATTTGTCAATTTTGAATGTCCGATGCGTATTCTTGAAATAACAACTTCGTCTTGAAGATTCATTACTATGCTATGGCTTGTTTACTTTCATTTGAATAAAGTTTAGTTGTATCACAGAAATTCCAATATATATATATATATATATATATATATATATATATATATAATTTTAACATCCGTTAAACACCTTCATCAACCATTTTGTGTTAAAATATTCAAAAGACATACAATGTCAAATATGACTCTCTCTCTCTCTCTCTCTAACTATATATATATATATATATATATATATATATATATATATATATATATATATAATTTTGTAAATGAATTCTAATGTACAAATATTTAAAAAAAAAAACAACAAAAAAAACACTCTGCCTATCTTTCCAATGTCCGATCTGTGTGAACAAATGTAAAGGTCGATAGACAAATTATTCAAAGTACTAAAATGACACATTTCAAGTACGTTTAGTTGGTCATGCTCGTGACATAGAAAGAATGAACCTTTAGTTATGAACACATCGATTAGTGATCTTTTCATAACATGTTTGGCTCTTTCCAAAGTTTTATCCCTTTGCGAGGTCGCCCAAAAGTTCAACGGGCATTTTCTCTCTTTCTGCTACCAATTATGCACACGTGCTACTATATAAATCACAGCTATTAAAAATATTCAGTTGTAAATTTTCTCTTTATTCTGCCCAAAGTAAAGACGTGCTAATATAAAATCAAAGTTATTCTTTTAAAACAAAATTGTACATGCATTCGTAGTCCTGCTGATGGGTAAATATTGTGATTCTATTACAGCATGTCACCATATTTGGTATAGAACGTAAAACAATATACGTCCAACACAAAGAGACAAAATGTTTTGTTTTCTTTTTGACTGTTTTGTTGATACTGCGAATATATATTATTGATTGATTGATTGATTATATACAGTTTAACGACCCGCTCAAGAATTTTTCACTCATATGATCTTTGTAGTGTCACACCTGCTGTGACACGGGACCTCGGATCTTGCGGTCTCATCCGAAGGACCATCCCATTTAGTCGCCTCTTACGACAAGGAAGGGGTACTGAGGATCTATTCTAACCCGGATCCCCACGGGATATATATATATATATATATATATATATATATATATATATATATATACTAAAACTTTTGCAAAAGAAATATAGCAGGAAATGTGAGGCATTGTGGAATACAGCTACAATATTATTCCATCTTTGGTATGTCCAGGGGCCCGTGTTTCCTCATCTCTCTGATTAGTATTTTCTATAGGAATTACGAGACTGAATACTGTTAGTTATCTTAGACTTCTCATTATGGCACATGTTTGAATATATTGATGACAGATTGGTTTCTTAAATTCAGTAAATCTATGTTTTAATTACTACTTTACTTTAGATATCAATGTTTCATTAACAAAATGATAATATAGACATTGCATAAGAATTTTCTTGAATAAAAATATTGTCATCAACATTTAAATACAAAGAAATGCTAAGTATAGAAAATTTGTTTATTAAACGAAAACATCTCTACACTGAAACAGCAATTTACATTGCGTACTGAATATTCAACTCCCGTCAGTACTTTTAGTACTTTGATTCCAAAAGTAATCAAGTTCATAATGATAGTGTCCCAAGACCCCATCCATTTAGTACTTTAGATTCATTTGATTACTAGACCTCGGAACCTGTGAACATTTTCAAGACAAAAGTCTTTGTACTATGATAATAAATTTGCTGCTGCTTTCTACTCAACTAAGTGCAATTATGTCCCGAGATAGAATATTAATCAGGTTTCATCACCAATGTGTATACTTAATTTCTCCCACTCAGAAATACACGTGTGAAGAATTACAAAAGAATGACATTGCTTTAATTATTGATCATGAGAAATGTTTTATGAAAAGGGCCACAAACTATGATTCGTTGAGATGTTTTCCTCGTGAGTTTATTGCTTTTTTTTAGGTGCTTCTTTGATGTCATCTGCATTTTTAACATCATTTTCTAATAAATTTTTCAAAATAATTTGTTCTCGTATTGACAGGTATTGGTCGTTGGCAAAGAATATTTTCAACATGGTAAAAAAGCTTATAACGCTACAAATTCTAACGTAGTCATATATTCTATAGCCACTTTTCACAACACGTGGCATATTTTTCATATTGCCAGTAAGTGAAAGTTGATGGAAAGCTGCTATTGGAATGATCTGTGTGAAATTTGAACCATCAGATTGATTGAAAACATGACCTTCACCTGACACCTTAATGGAAGTACCATTATTTTTGTAATGGACATATGCTTGTTGCAGTCCACTAATATCCATTGGTTGATGACGAATCGTTGAGCGTTTTTCTCTTCTGTTTTCCTTTCTTGGATCTTTTTTGCGCTTTTTTTTAGACCGACCAGAATTGGGATGATCACTGCCACCATTGTCATCATCATCATCATCATCATCATCTTCACCATTATCATCATCATCGCTATCATCTCCGGAATCGAACGGTAGAAATGGTGTTGTGTTGCCGTCGCAACCAATATACAGAGAATCCAGAACTGCTTCTATAGGCGTGACAATACATCCACCATGTGTCGTGTCTCCTATGGCCATACCAATGCACTTAAGGTTTCCATTGTCGTGCATGAAAACAAGACTTCCAGAATCCCCCATTTGAAAAAATGGATTATATTCCAAAAATTCTATCAAATATTGACGGTACATAACAATTCTCGGGCTCTGCTGGCCTTGTATCCCTGGTAAATGTAACTCATGATTTTCCATTCTGAATATCCCGCCATCCATTGCAAGCACACCGTGAGTAAGGCCTGTTGTGGCGCCACACTTTATTACCATGTGTCCAATGCATGGCTCATCCATTTGAGGAATTATTGCCCCTGAGGAATATTTAGGTGGGTTACTATCAGAAAATCCTAAGGGAAAAGAAATTTATAATCAATTAGCGTAATTTCGAAACGAGCATCTAAACAGTGTTCGTTTGCAAGAAATTAAAGTAAAATCTAGTCACCAATGTGTGTGTGTGTGTGTGTGTGTGTGTGTGTGTGAAATGAATGCGCTAAAGCAGCTCTACAAAGAAATTTCTATTCAAAGAGTAGCATAATAAAAATATCTCGAAGTAGAGTGAGTATATGTTCCACTAGTTGCTTTAATACGCCGATTTCGAGATACGTTTTGGTTATTTCCCTTTGGAGAACTCTCGCCCATAGTAAGGCTCGAAACAATTTGTTTACATGCGAGAGTGGGACAAATATTCATTACTGCACAAGTGAATATGTTCAGGAGGTCTCCTACAGTATCTTATCCCGAATTCGACTGATACACACAGTACGTAAGTGGTAAGTACGAGGGCTGTTCGGAAATTATTGAGACATTTCCCCCAACTTCTTTAAAAAAAATCTGATAAATCTATGAAATTTCACTAAAAAATTTACCAAGAACATAAGAAATAAATGTGCTAAATTTCATCTTCATAATATAATTACACAATGCATATTATACAATTTCGGATGAGACCGTATAAACCGAGGTCCCGTGTCGCAGTAGGTGTGGCACGATAAAGATCCCTCCCTGCTCAAAGGCCCTGAGGCCTAAATTTGCAGCCCTGTCACCGGTAATGGTGACAGCCGCCGGATAGCTGAAAAATTGCTCAGGCGGCTATAAACAAACAAACAAACATATTATACAAGAGAATTTGTATGTGTCAATTGACCCGGAGCAACATACAGAATTGTCTCAACGTCATTGTATCGTAACGTAAACGTTATCTGTTTTGTCACAATTACTCTTTTTCAAAATATTCTCCACTTAAACGGACGCATTTTTCGTGCCTACCCACCCACTTTTCATATACATTTTAGCACCAATTGCTATCCAGGGATTTTACAATCCTTAAGGTAGCTTGTTTCATTTCACTGAATTCATGGGATTTAATGCCGCGCAACTCGGCTTTGATCCTAGGAAAAACAGCAAAGTTCATCGGGGCCAAGTCCGGACTGTAAGGTGGATGCTGAAGCTTTTGAAATTCTAGGAGCTCGATTTACAATTAGTAGCAAGTGCTGTGTGTGCTGCTGTATTATCTTGATGGAAGAGAACAGAATCAAGCTGGCCGCTAAGCCCGGGTCGTTTCTTCCGAATAGCTTGAATGAGATCCCGTCTCAGCTCCTAACAAATTGAAATTTTTGTGACTATTAAACATTACACCACATCTCTAAAACGGCCTAAATCAAACTTGAAATCCACATTATGAAAAAATAAAGATACGTGGATTTATAGTTTTCATGTGATTTAAATGAACTGAAATTAACAAAAACATTACCTGAGGAATTAACTGTCTGTTTGTTGGCTACAAAAAGGGTCAACAGAATTACCTTGCGATCTATAAACACGATACACATGTGTTTACCAGATGATTTGCAAACTTTCGCTTTCTTAGTTGGTAAAGTTACTTTTACAGTCCACATTGATGATTGTTGCTTGGTCTCTGGGTCCTAGTAATGCATCCAGGTCTCCTACTCCGTTTGCTTTAATAAGCCCCTGGTCTGCATGGGAGTCCTACCGAGCTCTGCACAGAATTTGATGTACGATCGCTGCTCCGCCTTTACGTCAAAATCCATTGTCTTAGCGCAAAATGGTTTTCGTAACTTGATGTAAAATATCAACTTTTCCGGTATTTATATCTGAAACTTTTCAAAACCTTTCCCATAATTAAGTCACAATGATAATGAAAAATGACGTATAAAATTTTCATATTTTCCCACTTTTCCTTTGAATACCGAGACATGCTACACAGCTCTCAATAGTTTTCAACATTTGACATTTGACTCTCTGACTGCTCCAGGTATCCATACCTTTCAAGCAAGGAAAGACCGTTTTATAAACTAAAATATTCATACATGTAATTAATTGACTATTTATAATTTATTAATGTATGATTAATTTATTTAGCAAGTTTTTTTTTCAAAAACCTCAATTAGAAAGGAAAATAAATAGAATGTCTCAACAATTTCCGAACAGCCCTCGTATTCAGGAAGTAATTTAATATATGGAATTTTTATCATGTTATTTCGTTAATCGTACCTATCATATCCAGGACATCACTGGCAAATATGACAATATTTTTATGTTTCCAATTTAGTAACAAAAAAATTTTCGTTTGTGTTTTGTATTTCCTACATTTACATATTTAAGAGTAGTCGCTTTTAATACATTTTATCGTGTTTCTCACTGCCTACTCTGCCCCACTTAGGCGTTCAAAGTTCCACTAAATGCTCCTCCTACACAGGGGAGCTCTTATTGCGAAACTGGCGTATTCTTCAGGAGTATACTGATGAAGAATTAAAGAAACTCTCTCTCTCTCTCTCTCTCTCTCTCTCTCTCTCTCTCTATATATATATATATATATATATATATATATATATATATATATCACAAAGCCGTTTGATTATTTCATTATATGACTGATATTTTTATTATCATACTACTTGAGTAGATTTTCTATACTTATATTTATAAAATGTTGCTCTGTCATATGCTCTATGTCTGTTTTCTGATTTTAAAAGTTTAAAATAATGCCAAACCAGGCATTTGTCTGTAGGGTTTGATATATGCAACTCATTGCTAATTGAAAATGTTTGTATGATAATTGATTTTTTTTCCCATTTGCTATTGTAATCTCTATAAATGCATAAACATAAATAGCAAATTAATATCATTATTAGGAATGAGTACCGGCACTTCGAAGGTTCGTTGTGCAGGGGGACTGCTTGGTCATGTAAGGATCAGCTGGTAAACGCCTTGCATCTGTGATGGACACAAGAGCGGCGTCAACACTGGTGACACCCGGATTACTATGGCGAAAGATTGCTTTTTCTACATGTCCAACAGGTTTCACTGTGTGATATGCTGGCTGAAACACATTAATAACACTGCAGTGTTGCCAACAGTCATGCAAGAATGAAAACGCTGGGAATCTTCTGGTAAGGCATTGATTGGGTATAAGGACGTGTGCACACGTGAGAAAGCAGGTCATTCCTGATTGCCAGTCCCTTAAAAACCCACCAAGACTGCCTGCTGGTCCTCCAGATCGTGCTATTTCTACCCCAATTCTCAAAGTATTATGGTATTCATTGCATCTTTGTAACTGCGAGTTCCGCATTCCGAACGAACAGTAACCCTCTCTAACGTCAACTTCCACGCCATCAAGGGAAGTAGGGATTGATTTTTCTTGAAACGGTATAACACCTTTACCTCTACAATATATTGCAATGCAAACACGTGGGAACGTCTGGCCGTTTTTATGTCTGTAGGAACTCACAATTATCATTGAGATATTGGAATGTTCTTCCATTAGTTTCGGACCAAATTTTGCAATTATTGGCTTACAGAATTTGATATCCTCTTCCAACAATCTTGGAGTCGTAGTCTTGCAGATTGAATTGTCAGTGTCGGTACATAAGATTATTTGAAACGATTTGAAATTGCGTGGTGGAAGTCTTAGACTACTTGTATTTTTTTTTTAAAACGCAACAATAACTATTTCTTTGTCTTTATACCCTGGCCAACTTTGAACTTGGTAGATCTGTTTAAATTCCTCACACACTTGCAGTGCTTCAGCCTCAACGTCTATGTTTGTTTCCCTTTTCTGGACTAAAGTAGCAATAAGAAAAAAAGGTTAAATTTAAGACCTATTAATACATCAAACTGTGTATTACTCACCTTACAATATAAAAATATGTTTCTTTGTTGATTATTTATCATATCAGCTCGCCATAAATTCTAGCAAGCATTGTGTATAACATGAAGATACTTACTATAGAAAGGTATTCTAACATCCGCAAATTTTACCTACGTATGCTCGTCCTATATCTCGTATGTACATAACTCCTCCAGAATGTATTCATAAAGAAATGTCTTCCTATGTCTTTCAACTCTACAGTTAGATACATATGTCGATTCGATATATTTCATTGAACTTGAAATAAAACATACAACAGAATCTCCTCATATCTGTTTCATATTGAATGTTTTACTGAACCATGGCAAACTAACAATTCATCTTTGACAAACAGAATAATTCTAGCTTGTTTTCCATCAACTTATTTGTCAGTGGGACCTCCGTGGCCGAGTGGTTAGAGCATTGCGCTCAAAATCACCAGGCCTCTCACCTCAAGTTGGTGCGGGTTCGATTCTCGCTCGCGCCGATATATGTGAGAAAGTTTGCCAGTTTACTTTCGGAAGGTTGGTAGTCTCTTTCCGGGTACATTGTATCTGGGTTCACTCCTCCATCAATAAAAACTGGACGCCACCAGATAACTGAAATATTGTTGAGTGTGGCGTAAAACAATAAACAATCAATCAATCATTATTTGTCAGTAACCTGCCTTGGTTTGAATATTGATCATACAAAGAACTTGATTTCGCATCGAATCATTCGAGAGACAAAAACAACATACAGTGGTGATAATGGAATATTGCTACTGAGATATTGGAAGTTGACGATGGAGAAGCTGAAGTCAACTTATTTTTCATAAAGTTGAGTTGTTAGTTTGCCGTTAATAAATACCCATATATGAAGTACATATGGAAAACTTTGTGGTGTCTTTAATATCGAATTCCATGGGATATATCTAACTGTCATATGATGAATATAAATATTTTTTAATAGACAAAACGTCATCGATATATCTAAATGTCTAGTTGAAGGCCACAAGAATTTTTACTTGTCATGTAGAAGCTTTTGAATGAATTCTCTCATGATACTTTCTATTTACATGCAGAAAATCATGGAATTGAAATTGGTTTTGCATACCCATATTTTGTGAAGAATCTATTGTAATATGTTATACGAGGGTTGTTCGATATGTAACGTGTATTGTTTTGTTTGTTTGTTTGTTTTACGTCCCGTCGAGAATTTTTCACTCATATTGAGACGTCACCAGCTGTAGGTGAAGTACCACAAATTTAAACCTATGCTTAGTGCTCAGGGCCATAGCAGTGAGGGTTCTTTAACGTGCCAACGCTGACCGTGACACAGGACCTCCGTTTTTAAGGTCATACCCGAAAGACCCGTGATTCTCACTTCTATGTGCCGAGCGTTTGGTGAAGGAGCAATCACTACCTATTTTTACGTCTTAGGTTTGACGTGGCCTGTTACAATCGTAGGTCGACCAGATTTTGCTGCATCTTTGACGAACTCTGTACCAGTCTGAAATGTCTTTCTCCTCCTACGAACTGACTCATGAGATACCTTATCACACCCATAAACTTGCCCCAGTTCAGTAAAAATCTGCATTACTGAATGACCAAGTTTTGTGCGAAAGTTTAGATAAGCTCTAATTTCTTCAATATTCTCAACCCGTTTCCCAACCATTTTTACAACAGTGGTCAACGACTGGCTCTTTTGAAATGACTATAAGTTTAAAACTATTTGAAGTTGAAGGCTCGTGTTTATACCATTGAAAATGTATTAAAGATATTTAAGAGTATCATCATCCACGAAATCGTTTAAAGAGTAATCGCACTGTGGTACAATACATATAACATATCGAAAAGCCCTCGTACAAGCTACAAATTGAAACTTTAAAATGTTTCTATAATTTTATTAAAATATTTTCTAATGATTAAACCTACAATACCGTGTCACCCAATCCAAACCTGGAAAGCAATTAATGGCATGAATTTTTACACATAATAATCGTCCACGTAATTAATTCTGTTGCATATAAAAGGGTTCTTCAAAACATTTTTATCAATTTAATAAAAACGCCCCAATTCATACTCTATTATTCACGACTGTAGGGCATTAATGAGGTAATGTCTTTCATTAAAATGTTTAGAAGATAACGGAGGCAAAAAAAAACTTTGGAACTGTGAATTTTACCTGATGTTACAAGCTTCAGTTTTCCAATTATTTTCTTTAAATTATTAATTTAGGAAATGCTAATTGTCTGTCAAACGATACTGTGATATCATTTGTTTGCGATATTTTGAATTAATATTAGGTAGAGTTGCCCAAATACAATGTCCAATGCAATCAAATAACCTAGATACAATGACTTAAATTGTGTTTTAAAAAAACCAAACCAAATGTTGTATGCAATATTGCGTTAAGATGAAAAGGTGAAGATAACGAACAGTGATTGATCTCATAACTCCTATAAGGAATACCAAATTAAGATTTGGGCATATACGGACCCCTGGATATATCAGAGGCTAAGAGATTGATTGACTGATTGATTTCCGCCACACTCAACTATTTTTTTCAGTTATCTGATGGCATACAGTTCTTTATTGGTTGAAGAAAGAACCCAGATACAATGTACCCGTGAATAGATCACCAACCTCCCGAAAGTAACAGAGCCTAATAGAAGTGAGCATCCCTTGTCGACCAGCCACACACGCCGCGAATCCTTTATCTTGATCAGGTATATAGAGTAATCTGTAGTTGTGTAAAGAACGGCCTAACAATTCGTATGAAGCAAGTCAGACATTTTTTTTCCTCTGAAAGGTTTTGTGGTTAACTATATCATTGTAACAATCATATAATGTGAGAAATGCTGACTTTAAATGAGACTGCTGAAACCCCAGTGACATCAACTTATCTGTCAGTAGCCTGCCATGATTTGAAAACTGATCCTTCGCAGAACAAGCTCTTGCATATTGAATTATTTGGGAGACACGAAAGACTATACAGGTGATAATCGAACAGTGCTACCTAGATATTTGACGTTGACGATGAAAGGCCATAATATTTGTCATAACGTTCAGTTGATTTACCGTTAACGTATATTTTCAATAAAATATCAAACTATGAAAGACATTGTGGAAGACTCGAGAATTGAAGTGCAGAAAATTAATGTTACATTATGATATTTTTTTTTTCATTCAAATAAATTTTTAAAGTCAGTATAGCAAGCATTTGATCGAAAGGAAATATGGAAATACGATATTGTGTTTCGTACCAATTGTTGGACTTTTTTTACAAACTGATTTTCACTGCCGATTACTCGTTTACTTGATCAATCCAATCTACCCAACCGCTGATATACCTAGGGGTCCATGTTTGCCATTCCTTTAATATTTCTATAGGATTGATGAGAATAATCACCGTTCATCTTATCTAAAAGGTCTGCTAGGCACTTTTAGTTTCATATTGCATCTTATCTGACAAGGTTTATTTATAATTCTGAGTGTCATTGATATTAACACAATACGTTTTCCTGGACCTAAAAGTATGGTCATTTATCACATAATGATTTGGTCTTCAGGGGTAGGTGAATATTATCTAAAGCATCGTATTAACCTTAAAAATGTTTATGATTGTATAATACTATACCTTGAATCCGGTGATCTTCATTGTTAGCTGATTGTGTTTCGATATTGCACTGGGCTGATCTAAGGGATTCTCTAGACGCCTCTTGTAGCTGGTGTGGCGATATCGCCATGTTGACAGTTTCAGATTCATGCCCTGAATCATCTGAGTCGATATCTTTGAATGAAATGAATGCATACACACCTATTTAACTTATAACTCTAATAAGGTTTTATGAAAGACACGTATCAGATATTGACAATGCACAGAACATGGTGAATATTTTTTAATGAACACTTTACAAAACTTTCTAGCAATTTAGTAGCTGAATTACCAAACATTAGCTTTCATCCAGTTGAGAGAATTCACAAAGTCCAAACATTGTAAGGAAAATGTGTTTAATACACTCCGTGTTAGCCAGGACAAAGTCTTTACAATGCTAAGCACAATTGACGTTAACAAAATCAGCAGGTGTATATTTCAATGGTGCACGTCTCTTGAAATTTCTGCAAATAAAATTTCTAAATCCATAGCCCTAATCCTTAATACTAGTATCACTACTGGAATATTTCCTTCCCATATGATACACGTTTAAGTTACGTGATCCAAGAGTAACTACTGACCAATATCAATCTTAGCAACTTTAAAATAACTCTTGATATTTTCGGCGTCTTGATTCTTCTTTATTATACTGTTACCTGTGGAGATATTTATTTGTGTGTGTGTATATATATATATATATATATATATGTGTGTGTGTGTGTGTGTGTGTGTGTGTGTGTGTGTGTGTGTGTGTGTACTCTCTACATGCATAGGAATCAAATCGAGTTAAAACTCTTCGAACTTCAACAGTTCAAATATCTTTCCTTTTACGTCATTTCATAAATGTCATATGTTGCATTACAAATATTTGGAAGAGAATTTTGTTACCGGCAGACTTTTAAAAGAAGATACTGGAAGTATACTAATTTCATACGTGGCGCTTTCTGTTAACGACTTTTTGTACCTTACAGATAACATCAATTCAAACATTAAAACCATCATCTAGAAATTTATTTCATGTAAACATTTTATCATTAAAAATATCTATGTCGATATGAAAAGGCTAAGATAATGAACAGTACCCAATCTCTAATTCCTACAGAAAATGCAAATCAGAGAGATGGGCAAACACGGATCCCTGGACATACCAATTGTGAAATAAGGTGCCTAGGAGGAGTAAAAATCTCCTGTCGACCGGTCACATCCGCCGTGAGTCCTATATCTTGATCAGATAAATGGAGTAATCGTTAGTCAGAATCAGTATGCCACGAACGGCTTAAAAATTGGTTTGAAACAGTCAGACAGCATTTGATCTAATGAAAGGTTGTACTGACAAACTAGAGCGAAAAGGTTATCACAAACAACACTGCTGAAACCCCTGTAGCATCTACTTGTTTGTCATCGATTTAAACACTGATCATATGCCGAACAACTTTCTTTCGTATCGAATCAGTTGATAGATATAAACACCATATGCAGGTGATAACGGGATATTGCTACATAAAGTTGACGATGGAAAATCTGGAATTATTCTGTTTGTCATGATGTTGAGGTGTAGTTTGCCATTAACATTTATTTTCAATAAAATATCTAATTACGAATCAGATGTGGAGGACTCTGTGGTGTCTTTTATTTTAACAGTTTTATATCAAAATAGAACAATACATTTTGATCACACCATCATGGATTTAAAAGATAGGGATATTTTTAGTTCTTCGTTTACAAATATGTAAGAGATTGAAAAACACTTATTACGATCTAATTCTTATTGTATTCTTGTCTCTGATAGGTCAAATTGAACTTGAGGAACGCAAATTATTTTTGTATAACCTGGTTTTGTATGGGGACACAATCCCTTGACAACCAGCTGCCGGAAGTACTTTTTTCTCTAAATTTATATCGCAGCACTGTTTCGGACTATCTATGAATTCATATAGAAAGTCAATATGTGCAATAACATACTTCGATATAAATTGTTTCCTCGTTGTCAAACAAGACACATAGAATATATTTGAACGCAAGTCGCTGGTCTAAATCATCATTGAACATCATAAAACATCATTTTCTATATGATGGTCGAATAATAGATTATAACAAAGATATCATATTTGAATTAGTGATTTACCAAGTAAACATTGTCCTGTTCATCTTGTCTTCCAACAATCTGTTGGAATTCCCATGTTAGCTGACCTGTTTTTATATTCTTATGAAGCAGAATTCATCCAAAAGCTTCTAAATGACAAGAAAAATCTCTTACTGTGGATTTCAATTTGATATTTAGATATGTCGTCGACGTCTTATCTATCAACAATTCTCATTTTCATTCATGTCAATTCGATACATCCCAGTATACAGAGTCTTCTACATCTGCTTCGTACTTAGATATTTTACTGAAAATAGATGCCGGCTACAAACTAACAACTTAACTTTATAACAAACGGGATGATTTCAATTTCTCCATCGTCAACGTCCCTTATTTATGTGGCAATATTCCATCATCACCTGCATATGGTGTTTTTATCTCCCAACTGATTCGATACGCATGAGATTGTTCAGCTTTTGATCAGTTCTAAAATCGAGGCGGGCTACTGACAAAGACGTTGATGTTACAGAGATTTGTACAATATCGTCTAAAGTAAGCATTTCGCAAATTTTATGGTCGTTATAACAATCTGGTTTGCCAGTACAACTTACCATTAAGTCAACTGCTGTCTGATATGTTTCATACCAATTATTAGGTCGTTCTTGGCACACTGATTCTGACTACGGATTGCTCCGTTTACCTGATCGGAATATAGGGCTCACGGCGGGTGTGACCGGTCGACAGGGAATGCTTACTCCTCCTAGGAACCTGATCCTACCTCTGGTATGACCAGGGGTCCTTGTTTGCCAATCTCGCCGATTTATTTTTCCTATAGGAATTACGAAATTGAATACTGTTAGTTATCTTAGCCTTTTCATTTTTCAGAATTTATGCACATTTTGATAAACGAAGATTAGTACCTTTGCATTAAATTATAAGAAAGGACATTAATTATGGGGCATATTACACGAGTATAACCTCGTTTGGTTAAGTTAACGCTTTTTCATAATGTCATAAAGCCCTCGGGATTGTAGCAGTGAGTGTCTTTTACTTACTTTCGTCTCTCTCTCTCTCTCTCTCTCTCTCTCTATATATATATATATATATATATATATATATATATATATATATATATATCCAATAATAAAAGTTAAGAAACACCACAGATTTCGAATTAATTATATTCCACTGTAAGCGATTTCGGCTTTAATGCCTCTTCAGACAGTTATGAAATTTCATTACTGTCTGAAGAGGCATTAATGCCAAAAGCGCTTACAGTGGAATGTAATTAATTCGAGATTTGTGTTTCTTGGCTTTTATTATTGGATATATTTGGAGAGAGAGCGAGCGAGCGAGAGAGAGAGAGAGAGAGAGAGAGAGAGAGAGATTTCGGCGATTCAATAATTAAATGAAGCATTTTACTCTACAGTACGTTGCGTGCTACTTACATAGAACTCTAATAGATTGTCAACTTCCGTCAAACAATTGAGCGTGCTTCCGGAGATATTCAGTAATAGTTTAACATGAATCTTACCATCAAAATTGTACTCAATGGCTTCTTAGAGCATCTCACATGAAGTATGATGTCACCATCAAAAGAGTCATACAACCTCCATATTTGTTTTTTTGTTTAATTTGTTTGAAAATAAGATATTTTAAATTTCATTATGATTTGATGTATGGTATTAATGTCTAGGTCTAATAAAACATGCCAAAACGAGTATTGTAAACGTTTTAATTTTTCAAGTAGAAAAGCATATTAGAATCATAAAGTTTATTTGCTAATATATCTTTTAAATATATCGTTGAAATCTTTAAGAAACGTGTCTCTTAGAAAAATGATACAAGACACAAACATATTTTAGAAAGCAACTAAGATGAAATATCAAACATTTATTGTATTGCTATTAGTTTGCACTATGAGGGTGTATAAAGAATGGAAGCAGGGGGGAAATCGAATTGATTACTCCATCATTGTATTGTGTGTAAATAGAATACTTTTTTTTTCTTTTTTTTTTTTTTGCTTCTACATTGTCATAATTTACTGAAATAAATATAACTTTACACTATCCAAGATGAAACTCGAACCATCGCCATACTAAAAATGGTATTTGTCATTTTTATTGTATATAAATATATATCAGCAAAAACCCCGTGGGGATCCAGGTTGTTAGAATAAAGGCACGATAAAGATCCCTCCCTGCTCAAAGGCCATAAGGCCTATATTTTGCAGCCCTTCACTATCAATGGTGATGTCTCCATATGAGTCAAAGATTCTCGAGGGGGACGTTACACAATATATAATCAATCAATATTCCCGCAAAACAGTCATATATTGATATGATGCATCTACCCCTTTACTCCTAGAAAATTGAACTGTTGTTATGTATTTAGATCTACAGACAAGTATCAATGCCTTTTTCATTGTCAATTATTATATTTATTCTCATTATAACTAATAACAGCTGTAATGATATCTTTATCATTAAAATCAAACTAAAATAATTCATCGCCTATAGTTATTATGAAAGTATCATAAACAATTACCAGGCAATAAAGAACTACCCTCCATTTTCTCACTCTTGTGTGGGATGATTGTATTCTATATAAAGGACGAAAATACCCTTCTTTCGATTTCGACAACTGGATCCGAATTGTATACGGTAGCCATTTGTACAATGTATATAACAAAGAAGGCAGATTTTTAACGAAGAAACCACAAATTGTATGTTGATGATATTTAATGATATAAAACTTGAAAGTGCGCCTGAGAATTGGTACCATGGTGTTATTTTTTCTGCATCGTTTTTCTTTTCTGTAACTGTATGAAGAAGGCTTTTATCTACATTGTACATGTACACACGAAGATTTCTTATCTTTAGATCAAAATATTAAACTAGCATCACATATTTTTATCACACCATCAATTCCGTTGTTCTATATGGATATCAAATATCTAGAGGTTTTCATCCATTGAGGATGCTGTAGACTGATTGATTGATTGATTGATCGATTATTGTTTTACGCCACACTCAACAATCTTTCAGTTATAGACTGCAGTTTATTTTTACTGCCCAAAATTTATTTAAATATAGCACGTAATTTCTATTTAAAATTATGCAAATTTCTACTAAGGATAATGAAAAAAAAATAAGATAACGAACAGTGAACAATCTCATAAGAAACCAATCTGCCATCAATATATTCAAACATACATGTGTCATGATGAAAAGGCTAGGATAACTAACAGTATTCAATCTCATAAAACTCAAAAGAAAATACAAATCAGACAGATGAGTAAAGACGGACCCCTGGACACACCAGAGGTGGGATCGGGTGCCTAGGAGGAGTAAGCATCCCCTGTCTACCGCTCACACTCGCTGTGAGTCCTTCTATCTTCATCAGGTAAACGGAGTAATCCGCAGTCAGAATCATTGTGTCAAGAACGGCCTATAACGGAATATAACTAAAGGCCACATTTACCCTTCTTACACACTTAAAGATACGTTTTTCAAATTCCTTTACGTTTATGATTATTACTAGTAAAGTTACATCTTTAATTAAATGCAGATATTTTTATCTCTTTCTAAAAGTAAAGTTTAATGGAATAACTAGGTGAAGTATCACAAATTTAGACCTATGCTTAGCGCTCAGGACCGTAGCATTGAGGGTTCTTTAACATGCCAACGCCGATCGTGACACGGGACCTCCATTTTTATTTTGTTTGTTTGTTTGTTTGTTTTACGTCCCGTCGAGAATATTTCACTCATATTGAGACGTCACCAGCTGTAGGTGAAGTACCACAAATTTAGACCTATGCTTAGCGCTCAGGGCCGTAGCACTGAGGGTTCTTTAACGTGCCAACGCCGACCGTGACACGGGAACTCCGTTTTTAAGGTCATATCCGAAAGACCCGTGATTCTCACTTCTAAATGCCGAGCGTTTGGCGAAGGACCAATCACTACCTATTTTTCGTCTAAGGTTTGACGCGGCCCTGGCACAATCGGGGCTCGAACTCACGACCTCCCGGTTACGAAGCGAACGCTGTAACCACTGAGCTACCGCGACCAGTTACCTCCGTTTTTAAGGTCATATCCGAACGATCCGTGATTTTCACTTCTAAATGTCAAGCGTTTAGCGAAGGACCAATCACTACCTATTTTTCATCTTAGGTTTGACGCGGCCATGGCACGAGCGGGACTCGAACTCACTACTTCCCGGTTACGAAGCGAACGCTCTAACCACTGAGCTACAGCGACCGGTGTTAACATTTGAGAATGTTTATTTAAATGATATGTTTGTAGGTCTGTATAGGTGTTCTGCATGTTTACCTTTGATATTTAGCGATATGATTGTCTGTGAAAGTCGGTTTTAAGAGCTGTATAGAACGCATGTTTCTTGTTTGTATTAAATACAGTGCCAAAATAAAATTTCCTTACTTAACAACACGTAGATGAAAGTGGAGACCTACGTAAAAGGATCAATGACCTTCGGTCTACCATAACAACCAAAGGGATCAAAGAACCCGTTGCCGAGCAATTCAATCTTGCAGAACACAGATGGGAGGACATGACATTAGTGATTATTGACCATAACAGTCACTGGACCGATGTGAAGAGGAAGAAAAGCCTAACATAACGAACAGTATTCAATTTCATAAACGGAGTAATCCGCATTCAGAGTCAGTGTGCCAAGAACGGCCTCACAATTGGCATGAAACACGTCAGGCAGCATTTGACCTAATGGAAGGTTGCACTGGCAAACATAGAATTTGCGAAATGCTGACTTCAGACGACACTGTATAAACCTCTCTAACATCAACTTGTTTGTTAGTAGCCTTACTAGATTTAAAAACTTATCATATGCAGAGCCAGCTCTTTCGTATACAATCAGTTGGGAAATTTAAACATAATATGCAGGTGATAATGGAATATTCCTACAATGATAAAGAAAGATGACGATGGAAAATTTAAATCATCCCGTTTGTCATAAAGTTGAGCTGTTAGTTTGCCGTCAGTATCTAATTTCAATAAAATATTTAAGTTCGCAGCAGATGTGTAAGACTCTGTAGTGTCTTTTATTTCAAGTTCACTGAGATATATCGAATCGACATATGAATTAAAATGATCATGCTGATAGATAAAATGTCGTTGGTGTGTCTAAATGTTACATTGAAGGCGACAGCAATAGATTTTTCTTCACAATGTAGAAGCTATTAAATGAATTCTGCTTCATAGCAATATAAAAATTCTGGACACTTTGACAGAAGTCATTTCACACCAATGACGCACATGAACAATTAAACTGAATGACTTCACGAGATTGAATGTGGCCTGGCTTCGTTTATTACTCAATGTTGTTCTCTCTGTTTCACATTTTCTTTTTGCCGTATACTTTCAGTTAAAGCATTATCATTAACAGTCATAATATATATATATATATATTTATAATTAATTGTTTGTTTGTTTTACGTCCCGTCGAGAATTTTTCACTCATATTGAGGCGTCACCAGCTGTAGGTGAAGTACCACAAATTTAGACCTATGCTTGGCGCTCAGGGCCGTAGCACTGAGGGTTCTTTAACGTGCCAACGCCTACCGTGACACGGGAACTCCGTTTTTAAGGTCACATCCGTGATTCTCACTTCTAAATGCCGAGCGTTTGGCGAAGGAGCAATCACTACCTATTTTTCGTCTTAGGTTTGACTCGGCCATGGCACGAGCGGGGCTCGAACTCACGTCCTCCCGGTTACGAAGCGAACGCTCTAACCACTGAGCTCCCGCGACCGGTATATATATATATATATATAGTATATATATATATATATACTATATATATATATATATATATATATATATATATATATATATATACCATAGACGACCCTTTTTGTTTAGATAATTTGTTTTATCCATAATGTTGATTGAATTATAGGTACATCGCCAATGAAGAGCAACGTATAACTGTTATCGTAACATAATTCACAGCTATTGTTCTATACGTAATTATCACAAATGGGTAGCCCACCAAATGAACAAATCAAATATAGATAATTTAAAAAAAAAGCGTACAATCATATCTTTCTGATAAAGATTTCGGTACACATTTAATTAAATTTGAAAATAATGAAGAGTTTCAAAATAGACTTTTGTGACATATTTTTGTTTTTGCTCTGAGTTCAGAATATATATATATATATATATATATTATATATATATATATATATATATATATATATATATATATATATATATAGCAACTATGATGTTCTTATAACGTTATATTGTTTGGAACGTCAAATGATACATCGAGTGAGAGCTGCCAACTTTTTATACAAATGTCTTTCGACAGACCTAAGTGTGGTATAGTCGATCCCTCAGTCTTTCCATCCGTCTGTTAGCCTTTTCCTGCCCCGGTAATATCTTTCAGTCGTTGAGACTTAGGACTATCAAACCTAGCCAATAAGAAACGTTTGTCGTGGCCGAAATAGGCCACTGTCCTTCAGGAATTTTATGGCCATTCAAACCCGCATATCATATTTGCACATTATGAGGCCTACGACAGTTACATTTGTTCTGTTAATGCATGTTTGGGTAGGGCAGACGTGTAACGATCCAAAAGAAGGTAATTGCCCTCGTTTTGATGACTATACATATTCCAATCGTGTCTGAATCCTATTTTAAGGACTAGCTACTTTTGAATCACCTTCCAAATTCATCAACTGCCCAGGTTTGATATCAAACTTGGTCAGTTGATGCATTTGGGGGAGGATTCAAAAGTAGGCCATTCTGACCTAAATTTGGAATTTTATTACTTTATAGTTAAATAGTGTCCAGGTAATGTCTTGTACTTGCCTAGCTAGCTCCATTAAAACTGATCTACTGGTATCTCTAGAACTTCGGGAACGTAACAGTAATTTTGCAATGTAGTTAAAAATGATTATGATTGATTATTTATTGCTTTCCGCCACACTCAACAATTTTTCAGTTATCTGCTGGCGTCCAGTTTTTGTTGGTGGAGGAGAGAACCCAGATACAATGTACCTGGGAAGAGACCACCGACCTTCCGCAAGTAAACTGGCAAACTCGCTCACATAACGCCGCGGCCGAGATTCGAACACGCGCCGACAGAGGTGAGAGGCTTTGTGATTTGTAATAAAATGACATCACAACTCATGAATCAAGTATGTTGATTGATTGTTTGTTTGTTTTACGTCACGTCGAGAATTTTTCACTCATATTGAGACGTCACCAGCTGTAGGTGAAGTATCACAAATTTAGACCTATGCTTAGCGCTCAGGGCTAAAATCAGTGAAATATGTCCCTTAGGGCTGCAGCACTGAGGGTTCTTTAACGTGCCAACGCCGACCGTGACACGGGACCTCCGTTTTTAAAGTCATATCCGAAAGACCCGTGATTCTCACTTCTAAATGCCGAGCGTTTGGCGAAGTAGCAATCACTACCTATTTTTTATCTTAGGTTTGACGCGGCCATGGCACGAGCGGGGCTCGAACTCACGACCTCCCGGTTACGAAGCGAACGCTCTAACCACTGAGCTACCGCGACCGGAATGTAAACATGGATATGCATTACATACTATCATATGATATAATGCGATATAATGTCATTTAACTTACACTAAGTGTTAAAGCTTTGGTAAATTTGTAATGGTTCCAGAATTTTGAGGTCTAATCTAATTGATTCTTTTATTAGTCAGTGCCTAATGTCACCTGATAAAAAGGTATAAATACCAAGCATCAATGTCGTCAGTGTTGTTATTGTCCAGTCGAGGACAGAAGACAGAGAAAACAGCGTAAGCTTGATACACAACGTATAAATATTAAGTCATCGTCCGTTTAACGGCTTAAAGAGAATTTGGAAGGCCGTTTTTCTTCGAAATATATGTAAGGCCTGCCACGGAGAGGTAGACCTCAGTAGAGAGGCTAGCCATAGACAGTTTTCGATAGAGGATGTTTTGGTGAAAGTCGCTTCCCATTGTCCGCCATGTTGGATGCCGACTTGTTCAAATCCCTTTGTTATGTTACTTATACTGAACAGTTAGGGGTATATATAAATCACTGTTTTCCAGAAACGTATACATAAGCTAAAGTTCACTTATTCACAATTTTTATAAAGTAATAATTTTATACCATTATTTGTTTCGCGAGTTTAGGTGAAGTGCCACAAATTTTGACCTATGCACCGTGCTCATCAAGGCCATACCAGTGCGAGTTCTTTATTTTACCAACACCAGTCATATTAACTGCTAATCCCGAGCGTTCTTCGATAGCATCTTTTAAACGTCTTCGGTTTAACTTTAGGTCAAAACCGGGTCTCTCGGATGTGATTCGATCCGTTTTACTATTATTCAAAAAAGAAATTATATCTCTATAACTTGACCTCTATTTTTAGAGATTCATCTCAATATCGGTGTAAAAGAGATATCTCTAAAATTTAAAAAGATATCTTTTATTGATTTTCTGTTTAAGAGAGAGAGAGAGTGGGGGGGGGGGGGGTGATAATAGCATGGAGTCGATTTTGGAGATGTAATTAAAGTGCAAAAGCAATGGCTTTCATTAAATGGGAATGCATGGTTATATTTATTTCGTAACTAATAATTTTGTAAGCAAGAGGGGGTTATAGGGTTAGGGTTCATTAAATATGTCCACAGGCACAGGTCTGTGACCCTCTTGAGCTTTCGGATCAGGTGTGCTTGTAATATTATTTTGTAATGCGTTCTGACAGGTCGGTTAGGATCCGGGTTGTTAGAATAGATACTCATTACCCCTTGCTTGTCGTCAGAGGCGACTAAATGTGGCGGTCCTTCGAATGAGACCGCAAAACCGAGGCCCCGTGTCAGAACAGGTATGGCACGATAAAGATCCCTGAAGACTCTCAAAGGCCACAAGCGCCAAGCATAGACCTAAATTTTGCAGCCCTTCACCGGCAATGGTGGCGTCTCCATATGAATGAAAAATTCTCGAGCTGGACGTTAAACAATACACAACCATTCAATTAATCTGACCTGTATGGGTCATGGATCCATATATGGATTTGACAATGGAATATGTTACAATGCAATCAACTGCGGTGATTGAACTCGTCAAGACATTTAAGCAATTCTTAAAGAGGAGTGCAACTTTTAAAAAACAAATTAGGGATAACAAAAATATGATTTTCCAACCAAAGTGGGACTCCAAAATCTATCAACTCTCAGTCACTGATCCACCCGCTTGTTTACACCATAATCAAGTCTTCTACGAACGATTTAACAATTTACTTTTTAAAAGTGAAACCGGAAGTTTTGAAGTCATGTGAAACTTTACTAGACGGTAGACCACAGAATATGTGAATCACCAGTGACTGAATGTTAGAAAATTATCGAAATGAGTGTTAGAAATTACCGTTCCACTGACACGCAGCACACAGATGCCGCGGATGTTCCACTTTTTGGGGACCAACAACCACGAGTTAGTAACCTTTAAAGTTACACTCAGGATTTCTGTGTTATATATATATGTATATATATATATATATATATATATATATATATATATATTTTTTTTTTACCAATTTACGTTAGAATGTGACTTGTTTGTGGGAAATCTTTGTATTGTGTCGAAATTAATGTAAGAGACACCCAACCCTCGCTATGTCACTCATTCACAACAAAAATAATTGAATCTACACTCGTCCTTCTAGACGTAGAATGATTATTTGGTCTCAAAAATCCATGACCATGTACTTGGAAAATATATTTTCATTCATTGGCTTCACTGTAAGTATATACAACCTTTATTACTCAAGTAGTTTCAATTGAAGTCAACCAAATAGCTGCGCTAACTTTAATATACAGCAGTATTCTACTTACTTTTAAATGTGATATTATACTACCCCTAGGTTCTTTAGCAGGCACTGGACTCTTCATCCACTATGTCCACCTCAAAATTTACTTTTAACTGTAACTTTATAACTACCTGCAGAAGTAGACAGATAGAGTTTTGCAGTACTTGCCCAAGGACAGGTAGAAATGCCCAGTTCACTTACCCCACATTAATAAGAGATGTATAAAACAATTTAAAATTGTTTATCTTGTCGAATTTTATTAAATAAATTCATTGATATATATATATATGTGTGTGTGTGTGTGTATATATATATTTATATATATATATGTATATGTTACAGTAAATTCGTGAAACCAGGGATTTCATGAAATCCCTGAAATGTTCAGTAAGTTCGCGTTAGCACTGTTTCACTTAGGGAATTCATGAATTTACTGAAATATTCAGGGATTTCACGAAATTACTGAAAAGAGCCACCAGTAATTTCATGAAATCGCTGAAGTATTTTTTAGAGTTGAATATAGCTTCAATTGTTCAATACTGTAGTATGAGAAGTATCACATTTATTCACAATAATGAAAACATACATTAATTTCCAACAAGTTACAATCATGTGTATGATGTGCTACTTATTTGTGCACGTCAGACTGCTATGGCATCGAGAGTTACACTGCAGCTTTGCCTTGAAGCATTTACATCTATTTGTCTGGCACTTCTTTGCTCCACTGCAGTTGCATTTGGCAAAACCTTGGCCACCAGAGGAAGATTGTGCTATGACGGCTGCACACAGGGAAACCGAGACATCTTGGTTTACGTCCAATTCATCTAGTAAACGTTGGGGGCAAAGGTCGAATTGATTTCGGGAATATTGCCCTTTCAGGACGCCAGCTTTAACTGCAATCTTATATTGGTCCTTCTCAAGATCTCTGTGGACAATAACACCGAGAATGTTCCTAGCATCTCCCCTACCTTGGTCAACCATAGGGATTGGAACAGCAACGTTGTCACCGACGGCACCAGTCTGCAGCTCCACTCTACTGCGTTTGACCATCCTCTCAGCCTGTGATATTTGTGCCATATGAGCGTTAGCTCTTCGCTTCCTGATTTGCTCAGTGTGTTCAATTACACCTTGTGGGGTTAAAACAGGTGGACCGTCCATGACATCCGGAATCCTTGCAGGTGTTACACTGGAATCTGATGCGGTAGACTGATCAGGGGAAGATGGACTGAGGACATCGGGATTGTCGAGAGGTTGAATGGCATCATCTAGAGGCTGGATAGCATTGTTATCCACTGTACTAGGCTGATTAGATGGAGACGGAATCTGCATATCAGCATTTTGCTCATCCAATTCTGCAGAATGATCAGTAGTTGTGATGTCAGTCTGAAGATTGGCAATGGACGTTGTGCCGTCAACTGGTGAATCTAGTTGGGTATTAGTAGTGAGGGTTGACAGGAGATCCTCTTTAGTTTCAAGAGTGGAGATGATATCTGTTGGTAGCGATGAAGACGTCAGACCAATGCGAGCCTCGCACCCAAACATTGCTGAATACGGTGAACATTTTATTCCTGAATGATGAGCCGAGTTTTTCTGGAACTGTACGAATTTGATGCCGATCGACCAGTCTTGTGTGTTGTTGTCTGCCATCCATGCGACCAGCATATCTTTTATGTCACCATTGGCGCGTTTCACTGACCCCTGGCTTTGTAGATGCCAAGGTTTGCCATGAACTAGAGTCAGGTTTGGCCAAACCTGCTTGAGTTCAGTTATCACCTGCACTGTGAATTCTGACCCGTTATCCGATTGTAAGATGACAGGTGTGCCCATCAGCAGAAAAATATCCATCAGTTGGAATGCGACCTCGGCAGCGCGTTTAGACGTGAGCGGTCTGAGGACACAAAATTTTGTGAGGTGGTCCTGGTAGACCATAATCCATCTGTAGTTGGAATGGGACATTGATTGCATGTCAATGAGATCCACCTGGCCACGCGATGAGAACTCCTTGGTAAGAATTGGTCTTACAACAACTCCCTTCGTCATTGGCCGTTTCCTTTTCTTTTGACACTCCTCACAGAGAGACTTGAATAGCTTCATAGCTTTCGTAGTGATATTCGCATATTTGCGTTGTATTTCTTTAATCATTCGGTCACGCCCTCCGTGCCCTGTAGCTATATGAGCACGTTTGATGATGTCAAAAGTATCCTCAATTGTCACATAGTAAAGGGGTGACTCTGTAGCACTGGCGGAATTGTGCTTCTTTATAAGTTTCTCTACATCACCACACTGGAGGATCTCGTACCTGTAAATAGCAAGGCTGATCTTAACGTACATGTATGCGATACAAATTTAATATTTTCAATATCAGCGACAAATTATGTGTAAGTCTTATACGCAACCATGTACACGTTAAGCAAACAATATTAACACCAAAGTTGCAACAACTTACTTTCCCAGAAGATAATAGTCATTCCTGGTTTTCTTCTGACCACTAGCAGCAGCTGCTGTAACGCTTTCCACAGTGTTATAATATTCATCCTTTGGTATAAGATACTTTTTATTTTCCTCATACCATTCAAACAATTGCGATTTGAAGGCAGATTCTATCCGGTCAGAAGACATGTTTGCTTTTGAATAAGAATTGATACTCTACCAATTAACTGACAAAACATCTAAACTTTTTTTTTTATTGGTGACTTCTTCTCAGGTGGCAGTTCAATGTTTGTGAAACAACTAGAAGTGACTTGAAGTTCACTAATTCACTGTCAAAACATCTAAACTTTTTTATTTTTTTATTGGTGACTTCTTCTCAGCTGGCAGTCCAATGGTTGTTGAACAACTAAGAAGTGTTAGACATTAACTAAAATGCAGCAGAAAAGTTCAACAGCCAAATACAGCATGTACTTGCCAAATTACACAAATTTACTGATGACCAGTAAATTAGCGTAATTTTTCTCAGATATTTTAGTAATTTCGTGAAATCCCTGAACATTTCAGTAAATTCATGAATTCCCTAAGTGAAACAGTGATTACGCAAACTTACTGAACATTTCAGGGATTTCATGAAATCCCTGGTTTCACGAATTTACTGTAACATATATATTTCTGTTTGCTCATTGTAATGAAACCACAATTACATTTCCTCCTATGATTTGAGATTCTCTAGATTCTCTTTGTTTTGTCATACTTCATGTACTTTGTTGATACAGACAGCTGATCATTGTTATTATTACAGTCATGAGTTTTTTTCTTTTGCCTCTAAAAGTCACAAACTAGTCCATATTTTAATTAATTTAATAAATCATTGCCCATGCACCTCGATATTGTTTCTAAGTAGATTTGTTGCTATGCAGTTGAAGCATTTTAGTGACCCATGTCATTTCTCATTAGAGGAGTTATTTATTTTCATTAAATGGTCTGGTGAATGCTGACATACTTGCAGTTTATCCATGATCAACACTGTCAATGCATTTACATTTAATATTATTATCTTATATTTTAATTTTACTTTAAAAATTCACTTAATCATAAACAAGTTCTCCAACTTTTACCTGTCCAACTCAAATATATGGTTGTTCCAGGCATAAGCCATACATTCATAGTGCTACATGTGAACGAGTGTTTCCAAATATTTTTCTTGCATTGTAGTTTCTCCAGCTTAAGATCTTTCCCTCATGTTCTTGAAGTATTGCCTAATCTCAATATATTTTCAGCAACTTCCCTTATTCAATGACCATCCTCTATCAAATGTCTATATTTTACAGTCAGGAGCATAACTGAAAATAGTTATGGAAAAATATAAAGTAAAATTGTTATTTTCGTATTTCGCCAATGATCACTGTGCAGTCAACTTTAAACATGATTTATTCATATTTTGTGCATTTTATTTGCAAAAGCCTCTGGTATTCCAGTGTTACAACTGGAAGTTTCATTATGTCCTGAAAGATGGAGTCATGTGTTGGCAGGAAGATTGAAAATTTGACTTTTTAGACGTAAATCGGTGAAATATGTCCCTTAGGGCTGCAGCAGTGAGGGTTCTTTAATGTGCCAACGTCTGCCATGACACAGGACCTCCGTTTTTTAGGTCATCTCTGAAAGACACATGATTCTCACTTCTAAATGCTGAGCGTTTGTCGAAAGAGCAATCACTACCTGTGTTTACATCTTAGGTTTGATGAGCAGGGCTCAAACTCACGACCTCTCTGTCACAAAGCAAACACTCTAACCACTGAGCTTCTTCAACTGGTCCTATTAGTGTAAAAGCGATAGGCTTAGGCTTATATATTGATATTGAAGACTTTCAAGGGCAATATCCATGCTTAAGGGTCCTCAGATCATTACAGTAAAGCCCTCTCAGTAAAGGTGTTTTAATGAAAATTTTTCAGCAAATGATTTATGTTTCTATGACTTTCAGTTTAGTAAGAGTATCAATAATAAGATATTTAATATGAGTCACTGTCATTCACAGATGGGTCGAAGATCAGAATTGTAATGAATTTTATTAAAACCAAGTAAGAAATCCATGCATATAAATGTCATGTTTCAAGCATTTTATGCCGGAAAGAGAATATAAAAAATGATATTTTCTTGTATTTTTGTGACCATGACACAATTTTCAAGGTCAAAGGTCAATTATTCCATTCCAGTTGGTTCTGTGTCCATTCAACAAATTATTTTCAAGTTTGGCATGTTTTATATACAAATCGTATAACACAAGGAGCAATGACTCCCATTAAGTGTCATTGAATCCCTCAGTTTAATATACATATGAATTCTACTAAAAGATCTTTATGCTTCATCAAAGGTTTCATCCTCCTCTTATATACGGTTCAAGAAGAGTAGCAATAACAAGGATTTTTGTGCAATAACTCTGTAAGGGGTCAAAGTTCAATTAAGCAGGGTGATATGTGATTGTTTCTCAAGATTTACTATATCATAAACTAAAAAGTTTTTTGATAAGTCTAAGACGAAAATTTTTTGATGACAGAAACCATAACAAAAGGACTTTCCACAGAAAGTGGAAAGTCCCTAATAATTAACCCTTCTGTGGGACTAAAGCACTTGATCTACAGAGTGCAGTTTATACTTTATCCCATTGAACTAACATGTAACATTATATAAAGGGATAGGGAATATATTACTGATGTCAGCTTGTGCATTTGTGATTTTTTTAATACTTCCATTTGAAATCTCGAGAAGGATGTTTTATTTATCTATAAGTGGAATATTTACAGTGTTTCCTTTTTAGAGCCCTCTCGAAAATGAAGCTTTTTTCAGAGAATATGTTATATTTTTTCATCTGATTAAAGCACAAGCTACTTTCTACACATAAGTAACATATAATAGTACATTGCCTATTTGATATGCTCAATTTTGTGTCAGATTAGTCAGTGTATCAGGTTACACAATGTAAAGAAAATCACTGGGTTATTGTGGATGAAAATTAGGGTTCAGGTGTACAGTGAAACAGATGATAAATTTGTCCTTGGAAAGTTTTAATTAATGAAGTTGCAAGTTACATACCTCAGAGAAGAAATTTTCTGCCTCTCTATCTTTTTTTCCTCTCTTTCTCTTTTCTTTAGAAATAGCAGTTTGTTTTATTTGTTTTCTCTTCTTAATTTTGTTCTGTGTGACAGTGTACATAATTTACCATGTATTTAAAGGGAAGGGGGGGGGGGGTAGTGAATGGTGCTAATTTAGTAATGATTTTATTATTCTCTTTTGTAGGATCGTATGATTAACTTGGTTGTGGGAGTCTTCACCAGTATAGTGGTTGCAGTAAGTACATGTCTCAGTTACTATTTATAAAACACAGTACAGAGTGCAAACTAACAAGGAAAGATTTTCCTTTATCCAGATATTGTGTGTACATATACATGTATGTGTTGCCAGAAAGAAGTAAAGCTAAGTTTCTTACCATTTTATATCAGACAGACACAGCTGGTACCATTTAAAACAGTTTATGTTTATTAGACAGACACCAGTGATGGATGTGGGGGTGGGGGTGGCAGGGGGTGCAGCCCCCTCCCCTTTTTGGCCACAAATTTACAAAATAATGTGAGTAAAATTCCAGATATGGCACCCAAAAAGATGAGTATATTGATTAAGATTTAATATTCACATGTGCCCCCCCCCCCCCTTTTTTTTTTCCCGAAATTCCTGGATTCACCATTGGACTCTGGAACAGCTTGAAACAGTTTATGCATTTTATTAGACAAACACAGGTATCATATGAAACAGTTTATGCATTTTATTAGACAAACACAGGTATCATATGAAACAGTTTATGCATTTTATTAGACAAACACAGGTATCATATGAAACAGTTTATGCATTTTATTAGACAAACACAGGTATCATATGAAACAGTTTATGCATTTTATTAGACAAACACAGGTATCATATGAAACAGTTTATGCATTTTATTAGACAAACACAGGTATCATATGAAACAGTTTATGCATTTTATTAGACAAACACAGGTATCATATGAAACAGTTTATGCATTTTATTAGACAAACACAGGTATCATATGAAACAGTTTATGCATTTTATTAGACAAACACAGGTATCATATGAAACAGTTTATGCATTTTATTAGACAAACACAGGTATCATATGAAACAGTTTATGCATTTTATTAGACAAACACAGGTATCATATGAAACAGTTTATGCATTTTATTAGACAGACACTGGTAGTGTTTCAAACAGTTTATGCTTTTTAATGAATCACAAAGTGGGTAAGAATAAGCCATTTAAAATTCTGGTATATCATATTATAGACTGCAAAATATGAGCTTGATTCTTAATAATTTAACTCTTTATAATTTCTGCTATAGTTTATGTCATTTTGTATCAAAAATAAAATCTTAAAGAAAAAAAGAAAATAATAGATCTTATTAAAAAAAAAAAAAAATCTTAATTCAATTTGATATGGTGTGATTGTCATTAGAGCAACATACTGAAAATCTTACCCCATTTATGACCGTCATTTAGAACAACTTAAACTGCAATTAATCAAATTTGCAAGACACCTCCAATTAATTTATTTCTTTATCAATCAAGTGTTTAGATTCAGTTTAATGATGATTAGGTTATTGTGAATTTTTTTTTTTTTTATTTTTCAAATAAAGTGATAAAGTATGTGAATATTTTAAATATGTGTAAATGATTGGAGTCCTCCATTGAAAATGAGGAAGCCCAATAGTAATTGCATTGACTGTCCATCTGTCTGTCAATTACAATGGTGACATTAAAGGAAGACATATATTTTAGAGTCATGAGGTGAAAGGTCAAGATCATAACTCTTACTACAGTATGCTCTCATTGTGACATTGTGAGTTGAAAGGGTTTTCAACATAAACTTTTCATATTTTATATAATTAAGGTAGTTAGTGATTGAATTAAGGTTTTAGAAAAAAATTAAGATTCAATTAAGGTAAGTTTGTAATCTTGAAGTCAAAGGTCAAGGTCACAGCACACCTTCAATCCAAGTTTAATGCACTTCCACTGTAACACAATATCTTGAATAGTTTTCAATATACAGCTTCCATACAGATTATGGGCAGCTCTCCTTTCTACTTATCCATTCGTCCATCATCACTTTCAGTGTGACTCATTGTCTTAAACAGTTTTCAACAAAAAGCTTTCATATTTTATACATTATATACATATACAGATCATTACAGGAAGACACCTAATGATTCAGACTTTCTCACTAAGATTAATACACTTAGACCTTCTCACTAAGATTAATACACTTAGACCTTCTCACTAAGATTAATACACTTAGACCTTCTCACTAAGATTAATACACTTAGACCTTCTCACTAAGATTAATACACTTAGACCTTCTCACTAAGATTAATACACTTAGACCTTCTCACTAAGATTAATACACTTAGACCTTCTCACTAAGATTAATACACTTAGACCTTCTCACTAAGATTAATACACTTAGACCTTATCACTAAGATTAATACACTTAGACTTTCTCACTAAGATTAATACACTTAGACTTTCTCACTAAGATTAATACACTTAGACTTTCTCACTAAGATTAATACACTTAGACCTTCTCACTAAGATTAATACACTTAGACCTTCTCACTAAGATTAATACACTTAGACTTTCTCACTAAGATTAATACACTTAGACCTTCTCACTAAGATTAATACACTTAGACCTTCTCACTAAGATTAATACACTTAAACCTTCTCACTAAGATTAATACACTTAGACCTTCTCACTAAGATTAATACACTTAGAGCTTTCATATTTTATTCTAAAGTGTTTAAAAATGGAAGAACATGATCGCTTCTCTCTGTCATTCCAAACATCAATGAATTTTATGTCGTCAGCCTAATTAATATGTGTGTGTGTGTGTGTGTGTGTTGAATTAAGTTTTCTGTGGTCCCTTCCTGACCAATTCAGTTTTCTAGTTACATTTAAATCATAGTTAATGGTACTAAAGTGATGAGAACATTGCATTAATTGTCTTTTAATGAATTTGAAATTTTTTTATACAGGTGACTCTCATTAGTGCATTCATTTTTCCAAGTTTTCCTCCAGATGGAATCAATGTCTTCTTTGCTATCATTATTGTAATGATATGTGGATCTCACTTACTCCTGGTAAGTTGAAATAAAGACATTAAATGAGTTCTATGTTCAAAGAGAGGAGGTAATTTGAGAGTCTGAGAGATGTGGTAATCTGAAAGGGTTGGAAAGTTGACAGAGTGATAGTAACTTGATTGGAAATTGTGAGTGATAGTCAGTTAATAGAGTGGTAAGTTAGAGAAAGTAAACAAGTTCATAGAGTGATAAGTTAATGGAGAGGTAAGTTAATTGATAGTAGTAATTTGATAGAGGGGTAGGTAAGTTGATAGAATGGTAAGTTATTAGAGAGGTAGTCAGTTGGAGTGGACAGTTATAGATAGGGAGTGGTAAGTTATAAAGAAGCAGTAAGTCAATAGGGAGTGGTAAGTTGATAGACAGACAGTAAGCTGATACAGAATGGTAAGTTATAAAGAGGCAGTAAGTCAATAGGGAGTGGTAAGTTGATAGACAGAGAGTAAGCTGATACAGAATGGTAAGTTAATAGAGAGGCAGTAAGTCAATAGGGAGTGGTAAGTTAATAGACAAAGAGTAAGCTGATACAGAATGGTAAGTTATAAAGAGGCAGTAAGTCAATAGGGAGTGGTAAGTTGATAGACAGACAGTAAGCTGATACAGAATGGTAAGTTATAAAGAGGCAGTAAGTCAATAGGGAGTGGTAAGTTGATAGACAGAGAGTAAGCTGATACAGAATGGTAAGTTATAAAGAGGCAGTAAGTCAATAGGGAGTGGTAAGTTGATAGACAGAGAGTAAGCTGATACAGAATGGTAAGTTAATAGAGAGGCAGTAAGTCAATAGGGAGTGGTAAGTTAATAGACAGAGAGTAAGCTGATACAGAATGGTAAGTTAATAGCGGCAATAAGTCAATAGGGAGTGGTAAGTTGATAGACAGAGAGTAAGCTGATACAGAATGGTAAGTTATAAAGAGGCAGTAAGTCAATAGGGAGTGGTAAGTTGATAGACAGAGAGTAAGCTGATACAGAATGGTAAGTTAATAGAGAGGCAGTAAGTCAATAGGGAGTGGTAAGTTAATAGACAGAGAGTAAGCTGATACAGAATGGTAAGTTATAAAGAGGCAGTAAGTCAATAGGGAGTGGTAAGTTGATAGACAGAGAGTAAGCTGATACAGAATGGTAAGTTAATAGAGAGGCAGTAAGTCAATAGGGAGTGGTAAGTTGATAGACAGACAGTAAGCTGATACAGAATGGTAAGTTATAAAGAGGCAGTAAGTCAATAGGGAGTGGTAAGTTGATAGACAGAGAGTAAGCTGATACAGAATGGTAAGTTAATAGAGAGGCAGTAAGTCAATAGGGAGTGGTAAGTTGATAGACAGACAGTAAGCTGATACAAAATGGTAAGTTAATAGACTGATGATGCAATATTAACAGTTGCAACATGTATGATGTAAAGTTCTCATATTTTTGAATCACAACCATATACATGCATGGAGAAAAAATGGAAAAAACCTTACAAAATCAGAGGCTTTTAAAACAGTACAACCTGAATATCCAAAATCCACAAGGTGGATCTGTGCTTATACAAGATTTATGCATTTGTGGATTGAATTTTATCATAAATAGAATGTAGTGGATTGTTTTATCTGTCAGTGATTGAATCAGTGCATGGAGAATTACCATCCCCTCTCCCCTTTCACCAGGTGAAAAGTTTTGGATCCGCTCCTCTATACTCATGTAATAATTGAAGAAAATGTCTCAGAGACTTTTTAAATTTCTGAAATGGACAGTTTTCAGGAGCGTTGCTCCAACATTTCTCCCACCCCACCCCCCACCACCACAACCAAAGAAAAAGAAAGAAAGAAGTAATAATATAACCACAAACTCCCTGTTGTCATTTATACTTCCATATTTTTTTAACCCTGTATGTATATCTGTGTGAATGAAAGATGTTCATTGCCTAAGATAGTACATGTTTATTTGATATATTCAATATCCTGCAGATTTTCTGGTACAGACAAGGAGATTTAGAACCCAAGTTTCGCCGGATGATTATCTACAATGCTTTCACCATCATACTTCTGTGTGTCTGTGGCAATCTGTATTTTCATAACATCTTAAGAAAGTCGAGTTCATGATGCAACATTTTTCATCAGATTGTGGAATAAAGTGAAAGGTGTGGTAAAATCATTTTTCAGTAGTCATATTGTAGTCATTGAAGGACTGTTGTTAATGAAGTGTAGATATATATAAATATATATATATATACACATTTTTTTGAAAAGAAAATGATTACTAGTGCCATAAATTAATCTTCTAATGCTGTGGATAAGAATATAATATTATACTATCATACTCTGTTGATTTTATGTTCATTAATGCAAATTACAAGATTCTTTGGTACACATTTTGTGTGGGTTTTTTTTATTTTTGGTTTCTTATTTTCAAATTACAAGTATAACTAGTAAGTGTAAAGGGTGTAAATTCTCACAAAGCCAAACGGAGGTGGTGTGTGTGTGTGTGTGGGGGGGGGGGGGGGGGGGGGGGGGGGGGGAGGATGGGGATTGTTGGATTGGATACATGACTGTGTTGTATGATAATATCACAATCAAGAATTTCAAGTTTTCACATTCATAAAGTATTCTTAGGTACATGTAGTTAAGTTTATTTAATGCTTTCTGTAAGTCAGTGTTACTTGTTACAAATCTTGTATGCGATATATATATAGTTGATCTGAAACCTAAGCATGATAACCATGAAGTCATGGAATCATTATATATGATATAAGTGTGTATACAGTTTGATTTTTACTGTGGATGTAGTGAAGATTATGAGTTACCATTTAATGGATCTGGAGGGGCAACCAGTTAAGTAACCCTAGTGGATTGGGAGATTACAATGCATGTAATTATATTATTCCATGCAATTGTTAAGGCTGCATCCCCCCCCCCCCCCCCCAAATTTGACAGGAAAAATCCTCAGGTAAGGTCACAGCCCCCCTCCCCCTCCATTGGAAAATTTTCAAGATCCACCCCTGATTACCTTTACAAAAGAATCGATGCTATTTTGCCAAACAATATACAAATGTATGATACCAGTATTCATATGTAGAAAGCACACATTGCAAATCATGTACATGTTAGTTAAATTTAGTACACGCCTGCTGCTGCAGTTCAACATGACATAAACAGGTGTTAGTGATTCAGTATAGGTTGAGGAAACCAATCAGTAAAGGTTGAGGAAACCAATCAGTAAAGGTTGAGGAAACCAATCAGTATAGATTGAGGAAACCAATGACAACCAAAGATGTTTACGACTTGAATGCTTCTATTTAAATCTGAAATAACATCCCAAACACAAAGAATTAGCCCCAGCAAACTTAAAAGCTATTTACAATTATGTTCACAGTTTTAATGCAGGTATTAAACTATGTTGATTGACTATTGATTGATGAACCACCACATGTATCAAGAAAAGTGTAATTTATTGATGAATATTGATGTTACTTCATAGTGTAATGTAATATGAATTTTCACAAACCTTGGGACTATGGGTTTATTTTTAGAACACATTGGTGAATGCAAGGACTACTGTATTGTGTTTTTGACTTAACCTTTTCATGTCCATTAGTTTAAGATAGTCTCCACATGATTTACATGTACATTATATGTTATTACCATTGTGCGTGAGATGTGATCTGGTGAGCAGCTTGCTACTGTGTATTAGAATGCTTTAAGTATTCAGCATACATGTGTATTTTTATACGCCTGTCTAAAATGGGATGTATTATGGTATGGCAAATATGTCCTTCCATCTGTCCCTTTTTGTGTCCAGCTCATAACTTAAATACTGTGAGACCTAGAAATCATCAAACTTTGTTAGCGGATACATCTTGGATACTGGGTGGGTCGCATTTTAAAGTTAGGTCACTGTGACTTATAATTAAGATGATTTGGCCAAATATGGCAAAATTCTGTCTGACTCGTAACTGGACAATTATTACATCTAGAATCATCAAACTTGTTCAATTAATGCATCTCGGGTAGAAGGTATGACACACTCTAGATCAAGGTCACTGTGACCTATAATTTGGATGATATGGTCATATATGGGTTCATGTAGATTTGAGTCCTAGAATCAACAAACTTTGTCAATTTGTGCATCTGTAGAGAAATGCAAATTGCAGCTTAAAATAAGTCCTTTAAAACTTTTAAAATGATAAATATTATTTTTTAAAAATTGTTTAAGGGAGGTGATCCCTACATATGTTAGAAAGTAATGTAGTAACCCCATTCAATAATTCATCAAGAAATACACATTTTTCATAAAATGTAGCTACATAACAATTGATATGAATAAATGTTTTGTTTCTAACACTAATGATTTAAATATATGAAGTATTGTACTACAAAATTTGCAAATATTTAATAAGCGCTTCACACAACAGATAGAGGAATTGTCTTGGGATTAATGATCTAAGCCATGGTATTTGAAGGAGTCAAGTTGGACATTTTGATTAGAGGCAGATCTATCTCCTAATTAAGATATTCCATTTGCCCCTTGATTTAAGGCATGACATTTCAAGGAGTTTGGCTGAACGTGCAAAGATCATTTTGTAAGAGCCAAAATGCATCTCCCCAGTTAAAGATTAATTAATGAGTATAATGTAAGAAGACTGTGGAATAATCCTTTTCTTTGTACAACCCAAAATAGATATTTTATACCATGTGAAAGAAATTATCTAAATATATGTAATAAAACGAAGATATGCTTTGAAATATTTCTTTAGTTATATGAACAATTCAAGAGATATATTGACAAGTCACTTGCAATGTGCAGTAGGTGCATTACAAGGAATCACCTTGCTTTTACCTCAGACCTTAGAACAAAGATTTTGATGCAGTCTCTATACCAAGTAAGGTTGACACAATTTTTTGTCATGCACTTTTATCTGTTTATAATGGGGGAAAAAAATTGACGGACGTATCATGTGCCGTGGCGGTGCAATTTATTAATTGTTTGGAATTGCCCTTTATTATATGATGTTAAGAGATAGTAGAGAATGACAATTTATTCGTCATGTTTTGTCTGCACTGACTGTTTGTGTACAGCTTAATAGTTTGTGAAATAGTATGTTTCATTTACAAGAGACTCATGGAAACGGTGCATGTATTCTTAGAAATGAAGTTCTACAGTAATGTATCCAACTTAGGGATTATTTCTCAAATGTAGCATTTTGGAATAAATGTTTAGTGATTGTTCTATTCTCTAAAAAAAAAATTCTATTATCTTTGATTTTGTGCCAGTTCTTTGGCTCTATAACACTTTGACTGTAAAACACGTTGACTGTAAAACACGTTGTCTGTATAACACTTTTCACAAGATTTTGTAACCAGTTCTCTCTGTATTCACATACAATGGGATGGCACAACTTCTCAATGATGTGAAGTTTCAAGATACCAGTGTTCATGGATGGGTACCATGTAAATATTTTTGAAATCCGTCTTCTAGGGGAGACAGTCACTGCCTTAGTAATTTTCTATGATCCTGGTGTGAATCATTTCATTGATAATAATGGCAAATAACTGTGGAACAGTATGAAATAGACATGAAACTAAAGTAGATGAAGAGAGGGGGTGTTGCAATCCACTTTCATACGGTTTTCCAATGATATTTTTAAAACTTAGAACGTTGTGTTCAAAAAGAAAAATTCGAGAGATTTTACTTTGAATGAATTTACGAACAGAAGAATCACGATCGTCCTCTCTCTCTCTCTCTCTCTCTCTCTCTCTCTCTCTCTCATTTTGATGAGAGATATGCACCACAATTAAGTCGGAACACAATACTTTCAGTTGTTTTCATCAGCTACCACATAGCTATTAAAATCCATAGGTTGTTAATTTGTAAGTATTTTCTCAACTTGTGTGTATGTTACTTTGTAAGCTTATATACAATATCAACAGTTATTTTTCTTTAATTCTACATGTTGATAACTGTTATGGGTTGGCGATGTTCGAACTAAACACATTGAATGTGAATCTGATATTTCGTCTTCTATTCAGACATACAATGTACGCATTTTTTTTTTCTTTTGTAATAATAGTTGTGAAATATTTTGTTCACTTTTGCAAATTCCTGTCAATTGTATACAGTGTATGTTTCTTTTCGAATTCGTTGCTCACAGTGCAATTAAGTAATCAACGTAAGTCAACAAATGCGTATAAAATTCACTGACAAGCAGAGGTAGACAAACTTTTAATCCATATTATGCCTATGACTTTTTTTCTTGATAATTTAATTTGATTGTACCAATTTATGTTCTAGTTATTGTTGTTTAGGTCCACTTGTTTGTTTTGCAATAACTATATTTGTTAAAATAAAAATCTCAGCCACACTCAAATGCTTTGAAGTATTGATGATAATGTCAGATAGCCTAAATGGATCATTGATATTTGAGTTATTCAGCGTCGGTGTAACGAAGAATTTTGACCCGGATTGAAAATTGACCCAGGGTCATTTTTCAACGTTGAATATTCAGACCAAAGGTGTTGAATTTAGACCCTAATTCGTTTAAGATTGAGCCACGTCGTGGACTTTTTATGGTGGGCAAGCACATGATATTCTTTGAGGTAATCGTATTCGCATGGTATATCGGGCAATATTGTGTCCAAGAGTGGAAGACATTTTTCAAGACCAGTTTTGTTCAGAAAATAACTTTGGTATTATAAGAATCTGTATTTGTGCTATGAAAAGGCTAAATGAAAATCAACGTCTCCGTGCTGGTGAAATGTTGCAGGCTGGAGTGGCCCAAAACGTTGTTGCAAGAAAATTTGGTGTTCACAGAAATACTACCCGGTCATTATGGAGACGTTTCCAACACTTCGGCAACACTTTGAATCGACCACGTGACTAGGTCAATTGATGATTTCTCAAACTCTGGCCAACCCACATCACAGTACGTCATGATGATGCTCAACACGCTATCCTCATGCAATTTTCTCCGTATTTCTTCTAGTAGTGACCCACTTGCTGGAAGAGTTTTTAGGATGCTGTCTACATACGCCTCTACCACTATCTGGAACTCCTCTTCTTGAGACATTTGTTGCTGCGGTGATCTAGAGAGTGCTCAGCTGTGTAAAGATTTTTACCAGGAATATGGTATATCTCATGAGTTGCGTGCGAAAACGCTGATCCAAGTAGAGATATAAAGAGTTTGTGGCCTGTCTCTATGCTAAATTTCATGCCAATCAGGAAATCTGAGAATTTCTCACAAGCCCACGTCACAGCAAGTGCTTTTTTCTCAACTTGTGCATATCTTTGCTCGGTTGGGCCCATGGATCGCGACCCATAGGATATTGACCTCCAATGTTTACTACTGTGGTCTGTCGCATGGAGAAGTACAACTCCTCATCCATACGACAACGCATCTGTCAACACTTTTGTTGAAGCTTTCCGATCAAAGAGGGCTAGAACTGTCTCATTACTTAGTTCTTCTTTAATCTTGCTGAAGGCTTGCTCCTGTGGAGGTCCCCATGTAAACGCACTGTCCTTGTGTAGCAAGTCAAGCAACGGTTTGCTATGGTCTGCCAAATTAGGGGTAAATCGTCCTAACTGATTCACCATTCCTAAAAAACGTCGAAAGTCTGTCATGTTTTGTGGTACATCATAGTTCTTGACTGCTGACACTATCTTTGGATAGGGTTGAATCCCATTTTGGTCTATAATATATCCTACAAATGTGATTTAGTCCTTTGAGAACTAACACTTTGCACTGTTAAGAGTTATGCCTGATTCATACAGCTTTCTCAAAGCATTTTCTAGCCTGTCATCGTGCTCCCTTTGAGAGGCTTCAAACACGAGTATGTTATCCATTTGACAAAAGACTCCCTCAAACCCTGTTGGGATCATCTGCATCCACGTCTGAAAGTAATCCGGGGCTGATGACATACCGAAAGGTAATCTCTTAAACCAATATCGCCCAAACGGTGTAATAAATGTGGTTAAGAATCTAGATGCTGGAGCTAGAGGTTTTTCCCAAAATCCACTTTTTTGAAACACTTTGGCTACTGTGAGTCTGTTGAGGGTCTCCTCTGTGCTTGGCAGTTGGAAATTCTCCCTTCTGACTCACTTGTTGAGTTGTGTCAGGTCAATACAAATTCGAACACAGTTGTTTTTCTTTGGGATGACAACGAGACCTGAGCACCAGTCTATGGGCTCATCTACAGGTGATATAAAACCTGAGTTCTCCATCCTACATAGCTCAGCTTTGACTTTTTCAAGGTAGGGTAAGGTCACCCTTCTTGATGTGGTGACTGAGTTCGGTTGCGCGTCCTCTCTCAGCTTTATCTTGTACTCCCCCTGTAGTGTTCCAAGTCCTTGAAAGGGTGAAGGAAACTTTTGCTTTTAGTCTGAGTGCAGCTGCAAACTTGCAATCTGTTTAACAATTTCCAGTTTCTCAATAGCTGGTCTCCCAAGAAGTGGTTTGTTGAGGCCTCGAATAACACATAAGTCTTGATGGGTTTTACGATTTTCCTGAGATAATTCACAAAGAAACTTTCCAATCACGTTTAAAGTGTTCCTGCCACGACTTTTCTGTGACGAATGAAGGTTGTTCATATTTAATGTCTCCGGTATAGCGGTGACATCAGCACCCGTGTCAATTTTGAATTCAACTGCATGCCCATTAACTTCAATGATTGTTAACGATGGTTTACTTTCACTGGAATTTGCACTTTCGTATATTGTCCCCAATAATTCTTCATCCGATTCTATAGCAATTCCATGTATGTTCTGGCATTCTGATCATAGTGTCCAATTTTATGGCATTTATTGCAATTCTGATTTCTGGCTGAAAGAGTGGACTAACAAGTCAAAATTCAAAACATCATTAGGTCAACGAGACGCCGTTGCACAGCATGCATCAACGCAAGAGGCGGCCATACTAGGTACTGACTTTGACTTTGGGTTGTCGACGTTTCAGCACCGTATATGACGTAATTCTTAATCAAATGCTTTTGTGACCTTGTTATTCTAAAGTCAGTAAACGAATAAAAAATCATTTTCTGTTTTATGGTGAATTTTTATGTTTTTAAGTATATTAATTTGCATCTGTATTATTCTTTTGTTTGAAATCCAATAGCTTACCTACATTGATTGATTGATTATTTATTGCTTTCCGCCACACTCAACAATATTTCAGTTATCTGGTGGCGTCCAGTTTTTGTTGGTGGAGGAGAGAACCCAGATACAATGTACCTGGGAAGTACACCGACTTTCCGCAAGTAAACTGGCAAACTTGCTCACATAACGCCGCGTCCGAGATTCGAACACGCGCCGACAGAGGTGGGAGGCTTTGTGATTTTGAGCCCGATGCTCTAACCAATCGGCCACGGAGGCCCCTTAAGCTTACCTACAGATGTCCAATAAGTTACCTCTAGGTATCCAATAAGTCACCTGTAGCTGTCTAATAAGTTATCTGTAGCCGTCCAATAAGTTCGAATTTTATAACTTATTGGACGGCTACAGGTAACGTATTACACTGTCCTTGGTATTTCAAGAAACAGAAAGTATAGAAAGAACAAAGGATGGCTTCATACCAATGTTTTAAAGATGTACACCTGACAGGCATTCGCTATAGGGATGATATAATCTAACGTGATGTGATACGGAGACAATAAAATCCCATTACCTTGCAACAGGATAACGCCAGACCGCATGTTTCCCGTGTTGTCAGATACTTTATTGCCCAGCAGAATGTTGATGTCCTGTCCTGGCCAGCAGTTTCACCAGACTTATCACCAATTGAACACGTATGGGATGAAATGGAAAAACGGTTAAGTCGTTTACCAAAGCAGCCAGTGACGTTGGACGATTTAGGCCAGGCATTGACCAATATTTGGAACAACATTCCCCAGGCATTTTTGAACATTTAGTGTCATCAATGAGACGCCGGTGTCAAACATGCGTGAATGCAAATGGTGGCCATACGTGGTATTAATCTCCTTTCAAGTACCAGTGTTTTCCTAACGTCCTACAAGTGACGTTTTATGACGTAAACACAAATTAATTCCACATATTTGTAAACAATACATTTGATAATCATGCTACTGAATTAAATTTATCGTCATTGGTAATCTATTCTTATATTTTATACTTTAACTAATGCACCGTTTCTTTTTTTTCCTCTAGTATATTTACAACTATGATTTATTCAATTAAAAATTTACAGTTAATTGATGTTTATTCTTTAGATTAGCTTGTTTACATATCATCTTCAGTTTCAAATGGACAGTCTGAAGACAAATATGAAGCATTTTAAAGAAGGTCTCGAATTATCCGGAGAACCCTTAATTGTAAGATACGCAAGTAAATTATCGATACTAATCTTTTTGCGTGTAACTACAATGATTTTGTGATATTCTAAAACAAATGTTCAAATTAGAATATTAGTTTACATTTTTTTTTAATGTTACACGATATGCTTTATAGTTCAGAAATGCATTTGTTTGTATTTGCTATAGGCTACCAGCACTCTGATATATATATATATATATATATATATATATATATATATATATATATATATATTTATAAACTTAATGTAATCTATTCACTACTTTCATTGACTAGTTGACCAAAATGACACTTGCTTAATTTGTTACGTAGAGGATTGTACATGGGGATCGTGGAAGGAACAAACTTGAATCTATACATATTGATTTTAAGTACCGTGTCCTTATAGGCCTTAGCAGTCGCGGTATCTCAATGGTATAGCGTTTGCTTCGTAACCGGGAGGTCGTGAGTTCGAGCACCGATCGTAACGTAAACCTAGGTAGTGATTGCTCCTTCACCAAACGCTCAGCATTTAAAATGAGAATAACGGATCTTTCGGACCTTAAAACGGAGGTCCCATGTCGCGGCAGATGTTGGCACGTTAAGAGCCCTCACTGCTACGGGTATAGGTCTAAATTACTGGTATTTCACCTACAGGTGGTGACGTCTCAATGTGAGTGAAAAATCTCGACGGGACCATAAACAATCAATAGCAACCTTGTAGACCTTGAGAAGATTTTAATGGAATTTCTTCTGTAAGACCTTGAACCCTTCTGTAGCCAAGGTCATGGCATGAACAAACTTGAATACACTGTGATGTATGTAATAATATTCTTAAATATTTAAATCTTCATTGTACCCCACCCCCTACTTTTTTTTTTTAAGGTCCAGTTGTAGGGGCCTCCGTGGCCGAGTGGTTAGAGCTCAAATTCACAAGCCTCTCACCTCTAATCGGCGCCAGTTCGATTCTCGCTCGCCGATATATGTGAGAAAGTTTGCCAGTTTATTTACGGAAGTTCGGTGATTTCTTCCGGGTATATTGTATATGGGTTCTCTCCTCCACCTATAAAAAGTTGACGCCACCAGATAACTGATAAATTGAGTGTAGCGGAAAACATAAACACTCAATCCATCTTGTCCAGGTGGTTCCTGAGATTTTTAAACACCCTGCATATTTTGTGTCTCCCTGCTGGCTTTGCTGAAGGGGATTATTAGTTTACCCTCGGTCTGTCTGTCCGTCTATCTGTCATTCCGCTGTAGGTTTTCCAGACTTTTCTACACATTGGATGAAGGTATTCAATTGAAACTTGGTTTGTAGCTTTGTCTTGGATAGTTACAGATCAAGTTCGAGTTAGAGACTTTGTATTGCCTGCAATACACTCGCAATGCTTTTTATTTCCTAATTATTTACGTTTTGGATGGAGGCGTGGTTATTTTAAATGCCCAAGGATGCTGTTTAGGTCAAGTTAAATTGTGGTTCTATGAGCAAAAAAACAAAAAAGACTTGTGCACTCAAGTCACGTGACCTAAACAAGGTACTCTCTGCTATATTTATTGTTATGTTTCCGACTTTTGATTCCTGGTACCATTGTAGACCTACACCAGAGGTCTAACGAGTATATGAATCCATAACTTTCATTTCTTACGGTATCTTGGGGGCATTTTCTTCACTATCCCTATCCTTCTTAAAGGAATTAAAATCCTGATCAATCCGAAGATTCGTATCCCCTCTCTGGGAAATTCTAGATATTCATACCACCTACTGATATATCCTAGTTACGGACCTGTACTTTATCAGTAAAAACTCTCAATAAAAAGAGGAAGAAGGTTTATTCTGATTCATCGATAGCGTATGTTCACTAATATATTATATTTTTAGAAAATTGTTTTAAAAGTCTTATTTTCGTGCTCAATTAATTTAATAGTAACGTTAGTGATGATGTGTTTTTATTACTGTGTAAATATTTTTACTAAGATTTCTAAATATTGGACCGGACGCGGTAGCTCAGTGGTTCAGCGGGAGGTTGTGAGTTCGATCGATTCCCACTCTTGCCATGGCCGCGTCAAACCCAAGACGTAAAAATAGGTACAATAATTGCTCCTTCGCCAAACGCTCGACATTTAGAAATGAGAATCAAGGGTCTCTCTGATATGACCTTCAAAACGGAGATCCCTTGTCGTTGCAGGCGTTGGCACGTTAAAGAACCCTAATCGCTACGTCCCTGAGCGCTAAACATAGGTTTAAATTTGTGGTACTTCATCTATAATTGATGACGTCTCAATATGAGTGAAAAAGTTCTCGACGGGACGTAAAACAAACAAACAAAAAAATCTTACAAGTGATGTGTATTCCAAATATAGACTGCATTTAAAAGGTTGTAACTTGCACATACCTGAATACTTGGAAAAAGGTTGGATAAAAGCAATGTAATCATTAATGGTGTATTTAATATTATTTCAACTTCTCTATTTTAAATTGATTTTTTCAGAATTTTATGCATGTCTCAGATTCGCAAGTTCAGAATTCAAAAAAAAAAAATTCCGAGGGAGATATTCTGCCCCATACTGTGTAAACAAAAAAAAATGTCTAGTCGATTACATACAGAAACTATACCCACTTCTGTTGTTGATATAGATACAGGAAAAATTTAATATAACTTTTTAATGTAGATGTAAATTTCTGGGTCCGCTTCGTCTGTACATGGACGCATTGTCGGATGTTATCAGGATGATATATGTAACGAACTAGGATTTAATTTGTGGCCACTGAATTTTAGGTGTGATTATATGATTTATATACCGCTTGTGAACAACTGACAGTAGATTAATCTGTAAATTGTTATGTGATGTCTGGCACAAAATATCAGATACTTCGTGTGACTTACACTGTGCAAACATACGAAATGAAATATAAGTCCTGTTTATCTTAAGTACGCCTTAAACATTTGTAGCATCTGGACAGTACATATATATGACAAATAAAACGATAACTAACTTCTCCGGTATGATAAATCAAAAAGCAGATTTAGATTTTCAACAATCATATGTAAAGATTGTTTAAACATTATATGAAAAATGAATTTGATTATGTAACTGATTTTTTATATGATTAAAACTTCACGTATACAGTTGTACTATCTTTTTATAGAAATTTTTATTGGGATCAGACTAGTCTGTGTTGTAAACATAGTGTCTAGGACAAGTTGGTCGGAATTTTTTTTTTATTCTGAATATGCTATTCTGAGACATGTATAAAATTCTGAAAAGTCAATTTAAAACTTTTTGAGTGTTGAAATGATATTAAATACGCCATTAATGATTACAATGCTTTTACCAACCTTTTTCCAAGTGTTCAGGTATGTGTAACTTACAACCTTTTAAATGCAGTCTCTATTTTTGCCTATCAAGGAAAACAATGAGACTGGAACTTGCTATTGTGTTCCAATATATCAAGAAAATGCTAAAACAAGTTTCCAATTTTCACAAGAAAAACCAGATGTTAAAAACATTAGTCTCAGCAAAATGGGGGTATATTCTAACACTCAGAGATCTTCTTCAATATAAAGTTGTCAAACAATGAATATATAAAGGATGACATTTTGAAACATGTAGATTTGTTGCACAACTTGCCACGCTTTCTATTCATACGTTACATCGGACCACGTGATAAATTTTCATCGTCCTGATCACTTCGACATGTGTAGTCGCTGAAATATCAGGTCATGAGGACGTATCATCACCCATACAAGATGAAAAGGACTATTTTTTCATGTCTTCTGTTTTTAACAGTTTTGCAGTTTCAATATGGTAAGTTTTTTTTTTTCATTCTAAATGATTTTCAAACCTAAACAAATATTAATGTTGGATTGAACTTGAAAGTCAGCTTTTGAAGACGATAAGGACAGTAAAAGGGTTATTTCATTATTTTTTTTCAAAACAAATTGTGCAGAAAAACGGTCTAGAAAATGTGTAAGGTATTGAGTGAATCAAACAGTGGGCTTAAAAAGTATATAGTTTATTGCAAGGAAACACTATGGGTAGTGGATAAGATTAAAACAAAACGTTCATTCACTTTTTATTTCTTTAATTAAAAAAAAGAACAAATTTTTAATGATATTTGCTAATAACTGCAAAAATCGAACCAAAGTCTGTTAGACGTATGAACACTGTTGAGAATGGCTTCTGCATCTGGGCCCATAGGAACCGGTAATTGTATCTGTAGTGATAATAATAGGGACCTATAGCATACCACCCCCTAATAGAATTATTATTACCCTTCATTAGGGGGTCATATGGTACACACCCCTACTATTATTATTACTACAGACAAAATTATTGTCGCACGTGTGCAGAATGAAAACAAAACTTTGTTGCCCATTCCAGGCTCAGACAAAGTAAGTGCACCCCATTTGACGCTTAGAAAAGATGACCTTGCCTCTAATGAAGTTAATGTGACCAAACAAACACAAGAAATTAAATACAGAAATTTTCAACAATACTTCATTCGTAAATTGTATATTCTATTTCTGAATGTAACAACATGGCCTACTGGCACCTACAATGATTATACGTACGCTGTTTACAGTTAGATAAATTTGAAAAGATATGAACTGTTTATAGTTCAGATTCTACAACTTTGTTAACAATATGATGTCTTTGACATTTAATTGAAAATAAAACCAATATTCGGACTATTTTCTCAGCATGGCATCATTTGTACTGTGTCATGGCTGTTGAGTTAATCGCTACCCACCCAAAAAGTTCCTGTGGGGATCCGAGTTAGATCCTCGGTACCCTTTGCTTGTCGTAAGAGGCGACTAAATGGGGCAGTCTTTCGGATGAGACCGCAATAACCGAGGACCTGTGTCACAGCATAGACCTAAAACGCCGTGCATAGACCTAAATTTTGCAGCCCTTCACTGACAATGGTGACGTCTCCATATGAGTGAAAAATTATCGAGCAGGAGGTTAAACAATATGCAAAGAAAAAGTTCAGATAATCAATCTCATAAATCCTACATGGAATACAAATTATAGAGTGGGGCAAACACGGACCCCTGGATATACCAGAGGTGGAATCAGGTGCCTAGGAGGAGTAAGCACCCCCTTTCGACCGACCACACCCACCGTGAGCCCTTTATTTTGATAAAAAGGAGTAATCCGTAGTCAGAATAAGTATGCCAAGAACGGCCAAACAATTCGAATGAAACACGTCAGACAGCATTTGATCCAATGGCAGGTTGTATCGACAAACTAGATCGTTATAACAACCATAGAATTTGCGAAATGCTGACTTTAAGCGAGACTGTGGAAACCCCTGTAACATCAACGTATTTCGCAGCAGCCTGCCTCGATTTAAAACTGTTCATACGTACAATAAGCTCTTGCGTATCGAATCGGTTGAGACATATAAACACCATAAGAAGTAATAATGGAATATCTAAGTACAAAGCAGAGGTAGAGGACTCTGTGGAGTGTTTTATTTCGAGTACACTGGGATATATATATATATATAATTTGTCAAAAAATCAATATTTGATACAGCAAACATGTCCAATAATAAAGATCAAGAAACACAAAACTCGAATTGATTACATTCCACTGTAAGCGCTTTCGGCTTTAATGCCTCTTCAGACAGTTGTAACATATATATATATATATATATATATATATATATATGTGTGTGTGTGTGTGTGTGTGTGTGTGTGTGTGTGTGTGTGTGTGTGTGTGTGTGCTCTGTCCTCTTGTTTCACGAGACTTTCGATTAATTTGAAAATTAATAAGAAATCAAATTAATGTAGAAATTTTGAAATTGGGTCTTGCGAATTCTAAATTCAATGGTAATTCGTCGCTGTACACCACAAGAGAAGGATTTTGAATCTTCTCTTTATCCAAGTAACCTTGATGGGTTTGTTAGTGCTTGCATTCCCGCTGGTCTTTCCCCAGTTTTCCCTCTAGTTCCGTAGTAAGGGTCATAGGATACCCAAGACTTTCAAGTAGGAATTTTATGTGCAGTTGTCTATTGTTTGATCAAATAACAATGTAAATCGCCCGATAACACTTCAAATCCTCCAGTAGAAAGTGTTTTTGAAGAATTTTCAATTTTAAGTATTATTATTCCATTGAATTTTCGAGTAAAGATTTCTACATAATACAAAATAAAGCTCATTGCATAGAAAATTCTTGGGGTAAATATGAGATTTTAGCAATACTGAAACATTTCGAAACAGTTTTACAAAATTTTACAGCAACAGAATTTTTGGGTATCCTATGAGGTACACACACACACACACACACACACACACACACATATATATATATATATATATATATATATATATATATATATATATAAATTTTCAATAAAATTCATAAATTAAGGATTTCTAAAAGCAAGATGTCGAAAATTCTTTTCTTTTGGTAAAAAATAAGGAACAATGTAAAGTTATAGACTAGGTGTTTGGAGAACCGCAGTTTATGTTTGACCCTCGAATAGTTTATAGTTTTAATTTAAACAAGAGACAGGGGGATTTGTCAGAACCACAACTTAGTGACTGAGGAACTTCTATGATTGGTACAAAGAATGAGGATGACCGGACTCAAATATTTTTCTCTATGAAGACAGCAAATTCTCAGAAATTTAAAGAAACATGCATGCACCATCTCACAACTTTTCTAATTTATGTCCACTTAAAGTGATACGCAGGTGCCCGTTAAGGCCCAAAGGTCTTTTGTGATTTTCCATTCACATATGTTTTCTATTAATTTAGTTCAGTCTCAAAATACCTCCACAACTGCCGCTCTCGAGACAACAACATCGTCTTCAGTCAACTTAACCATGGTAAATGAAAACACAACTGAAACCACAACTACATCACCCAACAACGTAACAACAGCGAGTGAAACCACAACGACAACACGAAACACCGTATCAACAGTGAGTGAAACTTCAACCACAACGCCAACACCAAACAATATAACAAAAGTGAGTGAAGCTTCAATCACAACGACAACACCAAGCAACGTATCAACAGCGAGTGAAGCTTCAACCACAACGACAACACCAAGCAACGTACCAACAATAATTGAAAACACAAATACAACGTCAACAGCAATACCAGCCGTTACTACGGCAACTGAATCCACTAATGTTACCACAACACCCAGTCCACTCGACGCAACTTCGGCGACAGAAAATGCAACCTCTATACCGAATAGGACAGGTACTTCATTTAGTAGTGCATTTTTCATATCGATTTTTTTTATCATGTAAAGAAAGAAAAAGTAATGGAATGGTTATGATTCATTAGAACTAGTTGAGCAGATTTCTCTTCATTGCTAGTATACCATCAGAAAATCACAGTTGTGTTATTGTTATTACGTTGAAGATGTTTCAGGAACACAAGTACGCCGAGCATTCACAACATTACTCTCATCTAATAGAGATAATTCTAAATTTGCTGATAGCAACAATAATCACATTCAATGCTGAAATTCCAAATTCTGACTGGCTTTGTTAACTAAAACCGCTTGAACTATAGAAATCATTTAAACTTTTTTGAAAATTAGATCATTGAAGTTTTGATTTAGTTGTGGCAAAAATACAGTTCCTCCATAGAAAGTATCATTTAGTACAAGTTATTCTAACAACAATGTTAATCGAAAGCATGCGACTCTTAACCTACACTCTGAAGCACTAATGAATAGAGTCCGTCACTCTGACAGTTATTTCCATGACAAAATTAATGCATTTCTTTCTTTCACAGCTGAAGCCACCACGACAACACAAGTCGCAACCAACACAACACAAACTTCAGCCACCACGACACAAACTGCAGCCATCACAATACAAACTGCAATGTCCACGACACAAGCCACAACCACTACAACACAAGCCGCTACCACCGCAACACAAGTCGCAAATACTACTACACAAGCCACAATACAAACACAATCACCAATAACCACAACACAAACACCTACAGCCACAACACAAGCCGTAACCACCGCAACGCAAGTCACAACTACCACAGCACAAGCCACAACCACAAAAACACAAGCCACAACCACCACAACACAAGCACCAACAACCACAACACCAACACCAACAACCACAACCACCACAACACAAGCACCAACAACTACAAAACAAACACCAACAACCACAACCACCACAACACAAGCCACAACCACCAAAACACAAGCCACAACCACCACAACACAAGCACCAACAACCACAACACAAACACCAACAACCACAACCACCACAACACAAGCACCAACAACTACAAAACAAACACCAACAACCACAACCACCACAACACAAGCCACAACCACCAAAACACAAGCCGCAACCACCACAACACAAGCACCAACAACCACAACACCAACACCAACAACCACAACCACGACAACACAAGCACCAACAACTACAAAACAAACACCAACAACCACAACCACCACAACACAAGCCACAACCACCAAAACACAAGCCACAACCACCACAACACAAGCACCAACAACCACAACACAAACACCAACAACCACAACCACCACAACACAAGCACCAACAACTACAAAACAAACACCAACAACCACAACCACCACAACACAAGCCACAACCACCAAAACACAAGCCGCAACCACCACAACACAAGCACCAACAACCACAACACCAACACCAACAACCACAACCACCACAACACAAGCACCAACAACCACAACACAAACACCAACAACCACAACCACTACAACACAAGCACCAACAACCACAACACAAACACCAACAACCACAACAACCACAACACAAGCACCAACAACCACAACACAAACACCAACAACCACAACACAAACACCAACAACCACAACCACCACAACACAAGCACCAACAACCACAACACAAACACCAACAACCACAACCACTACAACACAAGCACCAACAACCACAACACAAACACCAACAACCACAACAACCACAACACAAGCACCAACAACCACAACACAAACACCAACAACCACAACCACCACAACACAAGCACCAACAACCACAACACAAGCACCAACAACCACAGAAAATAAGTGTGCTCGTGTGACATGTCAAAATGGTGGTGTATGCGTTCGAGTGGACGGCGAAGCTGCTTGCCGTTGTAATGGAAACTATACAGGAGAGCGATGTCAATACGGTATGATGTCTCGTATAGAGATTTGACAAATATAATATACATATAATATACATTTATATAGCTTAATTAATCGGCCACAAATGGAAATAATCATAAAATTGTATCGAGGACGGTTTGGATAAATTTGTAACACAAGAAACAAGGTACAACCGCCACAAAACATACACAAATATTCCCTTTCTGTCTATCTCTCTCTCTCTCTCTCTCTCACACACACACACACACACACACACACACACACACACACACACACACACACACACACATATAACCCACGATTATGGTACAGTGTATTTGGAAAGCTCAAATAATTCTTTTTATGATTTTGAATGTGGACGACATGCATATTATACAGGTCTTAGCGTAGCGGAAAACCTAAGGTAACAAAACGACTGAGACTCTGGTGTAGATGCATACTGAATTGTGACAGTAGGTCATGAAATAGAAAGAAAAGTCTTCATCAGGTTTCTTTGAAATACACATTTTGACACTCTGACATATACCAGCTTCCATACAATTGTGCCTTTTGGCAAAGTTTCTTTGGAATACATATATTTGAATATAGCCCAAGACGAAAATGAAACGCACAATGGATATAATCGGTATACCAATTGTGACATTATGATTTCGTCTTCTGTATTCAGCAGTACCAAGGTATACTTCGTGGTCTGTCTGGGGCGCATGCGATCAGGATTGTGGGGACGGTATCCAATTGAGGACACGCAACTGTACTGATGTCACAGGAGCAAATCGAGGAATGGACTGTGGAAATGAGATGCAGGAGCAAAAGGCATGCGTAGGACTACCGAAATGCGTTGGTGAGTATAGTATTGAACACGGGTATGTATATATATATATATATATATATATATATATATATGTGTGTGTGTGTGTGTGTGTGTGTGTGTGTGTGTGTGTGTGTGCCATATTTTCAATGAAAAGGCTAATTCTGAATTGAATGATACTTCTGAATCCTTGTGCTCCAAAATATCTGTTTTTCTGTCCCGATGAAAGGGTTCAAACTTAAAACTTCAATCTTGACTATATAATTTGGTCAGCCTAATTTATATAATGTACGCTCTGAAGGCGCCTTTTCCTCCCTCGTTGTAAAAGACCCCTTGGCGTCGATCCCAGTCCCCATACAATGATTCCTAAGCATTTACAAGCCATAAATTCTCTATTTTCCAATACGTCCATATATAATACAATATCATTATTTTTTAATAATAGTATCGTATATTCTAGATATTGCTCTAAGAACAGAAACAAATTTTGTAATATAAGCCTGGTCAGATATATTTACAATATCTTCAATACTCACTATCATCTTATTATGAAATATTTACGAGAATGCGACTTTTACAGAAAAATTTGATCCTTTACAATATAACCTATTCATATATACAAAATGATATGTATTTTTACCTGTTTACGATTTTTAACTTTTAAGTCCGTCGGATGGGACGTTAAAGGGTGCCCCGTGTCAAGGATTACAACCCCCTTGGCACGTAAAAGATCGTTTCCTTGATTTTCGAAAAAGAGTAGGCTCACTGAGGGCCGTCAGGGAAACTTCAGTTTTCATAACCAACCATGTTTCAGTTGTTTAATCGCCGTAAAATGGCTGAAGTGTTGCCAACACGGCCTAAATCCCCAATCAATCAATCTTCAATACTCCCTACGCTCGCTTCTAATAATCCAATGGATTTGAAATATTTCTCGTGGGCTTAAATGAGCAAAGACATAAACAATCAAAATATTTGTGTAAAGCTACACAGCACCAAATATTATGTAAATTCTAAATCGAATATTAAGGATACGGAGTTACTCATATGAAAAGGTGAAGATAACGAAAATACTCCTTCAAGGAATATAAAATTCAGAGTAGGCGAGACATGGATATACCAGAGGTGAGTCAGGTGCCTGTGGAGAGTATGCATCCTTTATCGATCGGTCACACCCGCCGTGAGCTCTATATATTGATCAGGTAAATGGAGTAATCCGTGGTCAAATCATTGTAAAGGACGGTCTAACATCGGAAGGAAACTCGTCAGACAATGCTTGCCCCCAGTGGCAGGTTGTATTGGCAAACTAAGGTGAGAGACAAAAACACCATATGCAGGTGATATTGGCATATTGCTAAATAAATACTTGAAGATGATAATGGAGAAGCTGAAGTCGTCCCGTTAGTCATAAAGTTGAGTTGTTAGTTTGTCATTAACATCTATGGTCAATAAAATAAGTACGAAGCAGATGTGGAAGACTTTGTGGTGTTTTTATTTTGAGTTCATTGGAATATATCGAATTGACATAGGGGCCTCCGTGGCCGATTGGTTAGAGCATCGGGCTCAAAATCACAAAGCCTCTCACCTCTGTCGGCGCGTGTTCGAATCTCGGCCGCGGCGTTATGTAAGCAAGTTTGCCAGTTTACTTGCGGAAGGTCGGTGATCTCTTCCCAGGTACCTGTATCTGGGTTCTCTCCTCCACCAACAAAAACTGGACGCCACCAGATAACTGAAAAATTGTTGAGTGTGGCGGAAAGCAATAAATAATCAATCAATCATCGAATTGACATATGAATGAAAATGATTATTGTTAATAGATGAAACGTCGTCTGTTTCTAAATGTTGAGTTGAAGACCACAACAAGAGATTTTTTCTCGCCGAACATTTTGAAAGAAAAAGTGATTGATTAAATATTGTTTAACGTCACGCTCGAGAGTTTTAACTCATATGGAGACGTCACCATTGCCGGTGAAGGACTGCAAATTTAGGCCTATGCTCGGCATTTATAGCCTTTGAGCAGAGAGGATCTTTTACGTGCCACACCTGTTGTAACACGGGACCTCGATTTTTGCTGTCTCATCCGAAGGACCGCCCCATTTAGTTGCCTCTTACGACAAGCAAGGGGTACTGAGGATCTATTCTAACAACCCGAATATCAAAACAATTGTCTCATAAGAATATAAAAACAAGTCAGCTAACAAAGGAACACAATTCATGTCCATGGTAATTCCAACAGACTGTCAGTTAGAAGACCTGACTACCAAATAATGTTAATGAGAAACTTTAGCATCCTTTTAATATTATCTTTAGGGTACTTCTGCGTAGAATCAGAGTGGTGTTTAACAAAATTATTTTTTGAATGACTGATCACATGAATGTTTCCTTTCTTGTTGAAAAAGAAACATCATGACAAAATGTCGATTCTATAATTTATCGTGAGGAATGTTGTTGATTTCATGAAAAGTTTTGGGATTTTAAATTTACTAAAAAAATGTTTTTAGAATCCACATTTGATTTACACCACTTCTGGCATATGATGTGGTACAATACGTTTGAAGTTTCTTCTTCATAGCTGTTAAAATTTTCACGAGGAACAAAATAGGATCTCGGTAGAACATCTAATGATTCAGCAATGCATGTACCTTTGTTTGCAAGGGTTTTATTGAAGTTTAGAAATAACGCAATGAAAACTCTCAATAGAACAGAGTAAAATTTAGTGCGAATATGATGTCGACCTAATTGTGAATCACGTTTGACAAAGTGTATATTTGGTCTTTTATATGAACGACGTCCATATTGTATTTTGTTATCAAAATGTTCACATATACAAAGGGATACGAAACCATGCTTTATAGTTCCTTAACGAGGAAGCATTTCCAAAGAAATCCATCACCCAAACACATCAATCACACTGTCAAGATCAGCACGGGATGTTACTGATGATCAAGGGTGTTGTACCCCAAATTTGCATGCCTATGAATTGGAAGGTTAGAACCACTCTAAAGGAAGATGTTGAAGATAAAGCATCAGATTATCAGTTATTGAAGTCGTTAATTAAACAGAGACCATGCGCCGTCTAACACAGGATGAGAGGTTACGTGCCCTTGGCATGCTACAGGTTGGCACAAGACAGGTCGCTGTGGAAAGGGCAATGAATGTTTCACAGTCTGTTATCAGCAGGTTATGGTTCAGACATCGTGCTACAGGGTCTGTACAGGATAGACGACGATCCGGTCGACCAAGGGCAACAACTCAGACTCAGGACAGATTCACCCGCACTATTGCCTTGAGAAATCGTCTGGTAATAGCAAATCAAATAAGGTCTCAACTTCAAAGGGATACTGGCTTGGTAGTGAGTGACCAGATCATCAGGAATCGACTGCATAGATTTAACTTACACGCCCGACGTCCTCGTGTTATTCCCTGTTTGACTGATCTTCACATTAGGGCCCGACTCCAATGGTGTCATCACAATCAACGCTGGGATAATCGCCGAAGAAACTACGTAATGTTCTCAGATGAGTCGAGGTTCACTGTGGACTTCCTGGACAGGAGGGTTTGGCGCCGACGAAACGAACGTTTCCATGACGTTAACGTCATTAGACATGATCGGTATGGGTGTGGATCTGTAATGGTGTGGGGAGACATCACTGTTGCCGACAGAACAGACTTGCATGTTCTTGCTGGACTTGTCACAGGGCAGTACTATCGGGAGAACATCGGCATCCCGTGTTGTGCCGTTTGCACGTCGTTATGGCCGCCGTTTCATTTTTCAAGATGACAAATGTCATAGGGACAGGATTATCTCCAACAGATTATCTCCAACAGCGGAATATCACCACATTACCATGACCCGCACTCCGTCCGGACCTTTCCCCTATTGTGCATGTCTGGGACATTCTTGGGCAGCGGCTACGCCAACGTCAACAACCTCCTGCCAATGTCCAAGAACATGCTGTAGCATTGCAACAGGAATAGAATAATCTTCCCTAAAATGACCTGGGACGTCTCATTAGGAGTATGCCACACCGAATCCGAGCTTTTCTGCCCAACCAAGGGGGTTTTACCGCCTCTGACTCTGACTCACAATGGTGGTAAATTTGCTGTGTGACCCTATGTTGGTGTCGACCCTTATTCCGGAGAATCTGTCCATTTCTGACTGTACACATGGTTTCGAATAAATTGACAAATGTTTCCTTAATGTTTTTCTGTCATTTGTTTCCTTCCTGACCTCATGATCTGCATTTCATTGTCATTGTAAATCCAAAATCCCCTACTTTTTTTTAATGGTATATAACAAATATATAGTAAAATTTGGTATGGACTTCAAAAGATGCTGTATTCTAAATATTCTTCAGATTGAATAAATCATTGAGGGTATTAGTCGTATTATGGACAAGTTTCTTCAAAGACAACGAGGAAGGGGAATTAATGTTGGGGTCATAAGTCATTGTAGAAAGTGATTTTTAGATATCAACATTTCAGTCATCCTTATAGTATCTACATGTATTCCACGATTTCATTTATTAGTCCTCTACCGGCGAAGGGGAGTATTAGTTTACCCTCGATCTGTCCTTCTGTCTGTCCCTCCGTCTGTCATTCCGCTTGAAGTTTTCCGGACTTTTCTCCGCATTGGATGAAAATATTCAAGTGAAATTTTATAATAGCTTTATCTTGAAAAGTTACAGATCAAGTTAGTGTTTCGTTATGTTTTACCTACTTTTGACTCAATAATCCTACCGTTAGAGGACTTTACATTGCCTGAATACACTCTAAATGCTTGTATCAGATAAATTGTGACTCGGCTCTTGGAGTTGTGATGCATATAGGATTTTTATTTGAATATTTTGTTAATTTTGTTTTTTAGTGACAGCCAATCCTTGTGAAGCAGTCATCAATCCATGTTTAACTGATGGTGTGCTGCATACCTGTCGTGTACAGTCTGGAGGAAAGTTCAAATGTACATGTAAAGACGGATTTGTCAATGATGCAAATGGAGTATATTGTCTTAGTAAGTATACAAAGAGGAAGAATGCCACTGAATGGAAGTGTCATGAGATAAGTTTTTCAAATGATTTTTGTTAATTCAATACGTACTTTAAGTTTATGGTAACTTTCAAAATAGGAATATAAAACAATATAGAGAAATAAGAAGTGTAGATTACATATTCCAGTAAAAAGCCTCGTAATGACTCCCGTTAGGAAAGACTTTTCAGAATTATTTTTGTAGTAACCTAAACAGGATTTAACACTCAGGATAAAGACAATGTAAAAATAAATAAATAAATAAATAAAAATAAATTATAAAAAAAAATATATTTAACATGTAGTTTTAATTTTTTTTTTAATTGTCGCTAACGTCACATTTTACAGAACATTTGACAGAAAATGTGGCGTTAGCATTTTGTGCACCCTTTTTACTACCTAAGTTATAAAATTATTTAACTATGGCTCACTTAAATGAAAGGTTTAAATGTAATCTCTGTTAATTCTAATGCCATTTTTTGACGGAAATTCTTGATGCTAATGTCATGTTTAACGGAACAACATCTCGTAGAACTTTTTCGCAACGACGTAAATCATGATGGAATATAGACTTTCTCCCACGATAAGTGTTGTTGCAATAAAAATATTTTTTTGTATTCATAAACTGGTAGTTTTACATATGTTTGATACAAAGAGGAGCAATGTCTGGTGCTAAAGTCGTATGTTGCTAACATCAATTATTTTGACAGAAAATGTATCAGTTGTACGTACACTCGGATACCTCATCAACTTTTCAAATTTGTAATGAAAAAAAAAATCTGTAGTTTTGAAACATGTTTATATTTAAAACTGTTTTTAAAAGTGGGGGATTAACCCAAATGTCCTGCTGATATTGTGGAATATGTCAGATGTTAAACGGAAGTCTGATGATGATATCTTGGAGTCCATTTGTTGTGAATAACAGGGTAAAATGGAAACGGATGAAGCAATGTGTAGCAAAAGTATTTTATCGTGTACATTTAATTCTGATGGGGTTTTCTCTTGTAGGCTTACAACTTCATAGTGCCCTACAATATGAATTTTAAAAAAGGAGAGAAAAATATTAATTCTTTTGGAAATTTGTTCAGTAGGCTTGCAAATTAACGGTGCTACTACATAAATTTAAAAAGGGGCGAATAGTGCCGTCTTGGGTTGTCTGGTAACAATATAGGTTAAATAGGAACTATTTTTTCATTCTGAGCAGCCATTCAAATTTGATAATAATTTTAAAATGTGTTATGTTTATTATCTAGGCCTCCTTTATGCAGAGACATTTGATTGATTGTAATCTAGACTGCTGGACTATATCACCAACTGTTTATTTGCTATCAATGTCAAAACCATCCATCAGTTGCGAATCAATTTATACCCTTTTTATATATTTCATGATAATGTTAAAAAAGAAATAACAAATGCAAGTTTGGAATAACTGGCTTCAGTGACAGCTTGAACTTCAGTGTAACGACATTTGAAGTGTCCATGAATGATGTTCCTCAACATAACCATGCTTGTGCAACAGCTAGAGCAAACATTTCATCAATTCAAACCCAGATCCCATGAATTCTCTAGTCAGTGTTCTACCAACAGCTTTAAGGCACCAATGATTCAAGCCATCTGCCTGTCAGACTTTTTAAAATATGTATAATGAGCAAGACATTGTACATTGTCAAGCAATGAGTTAACTTTTACAAAAGAGAAAATGGGTTAATTTTCTACTAACAGTTGCTTTTTACTTTACAGTTGTTAATAAAAAACTTTTAGGGATCGGAGCTAAATTCAAGGTCTGTTAATTAGGAAATTGAAACTATAAGCAGATAAATATTTGGGTTTTTTTTTGCCTAAATCAAGTCTTAAGTTGCGTTAGCGTTCGAATTTACACTAATGGTATTACAATATGATAAATCAGTACTTTTGTGTATCATTATAGTTTACTGTACAACATTTATTTCTTTTCAGATGAAAATGAGTGTAATAATGTCAACAATGACTGTAAAGATGTCAACACAAAATCATTCAAACTGGGCGTGTCTGGATGTAGGGACAAAGTAGGGAGTTATGATTGTGTATGTTCCAGTGGGTTTACCTACAAGAGTACAGATAGGACATGTAGTGGTAAGTCTACTGTGTAGAGAGCTATGATTGTGTGTGATCCAGTGCGTTTACCTACAACAGTACACATAGGGCATGTAGTCATTAGTCTACTGTGTAGAGAGCTATGATTGTATATGTTCCAGTGGGTTTACTTACAACAGTACAAATAGGGCATGTAGTGATAAGTCTACTGTGTAGAGACCTATGATTGTGTGTGATCCAGTGAGTTTACCTACAACAGTACACATAGGGCATGTAGTCATTAGTCTACTGTGTAGAGAGCTATGATTGTATATGTTCCAGTGGGTTTACTTACAACAGTACAGATAGGGCATGTAGTGATAAGTCTACTGTGTAGGGAGAGTGTGGGAATTTATGTGTACTCCAGTTGTTACCTACAGTAAACAGTACCAATTATGCGTGAAAAATTCATCAACACTAAATGTAAAAGGAAATTAAACAAGTAATAAAAATAATCTACTGAATGGCTGTGTTTGAAATGGATAACGTTTTTGTAGTGTAATATGTTATAGTACGCACTGTATTAAAGCAGTTGTAGAGTGAAACATTTCAATACAGCTTGTATCAGTATGATCCTTATTCCTAGATCTTGTAAGTACATGTTAACGTACTATTTATTGTAATCCAATTAAGAGTGTGGGATACTAATTGAAGCTGTTACATGCAAGAGTACCATTTTAGGAGAGCGAAAAAAAAACAATTAGGGAAATTTTCTTGAGGGAAGTCAAGAAACAATCCGTAAAATCGCATAAAATTCAATGACAATTTTCAGGTAATCTTCTATTAATTTTAAAAGTTTATATATGTGAGTTGCAGATCAAGATTGAATTTGGGAATTCTTAACCAGTTTTGAAAGAAAAATGTACCTTTATCTCAGGAAATTCCAGGTTTTTGACAGTTCTTTTGGACTTTTTATTAGGCTATCCTTTCAGCAATTAAATTGAAAATGTAACTATATACATGAACTCATATCAATGAATTAATAAAAGAAATCCAGTTTGAGTTTGGATTTTGAAAGAGTTATGTACCTTGAACTAAGCAATTTTCAGGACTTTGATAGTATTCTGGACTTCCCTGTGGGTCCTGATTTGTAAAACTATACTCTGCAAAAAAAGAAACGCATAATGGATTTTTTAAGATTTTAGTAGATGTATTTTGGATTATGATTTTACAATAAAAAATGTAGATATTCACAAGAATTGTTTCAATTGAAATAAATTACAGTCCAAACCTTAGATATTGGTGAAAAAAAGTCAGATCATCACAGTTAAGAACACTTCCTGTCACGTTTAAGTTAGTACCGTGTATGACCACCTCGAGCTGCCAACACAGTTCTGCATCTCCTTGGCATAGAGTCAATCAATGTTCTTACGTTATTGCGTGGAATTGTTCGCCATTCCTGTTGTAACATTTGACGGAGCTGATCGAGGGTCTGAGGCGGAGGTTGGCGCAGGCGCACACGTTTATCCAGTTGGTCCCATAAGTGTTCAATCGGATTCAAATCCGGTGATTTGGAAGGCCATGGTAGCACATTAATGTTGTTCTGCTGAAGGTAGTCAATTGTTAAGCGGGCTGTGTGAGGCCTAGCATTGTCATGTTGGAATAACTCCTCTGACGGTCAATTACGCGCATAAGGTGAGGTTGGAGAATTTCGTCTCTGTACCTTTGAGCCGTTAAATTGCCCGGGACATGTACCAGTTCTGTTTTACGGTCATTAGAGATCGCCGCCCACATCATGACGCTACCTCCACCGAAGCTATCCACTTCTTGGACACACGAGGAAGAGAAACGTTCATTCCTGCGCCGGTATACACGGATTCTTCCATCACGTTTCTGTAGCAGAAAACGGGACTCATCGCTCAACCAGATTCTACGCCAGTTGCGGAATGTCCAGCCCCTCAATCTGTTGCACCATCGGACTCTTTCTCGTCTGTGTAACGGTGTCAAAACTGCTCCAAAATACGGTCTTCTGGGTCTAATGCCATATTGTCGAAGTCGGTTGCGGACTGTCTGCGAGCTGATTCTTCTCAATCCAGGTATTCCGACTGCATTAGCTGTTGCAGCAACGGTTCGATTCCGTAGATGAAAGACCCGGATGTAGGATCTTGTCCAGGAGTCGTAATGCGAGGTCGCCCACTCCTCGGTCGGTCATTAGTAGAGCCAGTCTGCTGGAATCTGTTCCACAGCCGAGAAATTGTGCTCTGATTTACGTTTTCAGTTCGTGCAATCTCACTTTGGGATACTCCGGCCTGGAGACGGCCAATGACGATATTTCGAGTAGCAGGATCCAACCTTGGCATGGCAGCATTTTAACGTTATGATGAATTCAAGCTTCAAACTTCGTCCTTTTATACGCTTTAATGTAGTGGTTGAATTAAGCACAAAGTTCTCGTGAAAAACGTAGGCCAAATTCCATGGCGATAGAGGTGATGTGCAATTTTAGAGAGTCGCCGAGCTAATTTGGCAGAGAGCCAAATCAAATGAACAGACCTTTAAAGTTTCATACTTACCTGTAAAAAATCAATTACTCAATTGACCATTTCAGTTTACCTAGTAAAATACATAATTTGCATTTTTAAAATTTCAAAAGGGCTATGCGTTTCTTTTTTTGCAGAGTATATATGATACCTTATGGTGGGAGCTCTATTATGATCAGACTATGCATGCATCTGTACATTGACAGTTTTCCGGGCCTTTTATGGGTCTCCCTGCAGCTAATCAGCTATCAAATATGAAATTTATATGCGAACTTTACACAATTGCTCAAAGATTGGGTTTCAATTTGGGCTATATTAACCTACTTTCAAAAGAGCTATTGACCTTGAAGTCAGCAAATTTCAGGCTTTTGACAGTTTGCAGGACTTTAGCTCTTCCCACCTATTGAATTGTAAATGTATATACATGAACTCATATCAGTGGTTTACAAATTAAGTTTGAGTTTGGGCTTTCCTGACCTAGTTTTGAAAGAGTTACTTACCAAGTCAATCCACAAAGTGGGGCCTTTTTATGCTTGCCAATCACAATGATGTCTAGTTGTTGGTCTGGATTTAATTCAAAAATGTTTTAAAATTTGTGTGTCTAATTTGTAACTGCATTTTATTGAGAAATGTATCATTTAAGAGAAAATAACACATGTTTTCAACTATATCTTGTAGATTATAATGAGAGCATTCGTAGATACTCATAATATTAGGAAGTGTATTTTCTTTGTATAAATTAATGAGTATATATGTATTTTGTAGATATTGATGAGTGTAGCAGCAGTGACACCAATAACTGCGACATTTCAAGCAGATCCACCTGTACTAACACACCTGGCAGATTTACCTGTGCTTGTAAACCGGGATACCTTGGCGCAGGAACTGAAGGATCATGCAAAGGTTTCATTATGATGTATAATAATCTCTGCTACAGGTCCGTGGCATCTAAGAGCATAGATATATATTCATATCTACCGGTATTTACAGGTTTGATAAAAATCAGTTTAGTTTAAATTTGATGTATGAAAAGGTGAAGATAACAAACAATGATCACTCTCACAACTCCTATAAGGAATACAAAATAGGGAGATAGGGCAAATACGGAACACAGAGGTGGGATCAGGTGCTTAATAGGAGTAAGCATCCCCTGTCGATCGGTCACATCCGCGGAGAAACCCATATCTTGATCAAGTAAACGGAGTAATCCGTAGTCAGAATCGATGTGCCAAGAACGGCTTAATTATTGGTATAAAACACGTCAAAAAGCATTGAACTAAAGTTTCGTTGGAATGGTAAACTAGATTGTTATAACGACAATAGAATTTGCGAAATGCTGACTTTAAACCAGAGTGTTGAAACTTCTTAACATAAACTTTTTTATCAGTAGTATGTCTCCTTCGATTTAAAAACTCATCACATGCAGAACAAGCCCTTGCGTATTAAATCATTTGAGATATATAAATATCGTATGAATATGCAGGTGATAATGGATAATTGCTACATAAATATGGGAAGTTAGTGGTATATTACAAACAGATACATCCATGGGCAATATATTTTGCGAAAAGAAAAAAGAAAGATTAAAATCTGTATTGTGCGATTTATTTAAATTCTTAAGTGAAAAATATACTCCAGTGAAATAAACCCAGTGTTACACAGGGACTGATATTGTATTTGTGTAAGGGGCCTCCGTGGCCGAGTGGTTAGAGCATCGGGCTCAAAATCACAAAGCCTCTCACCTCTGTCGGCGCGTGTTCGAATCTCGGCCGCGGCGTTATGTAAGCAAGTTTGCCAGTTTACTTGCGGAAGGTCGGTGGTCTCTTCCCAGGTACATTGTATCTGGGTTCTCTCCTCCACCAACAAAAACTGGACGCCACCAGATAACTGAAAAATTGTTGAGTGTGGCGGAAAGCAATAAATAATCAATCAATGTATTTGTGTATGTATTTTTTTTCTTCAGAAAATTTTGGTGAATATATAGCAGGGTTACAGAAATAATTTAGTAGGTAGCTCAAAGTTGTTTAAAAAGCACAATGCACCTGTATAAAAACTAAAACTTCTGAAGATAAAGGGGAATTATGATATTCCGCTAA